>OY728165.1:462778143-463363143 GCA_963277665.1 Viscum album | reverse complement strand
GTAAATAAATATAAATAATAAATAATAAATAATAAATAATAAATAAAGATAAATAATAAATAATAAATAATAAATAAAAAATAAAAAATAAAAAATAAAAAATAAAAAATAAAAAATAAGGAATAATAAATAATAAATAATAAATAATAAATAATAAATAATAAATAAAAAGTAAAAAATAAAAAATAAAAAATAAAAAATAAATATAAATAATAAATAATAAATAATAAATAATAAATAATAAATAATAAATAGTAAATAATAAATAATAAATAATAAATAATAAATAAATAATAAATAATAAATAATAAATAATAAATAATAAATAATAAATAATAAATAATAAAAAATAAATAAAAAATAAATATAAATAATAAATAATAAATAAATATAAATAATAAATAATAAATAAAGATAAATAATAAATAATAAATAAAGATAAATAATAAATAATAAATAATAAATAATAAATAATAAATAATAAATAATAAATAATAAATAATAAATAATAAATAATAAATAATAAATAATAAATAATAAATAATAAATAATAAATAATAAATCATAAATAATAAATAATAAATAATAAATAATAAATAATAAATAATTAATAATAATTAATAAATAATAAATAAATATAAATAATAAATAATAAATAAATATAAATAATACATAATAAATAAATATAAATAATAAATAACAAATAAATATAAATAACAAATAATAAATAATAAATAAATAATAAATAAATAATAAATAAATAATAAATAATAAATAAATATAAATAATAAATAAATATAAATAATAAATAATAAATAAATAATAAATAAATAATAAATATAAATAATAAATAATAAATAAATATAAATAATAAATAAATAGAAATAATAAATAAATATAAATAATAAATAATAAATAATAAATAATAAATAAAGATAAATAATAAATAATAAATAAAAAATAATAAATAAAAAATAAAGAATAAAAAATAAAAAATAAAAAATAATAAATAAGGAATAATAAATAATAAATAATAAATAATAAATAATAAATAATAAATAAAAAATAAAAAATAATAAATAAAAAATAATAAATAAAAAATAAAAAATAATAAATAAATATAAATAATAAATAATAAATAATAAATAATAAATAATAAATAATAAATAATAAATAAATAATAAATAATAAATAATAAATAATAAATAAATATAAATAATAAATAATAAATAATAAATAAATATAAATAATAAATAATAAATAATAAATAAATATAAATGATAAATAAATATAAATAATAAATAATAAATAAATATAAATAATAAATAATAAATAAATATAAATAATAAATAATAAATAATAAATAAATATAAATGATAAATAAATATAAATAATAAATAATAAATAAGAAATAAGAAATAAGAAATAAGAAATAATAAATAATAAATAATAAATAAATATAAATAACAAATAATAAATAAATATAAATAATAAATAATAAATAAATATAAATAATAAATAATAAATAAATAAAAACAATAAACAATAAATAATAAATAAATATAAATGATAAATAAATATAAATAATAAATAATAAATAATAAATAATAAATAATAAATAATAAATAAATATAAATATAAATAATAAATAATAAAAAATCAAAAATCAAAAATAACTAATAAATAATAAATAATAAATAATAAATAATAAATAATAAATAATAAATAAACATAAATAATTAATAAATATAAAGAATAAAGAATAAAGAATAAAGAATAAATAATAAATAACCAGTTACAAATAATATATAATAAATAAATTAAAGTATATTATAAATAATAAATAATAAATAATAAAGGAAACACATGAAAAAGTATGAAAAGACGTGATAAAGGATGAAAAATCATGAAAATGCATGAAAAAGGATGGAGAAGCATATGAAGAATGAGGTATTAGAAAGAATGAGAACGCATGAAAACTTGTGACAACTCTGGAAAACTCCTTAATAATTCAACATAATCATCATAATAACCCACAAAAAACCATTGATAAAGATAACAAGTCATGGAAACCCAAATAAACAGTAATAAATGGAGCTACCGTTAAAACCCGTCAAAACGGTCATAAAGAGACAAAAACATTGGACTCACATTAACGGAGATAACTTAAGATCCGAGAGTCCGTTTTAGATCCGCGACCTGTCAAATCAAAGATTCTGAAATGATCTTCAACATGAAAGGTGAAAGAGTCCGAATGGACAGGTGGATCGGAAGTTACGACCATTTAAAAAAAAGCTGACGGGGAACGGGTGCTAGAAATGAGGCATTGAAAAACATAACAAACCCGATACCCACTAAAAAGCCCATAACATGTGATCTAGGAGTGAATGTGGGCGCCGCGACCAGTCAAACTGAAGCTCATGGAACGAGCTATGATCTGGAAGGTGGAGGAGGCTGAACTGACACGCGGATCGAAAGTTAGGTCCGTTTGAAGACAAGTTCGATGGGACACCGGTGACGGAAACAGGGTTTTAGAGGCCTTAATAGGGGTTTTTTGGGTCGAAAAATATAACAGAATCTTTCTTGTGTTGAATTGGTGCATAGCTCTCTTCGCTGGCTTCAATTTGATATGTGGTAGAGCCCAAACGGACACCCGGAGCAAAAGTTATGGCCGTTTGAAGTTGGAGAACTTTTTCAACTTTTTTATAACTCTAATATCTTCCACACCTTAGACCGTCTCATGGTTTTGATTATATGTTCCTCTAGATCTCTTCATGA
Source organism: Viscum album (assembly GCA_963277665.1). NCBI lineage: Eukaryota > Viridiplantae > Streptophyta > Magnoliopsida > Santalales > Viscaceae > Viscum > Viscum album. Next base: position 463,360,365 of record OY728165.1, on the reverse strand, counting down.
GCTTCGATTTGACTGGTCGTGGCGCTTCAACGGACGCCCGGATCAAAAGTTATGGTCGTTTTAGTGATTTCGGGGTTTCTCACGTTTTTTTATTTTTTTCATTTCATTTCGCGGCGGTTTTACCGAAACCGCCGCTATTTCACGGCGGTTTTTTAAAAAACCGCCGCTAATCCTCGAATAAAATTAAAAAAAAAATAAAAAAAAAATTTTAAAAAAAATAATTTTTTTTTGCCGTTTAGCGGCGGTTTTTTCGCGGCGGTTTTTAAAACCGCCGCGAAATGCCGGCCCGAAATGCATTTCGTAGCGGTTTTTAAAACCGCCGCGAAAAAACCGCCGCTAAACGGTGGTTTTCTCATAGTGGGGAAGAAAATGGGGGTGGAATTTAGGTGAAAATAAAATAAAGGTTAGGAGAAAAATTGTTCATTTTTCTACTTTTAATGAGGCACATGGTTTGGCTGCATAGTTTTCCAAACCGTCCACCAATTGTGCTTCCTCCTCTGTCTAAGTGTGGCATGGGTTGCACTATTTTTTAGGGATCCCAAATAGTTTGGAAAACTGTGTAGAGGCCATGCAGTTGAATCTATCCAAAGTTTCATAGTTTCCAAGTTACCCTTTCATAGTTTTAAAACCATTCATCCCCCTTCTCCAGGGTGCATGGTTGTGGCACACAATTAGTACTAACTATTCACTAACTGTGTTCCATGCATCAGATTCCCCTTTTCATTTTTTTAATATCCCAAACCCCTAAGAAACTCCCGAGACCTTCCCTACTCTAATGAATCATTTCATTAAAAATTTAAATGGATTTTAAATGAAATTTAAATAGGAACATACATAATCAAAAGGTCTGTATATTACATTGTTTATCTCAAAGATGACCTATCAAATCCTTAATCTAATTTATAAAGTATCTCTTCTAAGGAGAAAGGTAAAATTCTCAATTACTCCTTTTTAATTTATTTCCATTAATTTATTATTTTACCTTATCCAAAATCTAATATACCCATGCTGACATAATTAAATAAGTATCATAATTATAATAAAATATTATTATGTTTATGGGATTACCATTTTCTACCTCCCTCCCGACCATTCAAAAAATAAAAATGCCTCTTGTGTTATGTGTAGGCTATCGCCTCTATAAGCGATATGATCTTCTTTTAATAACTACCTAATATTTGTAGTTAAATGGAGGTATTTAATGAATATAAATTATATTTAAAAAATTATTTATATTCTAAAAATATAAACCAATTCCTACATTCTTTATGTTCTATAGAAAATGATAACGATGCCTGTGTGTACATGTGGACCTCCATCTCCACGAAGCAATGCATTTAATTTTTCATCTATAATTTTTTTTCATTATAAACCTCTATTAAAATATGATTAAAAACCTCAACAAAATCTATGTAATATAATTATACTTTTTTAATAATTATATTATTCCAATGAAATCACTTTCTTAACCATACTCACCCATCAAGTATATCATGTTCTTGTTTGGTTCAGTTTAAACACATATATGAACAATGATATAAATTTATATCATGTAAAAATATTAAAAATTAAATAATGGTATTATTATACATAAATGATAATTTTTTTTTCATTTTATATAAATGTTATATTAATATTTATCTTATTATCAATATACTACCTTTTATTCATTAAAAATTATCGAAATAAACAAGCCATCGATTTCATCTCTAAGAGTAGTAACTAAAAATATTATGGAATGAAATTGGTAATTTATAAGTTATTTTAAAGAACTATTATAATACCTTAAATAATCCTAGAATGATTAATTTGGTAATAAATAATGGATATAAACATCAATATTACAAGGCTTGTTCAAAATGATTAAAAGTACAAGAATCTAATGATGAAAATAAACTACAACTAACTAGTAAATGTATAATAATTATAATTTATGATTAATTTTTTTTAATTTATATGAATAATGTTATTAAATGAGGGATTAAGAGAGTTATTTTTGTTATAAATTAAGTGATATCATGTTCTACTAAGTGTGAATACTAGGAAATATGTTTTCTGACCTCAACTTATTTTTTTTAAGTCATAATGATTCCTCTTTAACTACGGGTTTTTGAGATGATTTTGATATATTATTTGATGATATCATAATTCATTTACTCATTATTTTCTAGGGAATTTAATTTAATAATTTCTTTATATATAAAATTTTATGATGTTGAGAATAATTCCCATTCTCTTCAAATGAGCTCCTTATCCTCCATATAATGCTTAGACAACCCACTAATATTCTCATTTTTTTTAATTTTGAAATCCAAATATGTTTTATTTCTTGTACTTTTTAAATTTATCTTTATTTATTTCAAAATAAAGTTTCATTATCATTTTTATTATGTGGGTTTTGATAATGTATTTTAAAATCATAAAAGTATTTTTCTATCATGATTTTATATTTTATATTCCACTCCACATTTTTCTATGAAAAACCCTTATGTATTTTTAAAGGATCAATTATTGAAGATTATTTTTAAAAGTAAAATTTTTCATAAGTTTTCACTAAATATTTTTGAGAAATAATTTTTAATGTGACCCATAAATTCATCTTTTAGGACCACAGTAAAAATGTTTTATATAAACTCTTTTACAGTTTGTTTCACCATTATGAACATTCTTATTTAAAAATATTCCTTTACATGTTTTAAAATAGTTTTTAAATGATTTTAATTCATAATTATTTTTAAAATAAAATGAAATATTTTTATATTTTTTTAAAGTAAAAACTTGATTTAAAAAAAAATTATTTATTTTACAATCGATTTTAAATGATTTTCTTTTTAAATAAGTCTTTAGTGTTTTTACGAATTTTCAAAGATAGTTTTTAAAAACATATTTCTTTTATATTTTTTTTATTTTTTTGTTTAAAATCTTATTTTTACAAATGTTTTATTAAGCTCATAAAATTGGAATGAACCAACCTGGGATGACCTTGTATGTCACATGAGAAGGATCACCACATGGTGGAGATCAACACAAAAACCAAAACCGATTATAAAGCCAAGTATGAATACAAACATGAGACATAACTATAAAAATACCAAAGTTCCATAATATATGACAAACCATGATCCAAGAGTCTAACATTGTGCGAACATCAGTCACCACCATCTCAAACCACCTGAAGATGACGTCGACTAGGTTGAGCTGCCAAGTTACATGACAACCTTCCCTTTGCTTGAGTCTAGAAAAAATAAGTCTATACATGTACAAATGCTTATTTAGGGTGTTGGGAAAATACTAATAAGATACCACTATGAATCTATATAAAGTATTTCACCATGAAACCATTAGTTATAGGTTTAAAACAATACTAGTTTCATAAATTAGTACATATAAAAACACATTTAAATAAAAAATCCCTTTAGTTTTCCTTTCTAAAACAATCCACATCCCAAAAATTAAGAACATAGAAGTAAAAAATATTTGAATAAATAATGTTAAATTAAAAATAAATCCATTCAGAATAAAATAAGTGGGAAAGTAAATCACAAGCATCCCTGTAATGTATACTAACAATGTGAAAATGGTCCCGAAGATGGAGTCTATGATATGAGGAAATCAAAGGAACTATAAAAGGAACAATAAATCCCAAGTCCCTACCAAAAAAATATCCCAAGGTATTCCATATGTTCCAAAGTATACCCTTACATTCAATATAATTCAAGAATAATATTTTCAAATTTATCTTTGTGTCATTTCATCAAGAAACTAAAGTTCATAAAACCTATTTTTAAAGAAAACCCATTTAAAGAATTTCTAATCACCACCAAAGATCAATTAAGAATCATGGACTTCAATTTAGACCTTAAAAACTTCAAGTTAATCATTTTTATACATGGAAACCAATGGATACCATAATAACATTCAAGTATTCCATAGGAAAGAATCCATTGGATAGAGACACCTACCTTAACAATGGATGAAATGTCAATACCTTTGAAAATAGAGATTATAATTAAAGATATCTAGTACTCAAAAACTATATCCATGAGAAAAATAATCAATTTAAAATAAAAAATCTATATCAATAAATAATTTCCCTATAGGGTTCTAACAGATCAAGGAGAAGATAGATTGAGGATAGATCCAGAGAAAAGAGGATAAATCGAGAGTAAACATAATCATAACTCAAATAAATCCACCCAAATAAATAAATAATTACCAAGGAATCAAGTATAGATTCCTATAGAGTGTAAAATTGGGGATATTTCAATCTAATGAGGGATTTAGAGGGGATTAAAGTAAAAAATGACTAAGGTCATTAGGGTAATTTTCCATTTTTATGAAACCCATATATACGATGCGAACTGTTATCCCACACGATTAGAAAAAATATGAAATAAACATGAAATATACTATCATTTGAAAATCAAATTTAATGGATAGATATGAATATCCAAATGGTTATACAAACCATGCTCAAACTGAAAAAATCATCATTGGAACCAACTGATCCATTCTGCACAGTTACCGCATGGTTACTAGTAACCGTTTTCAAACTGTGCACCTGGGAGGTTTCTCCCAAAACTCTATATTTTAAACTCCTAACTCCTAAAATCCTTTAAAACTTCAAAAAAGATAAAATATTCACAAAATAATGCACACCTATCACCCAAAGGGTGACACAATACTATCCACCATAAAAATATCTGAACCTAGAAAGTTATCAAAATTATAGACTCACAAAAAAAGCCACTACTGCATCATCATGGATTTATTCTACCATATCTCATGGATAAACCATCAAAATTTACATAGTATATGGACCAAGTTAATTGTTTTACCATGAAACACATCATCCTGGAAATCTATAATCTGAACTAGCTACTCAATAACCGAGGTGTCATGCTCAAGATCAATATCCCCCCATTAAATCACATGGGAAGGGTTTGATTGATACCTCCTTAATTGGGAAACATGAAAAAAATCATGAATAAACATCAAGAGAGATCTAAATTAAAACCTATAATCCAAATTTTTAATTCATTCATTGATCTCAAAAGGGAAAACAAAACTTAGAGCCACCTTACCATGTTTTCTTTATTGATGATGCACAAAATGAAGTGAAACACAAATAAAAACCCAATAAACAACATCAAACTACAATTGGAGTAGAATATAGTTTGAATAGGATTTTGGGAAACTTTGAGCTATCAATAACCTATTTCGGATCATCTAAACCTTTTCTATCATATCATGAACAATACTCAGTCTAAATAAATACCATTATCTCAATTCCATGAAACACAAAAGAAATTCACATGGATGATCACACAACTCTTCAAAATGTTCCATTTTAATCAAGGAATAATAACTATTATTATAAGTGAATTTGACCAAAGGAATTTTTTCCTCATGAAACACCAAAATAAATCACACACGCTTGAAGCATATCCCAAATAATTTAAATGACTCACTTAGTTCATCAATCTATTTGAGGGTGATACATCATGCTTGACTTCAATTGGGCACCCATATCCTCTTAAAAATTCTTAAAAAACCTAGATGTAAACAAAATATCCTTGTTATAAACAACTAAAGAAGTCACTCCATAGAGATTCTTGATATTCTATACATAAATGTGACCAAGATCATTAACCTTTTTTATCTCCCTAATAGGAAGGAAATGATAAGATTTCATTGAGTCATTTAATGAACACCCAAATTTCATCCTTCCCACTAGGATTCCATGGTAAACTAATAATGAATTATAATAATATTTCAACCCAATTCTACACCAGAATGGGTAAAGGCTGCAAAAAACCCACATGTATTTAGTGATCTATCTTAATCTTCTAGAAAGTAAGGTATCATGACATGAAGTCTATAATAGATTGAATCATCCCCAACCACCAATACTGATGTCACAAATCATGATACATCTTGGTAGTCCCAAGGTGTATAGAAAAAATAGATTGATATCCACTATCCTTCAACTCTTTCCTCATAGATATCAAAATGACCAATCTTCTTTGGAAACACAAGAAACCATCTGGAGATCAAGACCAAACACCAGAGCTATCTCCACCATTAAGGATTTTACTAAAACATAAAAAATTAGTTTCCATTTATTTCCAAATCCAAATATTATCATCAAATGATGAATCATATTTCACACATTCTAAGAACACATACCCATTATCCTCTTCCACTTCCAAGATCATCTTAGAAAATAGAATCATTAAAGGCCACTCTTCTATAGTTTAATTCAAGGTTTGAGTTAGTAACTTCCTGCTCAATGTGTCAGTGACTACTTTACCTTTTCCTTGTGTATATGAATTATCATGATAAAAATTATAAAGATATTCAACCCAATGTATCTATTATAAGTTCAAGTCTCTCTAGGTGAAAATATACTTAAGGATTTTATAATCTGAATACACAATGAACCATTCACCAAAGATATAGTGGTAAAAATTCTTATGAGCATGAATCACTATAGCCAACTCAAGATCATGGGTAGGATATTCCTTCTCATGAGGAAATAGTTAGAGAGATCAATAAGACACCACCTACTTCCCGTATATCAGAACAAACCCCAACCCCACACCCGAGCCATCATTGAAAACATCTCAGCCCAAACCTAGTTAAAAAAGAATCATAACTAGAGATGAAATCAATATCACCTTAAAAATTACTCAAAAGATATTTGGAAGTTATAATTCTGTTAAAATTTAATTCCATTATCGATTAACTCAGTCATTAAAGATGTAATATTGGAGAAATATTCAACAAAATGTCTTTAATATCCCACTAGACCCAAGAATCTCTTAATCTTAAATACATTTATGGGATGCTCCCAAGACTTCAGAGCTTAGATATGTTTTAGATTTAAAAATATTACCCTCTCAGATATGACATAGACCATAAAATTTACTTTTTGAATAAAAAAATAACATTTAGAAAAATTCCCATAAAGAAGATGTTCCTTCAACATTTTGAGAATGATATACAGATGATCCATGTGTTCTTCATATGAATTAAAGTGCACCAAAATATCATCCACAAATACAACCAAAAAAGAGTATAAGAATTGATAAAAAATCTATTTCATTAATGCCATAAATACTATATGATCATTAGTAAGACTAGATGAAATAACTAGGAACTCAAAATGCCTATATAGGCTTCTAAACAACGTCTTAGGTATATCCTATTCTCAGACTCTTAATTGATGTCACACAAATAATTGTTCAATATTAGAAAATAATCGAGCCCCTGTAATTTTTTAAAATAGACTTTTAATCCTAGGAAATGAGTATTTATTCTTAGCCATCAAATGATTAAGATTTAAGCAATCAATATAAATCTAGAGGCTTCCACCTTTCTTCTTGGTAAAGAGAACTAGAAAATTTTAAGGTGACACACTAGGATGAATGAATCCGGTGGACTAAAGATCCTCAAGTTGAACCTTAAGTTCCTTCAACCCCGTAGGTCCCATATGACAATATGGAATAGAAATGGGTATCTTCTTTGGGATTAGGTAAAAAAATTGACCTCACTCTGGGGTGGTAAACTAGAAAAATATCTAGGAAAGACCATATGGTACTCACTCACCATTGCAGGAAGAGGGATACTCAAATGACGGTTAATGGTGTCAAGAAACATCTCCAAAAACTGGCATGAAATCATTATAGCATAAGGAACAAAATTCCCTACTCTCCCTAATCTTAGATCCCACTCACCTTGAAATACAGGAGAGACTCCATTAGAATAAATACTCTAAACTTGATAATGATAACAGTTGATTAGGGTCTTAAAATTGATCATCAAATTCATTCCAATAATAAGGTCAAAGATATCAATATCAAGAACTAAAAAATCCCACATGACTTTGAAGTTAGAAATCATGACATGTCACTCATAATATTTTAAACCTTTCCCTTTCCTCCTTCAAAATGGAGTAGAAAGATACATCATTAAGGGAATAATAATTGAATGTAAACTCAGTGTATCAATAAAATTATATGATATTATGGAATGAGATACACCAATGTTAAATAATTACAACGCAATAAAAGATGAAATAAACATCATAACTCTCATAGTATCCATCCTTACTTTATATTCCTCTGGTGTATACTATAATGCATAAATATGAAAAACCTTGAATCATCTTTGTGGTTTATTCACTTCCCGTGTATCCCTTTTAGAATCAGAGTGATACCCACCTCCCTTCCTTGCAACAGACTAAAACTAAGATCCTTCTGTAACCATGGATCCCACCCCAATTCCTTAAGGTACCTTTTTGAAGAAGTTATAGAGATGAACAAACCATCTAAATAAATGGAATACACTGGGTGTTATCTTATAATCGGTCTTAGTCTGGCCATATCATCCACACTGGATGAATACCACACAACTCTATCCCGATTTCTGCTTCATAACACCACTACTTAAATGGTGTGGCTCACTTCTCTTCCTATTCTGACTAGAAGACACATCATGGATTCCACCTACAGTTACTAAAATACCACTGAGACCAGTCTTCTTAGATATATCAACCTCAACCATTATTTTTTTGTCAACCACCTCTGAATATGTTGTAAAGCATATGAGAATAATACTTGACCAAATCTTGGATTTTAGTCCCATATTAAACCACCTATCCTTGAGGTAGTCATTAGTAATAATATCTAGAGACAAATGCATCAACTCAATGAAATGAGTCAAATAGTCCATCCCATATTGGTCCCCTTATTCTAAGGCCATAAAATACCATGCTTTAGACACATATAACATTTTAGGGTAAAAATACTGGTTAAAGGCCCTCTTGAAGGTATTATAAGTGAAGTACTTGTGCAATTTAGTAGACATGGAAGATTTATACCACTTCCTTATGGGTCCTTAAATCATATAAGTAGAAAATCTCAACATAGAGTCCTTAGGAATCCTTAAAAATTGGAAGATTCTTTCGATCCTTTTGATAAATTACTAGGGTTCCTAGGTTCCTACATCACCATGAAAGATAGGTGGGTTGTACTTGGTAAACTCCAAAGAATGAATTTCTATTCATTCTGGGTTTCCACCACCTACTTGGCCCAGATATTGGATAGTGAATATTATTATTTCCATTAGAATAGGACTAACTATAGGACTCACCTATGAAGCTTGTTTCTTATCTTCCTCTCTTGGATTTGTAATATATCTTATATGAGGAATTATCTATTAACCATAAGAGATAACTCCTTATTAGATTTTAAACCAACTCTAAATCAAAATATTAACTCTAAGAATCTATATCAAAGATCTTAAACAAAAAAATTTAATAAAATAAAAGATTCAATGAATGGAAGGTGAAAACATTGAAAATAAATGGAAGGAAATGAAAAGGTTCATATAAATAAACCCAAAATCACATTTATCTAAAAATCCACAAAAATTAAATCACAAATCTTGATGAAAAATCTTGAAACACCCATGGAAACATGAGGTTAGATATAAAAGTGAGCCATCTAGACACCCTTCCACACTTACTTCCTAAGTTCCGACAGTCCTAAATCTTTTATATTATAAACCCTAAACCTAACCTAAGAACCATCATCGCAATTACAACTAGGAATTAACTTAGACACCATTTTATAATGAACTAACCTAGGACAACCTGAAATGTCACCCAGGAAAGCTCACTACAAGCTGGAGATCATCACAAAAACTAGAACATAGTACATAGAAAAAGTCTGAATGCAAACATGAGACATGACCATAAAAAATTCCAATGGTCTAAAATATATAAAAAACCTGAACCAAGTGTCTATCCACATGTGACCATCATTCACCATTATCAAAAAACACTAAAATATGATGTTGACTATGAGGATTTTCCAAGTTACATGACACACTTTCCTTTAATTGAGTCCTGAAAAACCAAGTTTACATATTCCCAAAGGCATATGTAGGGTTTGAGGTAATTCCTAGTAGGATACCACCACAAATATATACAAATTATTTCACCATGAAACCATTAGTTATATGTTTAAAACAAAACCAATTTTATAAATAGTATATATGATTTTTTTTAATAAAACAACCCTTTAGTTTTCCTTTTTTAAAATAATCCATCTCCCAAGAATTAAGAACATATAAGTAAACAATGTATGATTAAATAAATGGTAATGACCAAGTAATCCTTGAATAAGAAAACAAGTGGTCAAGTAAAGCATAATAATCCATGTAATGTATACTAAAAATGTGAAAATGGGCTATAAGATGGAGTCTATGATACCCAGACATCCAAGGAAATCATGCTAGTATAGTGAATCCCAGGTCTCTACCAAAACATATATCCCAAGGACGTACCCAACTGAAAAAATATTTCATTATGTGAAATATAATCCAATATTAATATCTTCAAATTTATCTTTGTGTAATTTCAACGAACACTTAAAATTTAAAAAACTATTTTTAAAGAAAATCCCTTTAAAGAATTTCCTGTCACCAACAAAGATCAAGTAAAATAATTTATTTCAATTTATCCATTAAAAAAATCAAGTAAATAATTTTCATATTACAAAACTAAAGTACCCCATAAGAACATTCAAGTTTGCTTTCATAATGAATCAATTAAATAGAGACACCAACCTCACCAATAGATGAAATATTGATTCCATTGAAAATGGATATTTGAATAAAAGAGATCTAAAACTCCCAATCCCAAATCCATGAGAAAAATAATCAATTACCCATAAAACCCTATAGATCCAGAAATAAAAACCCAATAGGGTTCCAATAAATCAAGGGGGATAGATATTAAGGATAAATCTAGAAAAAATAAGAGAAATCAAGAGGAAATCTAAACATACCTCAAATAGATCCACCTAAATCGATTGATAATTACTTAGTAATCAAGGGTATATTCCTCTAGAGAATCAAGGAGGGACTGGTTTGAGATTATGAGGGATTAGGATGGGAATAGAGTTAAAAATGACCATGGGAATTATGGTAATTTTCCATTTTTAAGAAACCTATATGGGGCACATGGTTAAATTAGTTAGAAAAACCATGTGATAATCATTCAGTAACTACTATCCCTTGAAATTCAAAGTGCATAATTACTTGGGAATTGCTTCATGGATAGATAATCCTTGCTTGAACTATGAAAATCACTATTGTAACCAATAGATCTATTATGCATGATTACTACATAGAGGACTCTCCCCTTGATTACTTGAAAATTATCGATTGATTTAGGTGGATCTATTCAAGTTATGTTCGGATCTCCTATCAATTTATCCCTTTTTCTCTAGATCTATCCTTTATCTCTATTCTCTTTAATCTTTTGGAATCCTATTGGGATGTTATTTTCAGATCTAAAGGGTTTTATGTGAGAATTAATGAATTTTATCATGTTTCTAGGTCTGTGAGGACTAGATCTCTTTGATTCCAATCTTTGTTTTTAAAGGAATTGAATTTTCCTTTATTGGTGAGGTATGTGTCTCTATCAAATAGATTCTTTCCCATGTCATAATTAAATATTATTATGATATCCTTTAGTTTTAGTATATGGAAATGATTTAATTTATGTTGTTAAGGGATAAATTAAAATCCATTATTCTTACTTGATCTTTGGTGGTGAAGGGAAATAATTCAACGGGGTTTTATTTAAAAATATTTTTATAATCTTTAAGTGTTTGATGAAATGACATAAAGATAAATTTGAAAATATTGGGATTGGATTATATTTCATGTAATGGTAGAATTTTACACTTGGGGAAGACCTTATGAAACATGTTTTGGTAGGGACCTAGGATTTACTATGCTAAATACAATTCCTTGGGTGTCCTAGTATCAACTCTATCTTACAACCCATTTTCACATTTTTAGTAAAAATTACATAGGTTCTTATGCTTTAGTTTCCCACTAGTTTTATTGTACATAGATTACATCATCATTTCCATTTATTTAATCAAACATGTTTTAATTCCATGTTCTTAAGGATTTTGATATATATTTTATTAAAAAGGAAAATCAAAGGGATGTTTTATGAAAATGTGTTTTCATATAAACTTTTTTATGAATCTAGTTTTTTTTAAACCTATAAATAATGGTTTCATGGTAAAATACATTATATAAATTCATGATGGTATCCTAATAAGTGTTTTATCACACCATACACATGAATTTGGGTGTATGTATACTATTTTTGTAGGAATGATTTAATGGGAAGGGAATCATGTAACTTGGTGAATACTCCTAGTAAAAATTTTCTTTAGGTGGTTTGGGATAGTGGTGACCAATGGTCTCGTAGAGATAGACTCTTGGCTCATGAGTTTTTATGTATTCTATACCATTAAGATTTTATTTGGTTATGTCTCTTGTTTTTATTAAAAATTATTCTTTATTCTATGTTTTGGTTTTTTTGTTAACCTACACCTTGTAGTGAGCTTTCTTAGGTGACATTTTAGGTTTTTCGAGGTTGTTTCATTACACAAAGTATTTTTTTAAAGAAAAAAATTTTAAGTAGTTTTCTATCATTTAAAAAGGGACATTTCTTCTTGTTTCTCAATTTGATTTGTCCAACAATTTTAAAAGGGTGTTTATATTGATTTCAAAATCCTTTGAAATTCCTTATGTTATATTATAGATATGTTCTGATGAAACCATCTACCTTATTTATTTGGTTGAATTAGGTTCTATGAATTTTTTCATAAAGACTTTTTTTCTATGGGTTAATTAAGTAATGTTTGAAATATGAATGACTTATTTCTAGTGGAATACATATATATGGATGATTGATGGGTTGGGTCCGATAAATCTTTGAGATGGTTTGGTTTCGATAAATCCCTGAGATGGTTTGAGTTTGATAAATCCCAGAGATAGTGTGGGTCTGATAAATCCTTGAGATGTTTGGATATGATAAAGCACTGAGATGTTTTGGGTTTAATAGAACCCTGAGATGGGCTGGGTCCATTAAATCTCTCCAATGAATTGGTTATAAGTTTATATCTCATTAGATATTTATATGAAGTCGAAATTAAGTTTTCCCACCAAGCATGGGTGTGAGTAGTTACTCAATAATGTGATGGTACCCTGTTATTATATTTGTGCCAATGTTCTTTGTTATTTTATATTTCAAGGGAATGTTACATTTCCATGATATATAACTATGATTATTCTCTATGGATCATGTTTATTATAGAATTGTTCCACACTCTTTTTTCATGGTGTATGTTTTTTCATTTTAGATTACATTTCCTTCTATCACGACTTATGGAAAAATATTACTATTCCATGTTCTTTTTAATGAGATATTTCTCCCTTATCCATGTTTTATCATATGCTTATGATTTAACCTTTTATAGAATGTTGAAAAGTTTTCATTTAATTATAAAAACCAAATATTTTATATTATGAATACTATGAACAATATCTTGTGATATAAACAACACAAATTATAAAAAAACCTCAATACAATATATAAATATTATTATTTAAATATGACTATTATAACTTATCCATTAGATTGATGAGTATGAATAAGAGTAACCAAATTATAAAATATATGTAGAAATGGTTTCTTAAAAAAAACTATTAATTACTACCTAGGAAATAAGTAATTAATTTTTAATGATAAGAAATAAATTGTATAAGTTTAAGAATATTTAAAGTTTAAAGGGGATATTTTTCTATAAAATAAGTTTTAATATCTATTTTCTATTTTAATTTTAAAGATAAAATTATAAATTTTATAAATTTAATTTTATAAAAATTATTTTATTTTTTATATCATAATATCAAAATTATCTTATGGTGAATTTTTGGGATGTTTTAGAAATAATTAATTTTTTTCGTGAATAATGGAAACTATTGATTTTACAAATAATGTCACTTTTATAACATTATCATGATATAATAATGAATCTAGATTTTATTAAATATTTTTTAAAGAATAAATACATATTTAATAATTAATATAATTAATTTAAAAATATAATTTTGAACGAAATGATCTATGTTTTTGGAAATAAAATTAATGTTTTTATTCAATTAAAAACTATTCTTGGTTATTTTCTTTCAATCAAGTAGTCCTAAGGTTAATTTTGGTTTTGATTTAGTTTTAAACTCAAATAACTCTAATTTTATTTAAAATAATGCAATTAATTTAATGGGAATCAACATTATACTTTATTTTGGTGTAAAATCATTTTTATGCTTAAGAAATGATATTTTTTCTAAAAGCATTTTTCGTAGCATTTTGTAAAGTTTTATTAAAATTAATTTTTAAAACTTTCATAAATTGAATCATAGAAAATGTGTTCCATATTTAGTATTGAAATATTCTAATTTTTTTAATTATTTGAAATTCATTTTTGTTCACAATGAATAGTAACCATGGTAAAAATTTATCACCACAATTAAGGTTAAAATGGGTAAAAAGAGTTAAAATAAAGGGATAAGGATTAAAGATAAAAAAACTTAATTAAATCTCATTATTTGGTCATATTTATATATTATTATCATTATATTTTAAAATATGGAAATTTGGATCCATTTGACTTGAGTAAGACATATATTATATAATAAAGTTTCATGTATTTACAAGTTTCCATCCACCTCACTTATAAAAAGGCACCTCCTCACCTCACTTCTCCATACTTCTTGAGCCATTTATCTCAAAAAATACTTACCCAAATAGCTTCCAAAAATTATTATACACATTATAGAGGTTTTAATCTTCCCAAAATACTTCTCTAAGAAGTATTAAGGTGTAAGCCAAAGGAGAGTTCTCAAAGAAGATGTAATCATCTTAACCAACTCCTTTCAATTTATTTATTATTATGCCTCCTTAAAATCAATTATATAAATAAATAAATAATTAATTCAGAATATTCAATATAATAAAATTTTATTATTATCATGGAATAGATATCTCCACCACTTTTCCATCCTATGTGAAATGAAAACTTCGTTCTTGCGTACGTGTAGACTACTACCTCCACGAAGCTATATGTATCATTTTTCATAAACGACTCAAATTTATGGTTATAATGATGTATTTATAAATATATATTATTTTTATGACCTAATTCTTAATATTTAAACATATAATATTATGTAACTTCATACCATTCCATCTGCTATAAAATGTTAATGTTGCTCATGCGTACATGTAGACAACCTCCTCCACAAAGCGACACAAATCATTTTTCATTTCTGATTTAAATGGATGATAATAAAGATATATTTATTGAATATATATGATATTTATGATATAAATACAATTCTTTGAATATTAATCATTATACACTTTCTTTATTTTCCAACCATTAGGATAATAAAAATGTTATCATGTGTACGTGTGGTCTACCGCCACCATGAATGACATATTTCATTTTTCTATCACTACATTGCAAGGCTTCTTACAATTTTTTTTAAAATGAATTAAAATTATATTCATGAAATTATTAACATTTTTGAGGGTATAGAACCATTTTATAATAAATTTGACCTTGGTTAATATACCAAAGTAGTTTTGAAAAAAATGATCGAGTGACCTTAAGTGGTCGATGTCAGCAAAAACTATACAATAAATGGATGGAAAATGATTATAAAAGAAAATTAAAAATAGAATATAAGTGAAAAATATTATCAATAAAGTATTTAGTAAATTAAAATTGACTATTCTATAGGATTTAATGCATCTGACCAAGAAGGAATCCAAAGTAAGGATTCTTTCATCTCAATTACACTCCATTTAGATATATTTTATGTTATGAAATTAATTTATTTTACATGATCTATATACCAAATCATTGATATATTAATTCATGAATTTCTCTTTACTCATGGTATTTAAATTTTTAATTCAAATTTTCTCTTTCAAAGAGTTTTAATTCAAATGATATTACAATCGTAACTCATTATTTTGAAATCTCTTTTTTTATTCAATATTTTTTTATGATTAAATTTAAATTAGGAGAATTATATAATATTTATATCTTAAAACCCATATATTTTATTCTTATATGGTTATGGTTTTCAAGTATTCTTTCCATTTCCCTATAATGTGATACTCAAATCCACTAAATTTACATTTATAAGAAAATATGACCTTATTTCTCCTTTTGGTTGAGAAATTTTTTCTTCCATATCCATATTATTAAAATTGTTTGATGGGATTTTTTATCTACTTTTTAATTATTAATAAATTTATTTTTTATACCACCTTTTACTTTCTTCACAAAGGTTTAAATTGAATATTTTTAAATTTTTACAAATGAGTCATTTTTTACTTTTTATAAAAGTGTAAAAGGAATATTCTTTCCAATGATACTGTACTCAAGAGGTAGAGGCTCCTTCTTAGAATTCAGAAGACCCAAGATAAAATCCATGTGGAGGTGAATTTTAGGGTTACTATAGTAGTACTTTATTAGTTACTATAGTGGGTAATGTGTGGTATTATAGCATCCAAAACTATTCATCTGCTTTAGGCCTTCATGCCACCGGTTTGGGCCTATGAGTCTTAGGTCCTTCGGCCCACCAAAGACCTTTGAGCCATAGGGCCTTTGGGAAACCAAGGGACTTCATACCATAGAGATTTTGATACACTAATATCTTTCTATCCATAGAGACTTTGTGCCAAAAAGACTATGAACCAGTCTGGGAAGACCACACAAGAGAAATCCTAAAAGAGGATTCAGAGCAAGTAGCAACCACCAGAGCAGAGCTAACTAGATTCGAAGAATGAGAGGGTATGCCAACTTCCATTGGTACCAGACATTGTGCATCTCTTTATGAGGAAATTATAGCTGGAAAACAATGCAAGGTGGGGAGTTAGGCATCTTGAATGTTGTATATCTTGGGGAGGGGATGTTCTAGTGTAGTTTGGTTGGGCCTTCAGGTCATGTATTGGGATTTGTTCCTGGCCTTTGGGTTTTGTACTAGGCCTAGTTCCACAGAGCCTTTGGATTATATAAGGGTTCCATATTAACCAAGTTAAAATGGGGACTATCTAAATAAATAAAAAATCAAGGCCTTTAAGACATTCAGGAAAGATATGAATATTATTTTTTATGTATATTACATTAATAGATTTTCCCACCTCTATGATTATTATTCACTATTTATATTTATCGTAAAGTTTTTATGTTTTTTCAAAGGAAATAATTTCCCATTATTTTGTGATTTTTTAGTAAAAATGAATTATTTTTTAAAAGTTTGAAAAGAATTTTGTAAGTAATTTATAAATCCATTTTTATACAAAGTTACAAAGGTTTTAAGAAAGTTTCATTTAAAAGTTTCGATTCCATTTTCCTCTCTATTTTCCTAAGGACTTGATTTTACTTCAAACCTGAATTTACAATGAATTAATAGTCTTCTATCAACCTTTAACAATTTAGAGATTATATCATATTTTGTGAGCATTCATTTTCTTGTGATCATATTTTCTATAACTCTCTATTATTCATTGGACATTATTTTTCTCCTTTATATCCATATTTTCAGTATCATGGATATATTTTTTATCGTTTAAACTAATTTTGTAATGTCTTTACCATATAAAATTTTAATATATAGTGTTAGTTGAAGGAATATTATTGAGAAAGTTATTTTTTTATTGGGTAAATACTTACATTCCGTATTCTTAATTCATTACATATAATTATTTATTAATTGGGAATATTGATTATATATTATATTATTGATTAAATATATAATTAATTGTAACAACCCAAAATTAGCATACATAAATATTAAATTTTTAAAGATGAATACTCATTATATAATATAATGATCCACACCAGAATCATTTAGGTTAAGGGCCTTTGGAAACATATACATGTAAACAACCAGTCCTTAAGTGATCTACGTCATCTCCCACTATGTTATTTATAAATTGCACCCTTATTAGACATATAAAACACAATACATTCCATCATAACCTATGGAATAGAAACATAAGAAATGGATAGATCAGATTCTTATTAAGGGTAAATAAGGTAGATATCAACATATCATGAGCATATGGGTATGAGAACATGATAATGAAAAGTGAAAACCATACCCTACATATCAAAGATCATAAAATTGAGTAATAGAATAAATCTTGGTAGTTAATAAGATATGAACCCTAATGGAATAAGATAACATAAAATTATCATAAGGCATAAATTTGTGGCATATATATAAGAATAGAAAATCATAGGTCAAGGCTACCCCCCAAGACATTCATAACATGTTAGTATTGGGATTACCACCCATGTAACTTCTTTGATATCGGGATAACATCCTATGTACTCTCTTTTGGGCTTGGTATAACCTCCCATGAACCATATTTTGGGATCGGGATAACAACTCATGCACCCTCTTTTAGGATTGGGATAACCTTTCATGTACTCTCTTTTTGTATTAGGATAACATCCCATGTAACCTTTGATCTCATATAACATTAATCATAACCCAATTAATTGTAGGGAGATATATGTCCCACCCATCACATAATCCATACATTCATGTTAAATAAGATAATAAAACATTCATTATATTATCACATCATAAACTATGTAAATAAAATAGATTTCATAAACATTTCATCAATTCACCATAGCATAACCCATGAAAAATAAATGGGTTTCACACACATTTTATAAACCTAAAAATTAACCATCTATATAAATAATAAGGATGGTATCATTCGATCTTATCCCTAGGAAAGTATAAGTAACATCAATAGATGTCATCTTATATGGAAAATAATTTTGAAAGATCACTTGGAATATTTATTTAGAAAAATATACTCTCCACTTTAAAAAACCCATTTTGAAAACATGAAAAATTTTAAAATAATTTTATATGAAAATAACCTTAGAAAATTATAAATTAATCTTTTAAAATAATTTAAAACAATTATTTAAAAAAACACCCTTTCGAATTTTAAAATAAAATTTTAAAACATAAAACATTTTAAAAATAATTTTCTTTGAAAATAACCTTGGAAACTTATAAAGGAATATTTTAAATTCATTTAAAACATTTATTGAAAAAAATATCCTTTCCAATTTTATTTTTTTTAAAACATAAAACATTTTCAAAATTCTTTTCTTTGAAAATGACCTTTGAAAAGGGAGCTTTTAAAATCATTTAAAACATTTCTTAAGGAAAATACCCTTTCCACTTTGATTTTTTTTAAAAAATAAAACATTTTCAAAATAATTTTATTTTAAAATAACAATTTAAAATTAAAAATGAATCTTTGAAACATTTATTATTCATGATGGTGGAAAATTAAATATATGTTAAAACAAATATTCCCTTCACATTTTTGGTAAAATCCAAATGAAACTTGTTTTGAAAATGACATGAATATTAATTTTAAAACACTTTTGTAAAAATTAAAACATGGGTAAAAATGTATTTAGTAAATAACCTGGAGATTTTTAAAAACATTTTTAAAAACATTTTCAGAAAAAATGATTTTTTAATGAAAAAGTGTTTTCAAACGAAGAGAGAAATATAGATGAATTTTCTTAGAAAAATTATTTTTAACTCTTGAGTACATAGAGAGAGTAAAATGAATGTAAAAAATATATTCTCATGAAATAACCAGAGGATAATAAAATTCATGACTTTATTGAGTGATGGATCATAATATTTCATCATTAAAAACATAACTATAAACAATCCTGATAAACGATGTGACTGTATCATAAAACCATTATAGCTTTGGTAACATTGAAATAATAATCCAAATGAAAGAGAGATTCTAAAATGAATATATAAATACAAATAATTTTAAATATAATAATAATAAAATAAATTCATTGGAAATATATACACTACATAAAAGAAACAGGTGGAGAATTTGACATGTGTCTCACAAAAGTAAAAATTGAGACAAAAATCCCTTCCTGCTTTAGTAATATTTTGAATCATAAATCCTAATAAATAATAATATAAAATAAAACTTTAAATATCATAAAAATAAGGATATAAAATGAAAAAGGTTCAATATATACAACATAAAAAATAAACGTGTAGTGAATTTGCATATGTCTCTGAGAAATAAAAGAGTGACTAGAAATCCTTCACCTTAAGTCCTGACTTACATCATACACGGTCAAAACACCTGAATAATAAATATAAGTTTATTATAAATATATTAAAGAACAATAATTATATATATCATACCATATATTATTTAATTATTTCTATTTATTACCCCTTTATTAACAATTTCATGTTAAAATCATGTTTTTACTAATAACTGCTTTGTTTTTCATGTAAGTTTTGATTTTGTATTTTCAGCCCTCATAATTTGATCATGTTAAAATAATATATATAATTTTATACATGATATAAATATAAAATATATATATGTATATATATATATTCATTATATACTTATTTATGGTAAATTATAAAAGTTAGAGATAGAAAATGAAATACATTGTTTATGGAGATGGTAGGCCGTACATTTGCATGAATGTTGCTTCAATTTTCTAAAAGGATGAAATGAAATAAATAAAGGTAAATAATAAATGAAATTATAAAATCATTTTTATTTCATATATATCACATATTTTCATTAAACACATCCTTATTACCTTCCATGCAAAGCATGAACTAATCACATTGATTCTTGAGGAAGTAGTCTTCCGTACACACGAGCGACGTTATCATATTACCAAAGAATAGAAAGTAAAGAGGTATATGTGGTATCATAATTAAATAATTATAAATATTTTACCAATATCACATATATATATATTTAATTTATTCTTATTACCATCCAAGTGAAATAAAAATGAAAAACACATCATATCAGTTCTTGTGGCGGTAGTCCTCCGTACACACTAGCGATGATATTATTTTCCAACGGGTTTGGAGGTAAGAATTTATATATGGTATAATAATTATAGAGTTATTATAATATCATAAATATCATATATAAACATTAAATACATCATTATATCCATATGTGAGAGGTGGTGATAGAAAATGAATAACATCGGTTTGTGAGGCGGTAGTCCACCACACACACAAATGACGATTTCATTACTGATTTGATGAAAGAGGAGATCGATTTAGGTTATTACATTAACATAATAACATATAAGTATATTTAATATACTTAGGTTATTATATAAACATGGTTTAATAACAATTTAAGGATGTGGAGGAAGAAATAAAATAAAATGATCAGTTAGGGACGTTACCTCTTATTAAATTTTTTTTGGGTTTGCACCAAAAGGAATATTAGGTTGGATTTATGACCAAAATAAGGATTATAGGATGATATTATAGAATTAATTAAGTTATTTGGGTAGTTAATGTTTGAACCAATGGGTTTTGTAAGTGTGAATAGAAGAGGAGAGGGGGTGACCTTTTATAAGTGAGGTGAGTGACACACTTGTAATTTTTGAAAAGAAATATGTGTAACCATTTTTTCACATAAAAAAGGATAAAAAGTGGGAAATTATTGAAATTTATGTTATAATGTCTAAATATTTCCATAAAATGGGTTTTGGAAAAGTTTTTAGTTCATTTTACCCCTTATCGTTTTAGTTTAATCCCCAATAAACTCATTTTCACCTTAACCACGACAATTAATTTTTATTTATTTTACTATTCATAATTGTAAAAAATTTAAATTGAAATTATTATAAAATATAAATTATTATTATTCAAATAATGAATATATTTTTCCAAATTTCATTCATATAAGTGAAAAAATTTAATCTAAAATTAATCCTATAGGCGCGATGAAAAAACTGTTTTCCAAAGAGAAAAGTTTTATAAGTTTTAAAAGTTTTTATATGAAAATTCAATATAAAATTTATTATAATGATCTAAATTGGATTAAAATATGTATAATTAAACTAATTTTACTTTTAAAACCATATTAAAATAATTTATAAGTTTTTAAATTCTTTAAAATAAATAATAATTCATAATAAAAACAAATATGTTCACTATTCATTAAAAAATTTATCTTTTTAGAAAATTATAAAACATTCACTCCAAAATATTTTTCATATGATGATTTCAAAAAATTAAGTTTATTTTTTCAAATAAATCTTATAAAAGTGGAAAAAATTAATTTTAAAATAAGTGTGCAAAAGGCAACATAACTACTTTTTCAAAAAATAAAATTTTAAGTGTAAATTTGGTTTTATTATTGTATATTTTCTAGAAAGAATATAATATAAATGAAAAAAACTTTATTGAATATATAATATATAAATTTCATTAAAATAATTCACTTTTTTTTAATTTATTAAGTTAAAGCACACATTTTTGCACATAAAAATATTTTTTCTTGAAAAAGATTTCCTATATTTTTAAATGTTTTTTTATTTTTATTTAGTATTAATTAGACACCAAAGAATTATATATATATATATATATATATTTATAGATATATTTATAAACCATATATTTTAATAATTTAGTTAATTCTATTGATACCCACCATTCCAATGTCTTTGTGATAATTATCATATTAAATAATAATATTTTAATAGTATGTCATGTTTAATTTAAAGTCAGTGTTGCTTATAATGCAAGATAAACTCAGTGTTGTGTATAACACAAAATACAAAAATGATTAAATTTATTTGAAAGTAATATCTCAAAAAATATAATGATGTCAAATTCAACCCACCTTAAAATGATTTTCTCTCTTGAAATTCATCATTTTTCTACCAACAATTGAGGACACTTCTACCTCATTACATCCTCAGGTTATCGTGTAACTTCCTAAATCTAGTGGTTTCACCAAAAAACATTGACCAGATAAGTGGTATTGTTTTTTATAAATTTCTTTGTACAATCCAGAGGCTCCACTGGTTTTTCATTCTAAGAAAGATCATGCTACAATGGTACGACCTCTATGTTTAGTACATGTGAAGGATATGATATGTCCTTCCTCATGAGAGATAAATAGAACACATCATGAACTAGGGAGAGGTTTGGTGTAAGCAACAATTGATAGGATATCATCCCAATACGATCAAGAATATCAAAGTGACCGATATACCTAGGGATTGGATTTTTTATATATCATAAGAACAATTTTATTTTTTGGTTTTTCTTCAATCAATTTATATTTCATATCTTAATTAAATAAATTAAGATGATATCTTTTATTCTAGAAGAACCAATGAATCTTAAGAACCATAATATAATGATAAATTATTCCTTATATCTCTAGTTATAATTATAAAAAAATGGTTAGCACAAATTATCAAATATACATAAGTCTGATTATAGTGAAGTAATACATTAATCTTTTAAACCTCATCCAAAGTTTAACTTAAACCATTCCATAAATGGTTAAACTCCTAACCCTTCAAAAATTCAAAATTTATAAAAAGGTCACTAAATTTTCCAAAATCAAATTAACATTATCCCCCTAAATACCATTAAGTATCTCTTAATGGTCACATGGAAAATATGTGAATACCTTGGTCATATATTCTCCTAAAGCATGGTAATAACCAGAATTACCATAAAAACTCAATAAAAACATAGATACTTCCTCATTCCTTGAATAAAAACAGATATTATTATATATATTCCATAAATCCAATAATTCTATAAACTACATTAATGACAATGTAAAACACTTAGTCCATAAATAATTAATCAGTTCCAAGGTCATAAATACTATCCATTTTACTCTATTCACATCCATCATCTGTTTATCAATATCTCAACATCAGGAATATATTAATGGTTATCTTCCCTTAATAATTAATTTTCCATAAAATATCTCATTTCCATAAAATATCACATTTTCATTAAATCAATTTTCTAGTTCATCAGTACTATTCAACATATTCTTACAAATACTTAATGAAAATATTATACTGAACAATACTTATATATTTCATAACTCTTGAATTAAAATACATAAACAAATCAATCATTATACTTCATTCTTAAACCATTAACTTGGCTTCATTATCTTATTACTTAATACCTCATTGATTTCATATGTAATTTGTAGTATCTTCATCATCAACAAAAAACCTTTAATCATACCACTATTTGGACCCACTTCTTTATCTTTCCCCTTAGGGAATTGATGTTATAATGACCATAATTTCCATATTTATAGTATTCAACCATTGATGATGCCTTAGGGAAACCATTATTTTCATCCATTGCATTGCATTAATTTTTTATTTTTCCTCAGCAATTGATTACTCTATTTCCTTATTCTCCACACATAAAACATCTTATCGTTCCTTTGAGACATTCCCTAGAGTGATTCTTCCCATATTCTTGAAATATAGGGAATTTAATCTTCTTTCCTCCATGGTATCCACCACCCAAACTCTCAAATAACTCTTCCATCCTCTTCATTGGTGAGTAAAAGAGTTGGTTAATGTGAAAATTATAAATAATATATCATGATAACTGATTAGGAATAATGAAAATATCCATTAATCTAGTAATAATCCCATTTGGTTGCCCATCAACACATTTTATATCACATTTAATGTTAATTTAGTTCCTTTTGGTTCTTTCCATTGACTAAAAGAAAAAATCATAGTGTAATCTATAATAATAATAGCGGGGAACCACATAATCCTAAAAAATAAATTATAGGATATCTAAATTATGACACGTTATTTTTAATCTATGACACATTAGTCTTAACCAAGGTCATTCATGGTTATTATTCAAATAATTCATGATGGTTCATAAAGAGTTTGTGAATTTCCAAATCACATCCACCGGGAGTGTCAAACCAAGTGTGCAACAAGGACTATTTTCATGCACTAGGTGATTATCGAGTCTATATAAATGTTCCCTTTTCAAAGTTATTACCCCTATGTGGATCTATTCCAGAGCCATATCCACTTATAGTATCTAGATAGGGATGTAATTTCTTGGAAACCAATCACTCTATACTTTACCAAAAATCCAAAAAATTTTCATATAATTTGAATCATATTAGACTTATCCATAGAAATATCCCTAGAAATATCTTTTTAAATATCCCTAGGGATCTCACTAATGTTTTCTCATCCTAGTTTCCAAAGGTTAACTAAACCTTGTCTCTAATACCAACTGAAACAACCCAAACTTCTCATGCATAAATATTAAATCTTTAAAGATAAGTATTCATTACATAACATAATGATCCATGCAAGAATAATTTAGGTCTAGTGCCTATGGAAACCTGGACACCTAAACAATTGGACCATAAGTGACCTATGTCATCTCCCACTATGTTCTTCATAACTATAACCCTTCTTAGACGTATCATACATAATACCATTCATCATAACTTCGAAAAAAAAACATAATAAAAGGTGAGATAATATTCTCAGTAAGGGTAAAAAAGATATATATAAACATATCATGAGAATAAGGGTATGATAACATGATAATAACATTTGAAAACCCTATCCTTTATATCACAAATCATAAACCTGAGTCATGTCATAAATATTGGTAGTTCATAAGGAATGAATCATAATGAAATAAAATAACATGAACCATGAGAACATAACATTGGAATAAGGCATAGATTTGTGGCATATAAATAAACATAGAAAATATTATGTAAAGGCTACCCACCCAGACACTAGTAGCATGTTAGGATCGGGATAACCACCAATGTACTTGCTTCAGGATTGGGATAACCTCCCATGAACCCTTTTTGGGTTTGGGATATCATATTATGTACCCTATTTCCGGATTGGAATAAACTTTTATATACCCTCTTTTGGGCTTGGGATAACCTCCCATGTACCATATTTTAGGCTTGGTATATGTAACGTCTTGACCCGGGATCCACTTAGAATAGTTCCCTAAGCTGGTTTTCCACTGGGCCTCAAGCATTCCTCCCCATACTTTAGATGATTTTGACTAGTATAAAGGGTCTAATGATAATACAATGGGTAGAATATACTCTCATAATCATATTATCACATTAGTATAATTATAAATACATTAATAAATAGTGTAAGAAGTATAAAAAAATACATAGTAGAAGAAGATAATAATAACTTATAAGATAGAAAATTCCAAATATTCAACTTTTCATGCATTTTTGGACGAGGGTACAAAAAATAATGCACTAAAAATATAGACGGTGGTATAATAAAATACATGTATGAAAAAATTAATAAAATACTTAATGATATATTCTTTAGAATCCTAATATCTAGCTTAGTCCTATGCTCCTATATCCCAAATAAAAGCACAACAACACAAGCATAGTCCAACAAATCTGATCCTGCAACTATGAGGTCAGTTCAGGTACCCCAGTGTAATGGTGTCCTAAACAGGGTGTGAGATATACTCAATAGGCCACCAAAAAAAGTGTATAAAGATATCTAGTCTATGAATATAAAATATAGGAGTGTGTAGGTATAATAGATAATGTAATAATAAACAAATAAATGTTAACAAGTTGGACTTAGGTTCCTTAAAGACACCTGGCTAACCATACCTAATTCGACCAAAGTCATAATGTATTTGCACATCCATCATCATGTGTATATATATATTTTAGAAAATAACTTTCATAGATATACATGCATCAGTGTGGACCAAAGGTTTAATACCGAGACATCCACTTGAGAAAAAATAATAATGAATTTCACATTCTAATTAAGGGATGCCAGGCCCAAGTATAATAATATAAGGGTTGTCATTCCCAATATTATAAGGCAAGGGATTCCATTCCCAGTATCATAAAGTAATGGTTCACATTTTAAATAAGGGATATAAGCCCAAACATATAATCAAGGGATTTGGTAGATCATTTCTGAAATCCAAACAAAAAAGTACTACTAAACACATGTAATAAAAATAAAAAATTATATAAATCATATGTCCAATGACCCCATCCAATTCATTATGTAATGAGGAACCCATGTATCACTTAAGGAGTATTATTATTCCATTTATTTAATGAGTCCTTCCTTAGTATTCCTTAATGAGGAAACCCAAATATTGCACATAACATCTAACTGAACTATGATCCCATCCAAGGAATTTCATCAAAGGGAAACCCATGTATCTCTTTGATCATGTGGAAATAATCTAGCCTATGATCAAGTCCAAGGAATTTTGTAAAATGGAAAACCCAAATACCACTAATGGAACATATTATCTCAAAACCCTATGAGCCCATCCAATGAATTTTGTAAAAATAAACCTGAGTATCATTCATAGTGCACATAATTCATTTAATGATTTAAATTCAAGTAATGAGGAAGGTAATGCCAGTAAAAAAGCTATATCATGATTCATGTATAAATAATTAAGAGGCCATGTCTATGAGAAAGGCTTATCATAAACTAGTACAATTATCACTTTTGAAAAAAATGTTTACCACATCAGCGTTTATTATGTCGGTTATATATAACCGACGTACAAAGTTGTAAAAATTGGTTTATCACATCAGTTATTTTATAACTGACATGATAAATCATCCAGAATCGATTTATAACATTGGTTATTTTATAACCGACATAAAAAATACTGATATTTGATTTATCATTTTGGTTATTTTTATAACTGACATGAAAGATCGAATCTAGGTGCTTTATCACATCAGTTATAAAATAACCGACATAATAAATTGATTCTCGGAGATTTATCACATCTATTATAAAATTACTGACGTGATAAATCTCTATTTATCACATCGGTTATAAAATAACTAGTGTGATAAAGTCTTTTCTACATCGGTTATTAAATAAACGACATGATAAATAAAAAAAATAGTTTATCATGTCAGTTATTAAATAAATTATGTGATAAATCTTTTAAATGATTTATCACGCTCGATATTCTTTCATTTTGTTTTCTTCAATCAGGTGACCTGTGACTCGTCTATATCATATGGAAAACCAATAAAGGGTTCTTCTAAGTTTTTCCATCCAACCTTGTTTTTCCTACATCATTCGTCATCTTTATTATCACCAAATCTATCAGGTCGACTCGCATCACTCAAGTAAGCCTCACACACCTCAGTTTCATTCTTTATTTTTCGAGATTCCCTAAATTTATGTTTTGAGATATTATTTTTCTCTAATTGTTCTTGCTATCATGGTAAGCGTCATAGTGTTCTTTTATACCATGATAATTTCATTTCTAGTAAAATAAACCATGGGAGTGATATCATGCAAGTTCTACATTTTTTGTTGCTACCATTTGTGTTCTATTATGTGTGTGTGCGTGTACTTCCATATGTGTGATACTATGAAATCATTATCGTGCAAAAACTACCCTATAACCTTACAATTGAGTAAGTTATTCAATACATTTTTTACCATCAATAATTGTATCATTATTTAATTCATAATTTTGGAAATATATTCAAATTGAAATTTGTTTTATATTCAATATTTTTTTCCTTATATGATAAAACACTTTATTTAGTGTTTTAATCTAAACTAAATTACTCTACAATTATCTTTAAAAATAAACTTGGTTGGACACAAACCCCCACCCACTGGACCCCCACCCCCTTGGATAGCCCCCACCCCTCTGAACAGCTCCCACCCCTAGACACCCCCACCCCTGGATACCCCCACCCCTGGACACCCCTACCCCCTTGGACAACCCCAACCCCTGGATAGCCCCCACCCCCTGTACGCCCCACCCCCATGGATAACCCCACCATATGGACAACCCCCACCCCCTGGACAGCCCCCACCCTCTGGACACCCCTACCCCCGTGGACAGCCCCCACCCCCTGGACAACCCCACCCCCTGGATAGCCCCCACCCCTGGACACCACCCCACCTCCTGGACACCCCCACCCCCTGAACACCCCCACCCCTAGATACCCCCACCCCCATGGACGGACCCCACCCCCTAGACAGCCCCCACCTCGGACACCCCCTAACCCCTTGGTCAACCTTGTCACCCCTAGGACAGTCACCCCACCCCCTAGAAATCCCCTAGACACCCCTCACCCCCTGGACACCCCCACCCCCATGGACAACCCCCTAATCCCATGGAAAGCCCTCCCATCCCCTAGACACCCCACCCCTGTACACCCCCTACCCCCTTAGATAACCCCCTCACCCCCTGGACACCACCCCCACCCCCTTGTACACCTCCTGAACACCCACCCCCTTGGAAAGACCCTCACCCCCTAGACACCCCACCCCTGGAAACCCCCACCCCTAGACACCCCCACTCCTTAGACACCCCACACCATTGGATAGCCCCTATACACCTAGACACCCCTAGACACCCCACCCCCTTGGGCATCCCCCATCCCCCTGGACATCCCCCACCCCCTAGACACCACCCCCACCCCCACCCCCTGGACACCACCCCACCCCCTGGACACCCACACCCCCTGGACACCCCCACCCCATGGATATCCCCCACCCCCTGGATAACCCCATCCCCATTGCAATAGATTATATACTAGAGAGTGTATGCCAATGGTTCTTGAATTATTGGTATACATATATCCTAATGATTTCCATGAAACCGTTGAAGTAGATTATATGATGGATAACATGTATATCATCGTTTCTTGAATCGTTGGTATATATATATCCCGACAGTTTCATTAAAACCATTGGCATATATTAACTTCAGACAATCTATACCAATGGTTCCTATATAACAGTTGGTATAGGGCTATTGAAATGGCCATCCTGCCAACAGTGTGTGAAATCGTTGGGATATTCTATCCTAATGGTATTAGGGGCTATTTCAATAGTTTCAAACTGCTGTGATAGGTTTAATTTTTAGTAGTGAATGTATACTTATTTTAAAATTTATACTTCATATTTTATGTTTACAGAAGGGTGAATTTGGTATCCAGTTGCACCAGGATGTATTCTTTGTGTACCTTAAGAAGAAAGGATCCAAGATGAATTTATACTATTATATCATGATCCATATGAGAGAGATATGTAACCTTAAAATGATTTTCATATAAATATAAAACTATTATATCTAACTATATTTTATTTTTAAAATTATTTCCATGCATATCTTTTTCAAATATGCATGTATTTGTTTTATATTTCAAAATTTTTTACATTAAATTATGATATTTTTCATATAAATATAAAATTGTCTTATCTTAACAAGATGTATAATTTTGATATTTGTTATAGGTAAT
Organism: Viscum album; assembly: GCA_963277665.1. Taxonomy (NCBI): domain Eukaryota; kingdom Viridiplantae; phylum Streptophyta; class Magnoliopsida; order Santalales; family Viscaceae; genus Viscum; species Viscum album. Next base: position 463,330,250 of record OY728165.1, on the reverse strand, counting down.
AATGAGTCAAAGTTGGATTACGACACATCGAATGAGTAATGAATATGAGGAAGGTGTTGATACATTTTTTTAATTTTCTAAATGAAATATTCAAAGAAACGACATTTTTTTCCGTCCATGCCTAAAATGTTTGAATATGAAGAAGTTGAAAAGTGGAGAGATCAAAGATCATCCGATTTTTCATGGTTTTAATCTGAGTTTCAGCCCTTGGATTTGGAATGGTAAAACTAGATAGAATTCCAGATCTACTGATGATGATTTGCAAGATGTTATCTCTGATGGAATTGAAGAAATGATTCGTGATACCACAGTAGAACAAATTGAGATAGAACCGATAGTTGCGCGTCTATATGGTGATGCTAAAAAACAACTGTATCCTAGCTTTACGGATTTTACAGTTTTTAGTGGTGTTAAGATTGATAAACCTAAAGGAGAAACATGGATAGTGTAACATAAGTTTTATAGATCCACTACAATTATTGAAAGACATTCTTCCAAAAGACAACAATCTTCCAAATTCAAATTATAAGGCCAAGAAAATATTATTCCCGATGGGATTGGGATACAAGAAAATACATGCCTGTCTAAATACCTATATGATATATAGGGAGGAATATGAATTTATGTTAGAGTTTAATAAATGTGGGTCATCTCTGAATAAGTTGAAAGTAAAATCCCAGGCTGATGTAGAGATTAAAAAGATCCCTACCAAGGTATTTTGGTATCTTCCTATAATTCATTACTTGAAATGTTTATTTTCTAATTTACATGATACAAAAAGGTTAACATGGCATACTGATGAGTAGATATGTGATGGAAAAATACATCATCCAGCTGATTTTCCACAATGGATGAAAATTAATGAGAAATATCCTACATCCAGAAATGAAATTAGAAATATCATACTTGGGTTTTGCACAGATGGAATGAATCCATATTGAACCCTTAGTAGCAAAAATAGTTCATGGACTGTTTTATTGGTAATTTATAGCCTCTCTCTTGAAGTTTGTATGAAGCGAATATATGTCATGTTGAGTATAATGATCTCTGGTCTGAAGCAACCTAGAAATGATATTGATGTTTTATTGTCACCATTGATTGATGATTTGAAAATTTATGGGAGGATGGTATTAGGGTGTATGATTCTTATAAAATGGAATATTTTCAACTACATGCAATGATTATGTTCACTATAAATTACTTCCTAGAATATGAAAATGTTTCTGGATACAATGTTAAGGGACATAAAGAATGTCCAATTTATAAAAAATAGACTTCATATTGTCAATTTCATCATGTAAGGAAAACAATATACATGGGTCATCGAAAGTTTTTGACTATGGATCACTCTTATAGAAGACTAAAAAAGGCATTCAATGGGTCATAAAAATTTTATATTGATCCAAAACCTTTATCCCCTGATGTGTATTTTGAGAGGGTGCAAAACCTTGATGTGATATTGGGAAAGATATATAAATCTGGTAACAGGAGACATATTTGGAACAAAATGTCAATATTTTTTGAGCTACCATATTGGAGATATCATGATGTGAAACATAATGTTGATATCATGCATGTGGAGAAGAATATCTGCAACAGTTTGATTAGAACATTATTAGATATTAATGGAAAGACTAAATATGGGTTTGATGCAAGGTTAGACTTACTATCAATGGGAATACATTTGGAGATAGCTTCCACTCCCAATTGAAGATGAATATTTCTTCCCCTAACTTGTCATACATTATCTAAGAGGGAGAAAATTAGTTATTGTTAGGGTCTTCATGATATCAAAGTGCCTCAAGGTTATTCTTTAAATGTATTTTTTTTATCTTTAAATGATTTGAAGTAGATAGGTATGAAATATCATTATTGTCACATCATGATGAAACAAATTCTACCAGTTTCATTATGTGGAATATTGCCCATCCATTTCAGAAAGAATATAATGAAGGTGTGTTATTTTTTCAATTCATTTTGTAATAAGGTGATTGATGTGAATGCTTTTAACATTTTGGAAAAGGATGCAATTTCTATACTTTGTCAATTAGAAATGTATTTTACTCTTTTTTTATATAATGCTACATTTAATGGTTCATCTAGTTCGAGAAATAAAGCTTTGTGGACCTATATATCTTTTTTGGATATATCCTTTTGATAGGTATATGAAAATATTTAAGTTTTATGTTAAGAATACATATATACATGAAGCCTCCATTATTGAAAATTATATTTTTGAGGAGGTTGCTGAGTTTTGTATGAGCTACTTAGCTATAGCGGAGCACATAGGTTTGTCTCCATCTCACCATGAATGAGTCAATAATGATGGAAAGGGGATTCATAGCTTGAAATTCAAATAATTTTCAGCTGAATAGATGAATAATGTACAATTATAGATCTTGTATAACATAGTTGATGCTCAACTGTATATCACATTTCATATTAATGAGTTGGAACAATGTCGTCCAAAGAAGAAAGAAATGTGTATTTTGAATGAGAACAACAATTTTTTTCCATGGTTTAAAAAGACCTTGCTTGGTAGATCACATGTATTAGGGAAATTAAGATGGTTAGTGGGTGGTCCAAGTTTAAATGTGATAACATGGTCAAGGTATGAAATTAATGGCTATACATTTCATACAAAAGCTCAGGACAACAGAAGTGCAGTTCAGAATAGTAGTGTATTGGTGTTTATAGAAGCAATTTATTTTTTGAGTTCTAAAGACAAAACCCCAATTTCTACATCTAGTGCATATTATGGAGTCATTGAAGAAATATGGGAGGTTGATTACTTTAAAATTAAAGTTCCTATTTTTAACTATAAATGGTTTATTGGAAACAAAAGTGTCAAACATGATGAATTTGGAATGACAGTTGTTAATATGAATAGATTGGAATACACAACATATTCTTTTATAATAGAAACACATGAAAAATAGATTTTCTATGTTGTTGATTAATCAAATATGTAGTGGTCTATTGTTTTTTAAGAAAACAAACAATATATTGGTGAGGATCAACTCAGTAAAGATGATAATTTATGTGAGATCCATACATCCATGGAAATATTAGCAGAAAATAATGATGAGCATGTTGAAGACATGGTTTGTGCCATAAGGAATGATCATAATGAAGGAATTTAGGAAAACAATCCATTTGTACATTCCTAATATTTCAGGCAACATATGTTTATTTCTTGTTTAAATTTATTAATTTCATAAAATGTTAGATATTGTAATTTTTTTCTTCATTAAAATGCATATTAAAACAAATAAGTAGAAATGTTTGTTTATTTTAATTTTGTTTTGTTTAGTTTATCATGTTTACCATTACGTAAATTATATATCAATTGATTTTTTTGAATGAAAATTACTTTACCATGTTTACCATGTTTTCTATAGTTTACCATATTTTATCTTTAGGTAACTTATATATTTATTGATTTTTTTGAATGACAATTACACTACTATGTTTACTATATTTACCATATTTACCATTATTTAACATGATTACCATATTTACCATGTTTACTATTACATAACTTAGTTCCATTTTTCATTTTCTTACATTAGTATTGTAATATTTGAATTTGTGCATTTGTGAACTAATTTTTTCTTTTTTGATTTGAAGGATAATGAAAGATCAATCTGTTGATTAACCACAAGATTTTGGAGATGATCATCATGATCATAACTTTAGGGAGAAACATTCACATGCTCCTCTTCATGTTCCCAAATCTTCCTCATGTTATCCCATAATGACAAAGAAGAGTTCAAGAGTTGGTAAACGTGGATACACACGTTTACCAAAATTATCACTTGCCTATAGCCAGGACCAAAGGATACTCATTGAGTTTGATGAGAATGATATTCCTAGAGGTCTAAATGAAAAATATTTTAAGAATTTTGTATCAAATCGGGGTAAAAGAAAAGTAATCATTTTGTATAATGATTGTAGAAGTTAGGAAAAAGTGATAATATCTTAGTTATGGGAGACAATTTTGGTAAGATATTTTTCTATTGGTCGACTAATATTTAATTGTTTATAGTATAATATTTTTTACCACTTCTTTATTAGATATAATTTGATATTCCTGACAATGGAGGAGTCAAGAAGAAATATTTCTCGATGGATACTAGGAGATGGAGGGATTTCAAATCAACCCTCACATCTGATTTCATTTTTGTTCATAGGAAATCAGACAATCCATGTCATATATATCCTTTCATAGATGAAGACACATGAAAACAATTTGTTGAAAGTAGAAGAAAAAAAATCATTTTTGGTAAGGTAAATGTAAATTTTTATAAGATTTATTATATAAATGATCTTATTAATGTTATGTTAATGATTTCTTATTATTAATTATCAGTAAACAAGGACATCTCATCAGGAGATCCAATCTAAAAATATATACCCTCATAGTTTATCTCGAGAAGGGTATAGTTTATTGGAAGAACAAATGATTGTGAAAAAATTACAAAAACTTATAGCCGAGTCTTTAAGCTCTGGAGAAGTTTCCCCTCCATCTCCTCCATTTAGACATGAAAAATTGTAGAGAGATTAGATGAGAAAAAGGGACAATATCTTTTAGAAGAATCGAGAATCACAACAGAGAGGATTGTAAGATATTTTATTTATTTATTTAAGTTAATTCTATTATTTATATACTTTGAATCATTACATAAATGTTAAATTAATTAATATAGGATTCTATTATAGAGAAGAGCATAGATGGGGTATTTATAGTTGCTGGGAGGTAAAATGTTTTATCTGCAGCATTGGGAAATCCCAAACACCCTGGTCGTGTATGAGGATACCTGATAGGTGTATCAGTAAGAAAAGTGTTTCCACGTTCTTAAAATTCTTCGATTGAGGGTGCTTATCAAAAAAAAGAATCCTTGGAGGCTGAAGTTCATAATATTAATGTGACAATGGAGGAAAAGATTAGAGCGTTGGTACAGTATATGTTTGCAGAAATGCAAAGACAATTTCAGACTGTAGATCCCACTCCTCCACCTCCCCCTATAGACCCCATTATTTATCCACCACCTATTCCAACTTCTCCCACTCCCCACCTCTATAACCCATTATTTATCCTCCACCTCAGCCTGTAGACCCCATTTTTTTATCCTACCCCTCTGCCACAACTTCCTACTTATTGTGAGTTTTATGTTGATGATCCTCACCATTATATAGTCACATATGGGCTGGTATATTGTACAGAAAATACAATTCATCATCAACTGTTAGACGTAGAGCATCATAGGGTTACTGTACAGGATATTATAGATAGATCATCTCGAGTACCATTACCTACATATGAGGTGAAAAAAGTTGGACGTAGTATCGACCACTTTTTAGTTTGTCCATCCAGACTTTTGTGACTCATTACCATAGAGGTAAGTATGTTATATATTTTATTTTATTTTTTATTAAAGTTGTTTTAACATTTGAAAACTAATATATTTTTCTATTTATTTACAAGAATACTTCAAAGGTAAATAAATAATTTATAGACAACAACAAATACAAATGGGTATGACATCAGATACAGATTCTAGTAGTCTTAACAGATTGTCAAGATATTCAAATTTGTTAGTGGATCATTATTCATTTCGAATGGAAGATCATGTTTTTATATTTTCAATAAATGCGGGGATTGTGAAAACTAATATCATGGATCTTGTTACTGGAGATAAGTTGGCTATCAACGTGGTGTATATTTTTTCCATGTAAGTCATAACACCTTTCCCTGCGTTATATTTATTAAAAATGTATACTTATGTGTGTTTTGTATTAGGTATATTTATAACATGTGTGAGAATAATGAGAGAATAGATTTATATAGATTCATGGACCTACATATGATTTCCCCTGAAGCACATGCATTGGATGAGGAACAAAGAAAACTTTATATTATATAATCATATAGTGTTGGATGATGCCTTTTTGTGAGAGGTATGAAACATATATCTAGAAAAGTGTTCTTTATCTTTTGACATAAAAAACCACTAACATTAAATTTTCTTTTATATCAGTGATCATTGGATGTTAGGTGTTTTTTTCTAAAGGAGAAAACACTTTATTGGATATTCTCTATCCATGGTGATGTGTGGGGAAGTTTTAAGAATATGTTGGAAAAGTAAGTTTCAATTTCTTAATAGTTGTTTATATTATAATGAATTTTAAATTTATCCCATTTAATTTATTTTCTAACAGGTGATGGGAATACTTTCTAAAAAACACAAAGAAAAAGAGTGACAAGATCAAATATATAAAAGTAAAGGTAAATATCCATTTATAATTTGTACTTTTCGATGTATTACATAAAAATGATATTTTTAATTAACACTCATTTAAATTGAATTTTCATGAACAAAAAGGTGTCATCAAAAATAGATATTATATGTTAATATTTATGTATGAAATAATTACAACTAGAACAATAATGAACTTTGACCAGGTCATATTTCCTTATAAACGTTTCCATAATATTTCATTTGATTTATTCATTATACATGTTAACTAATTTTATTTTAATTTGTAGCTATTTGATGACCCTCAAACCTATAGTTCTTAAGAGGTCAAACAATTACAAGTGGAACGGTAAAATTATTTTATTGGTTTGATTGGATTTTATTTTTTTGTAGTGTAAAATGTAATTTTGAATATTATAATTGTAATTGTGTATTTGGTAGTTTTTTTGGTGGGATTTTAGGTTTTTCAGTTCAAATTGTATGTTATGAATGTTATATATGTGAATGTTTAATTTTTCTTTGGTTCTTATTTTGGTCTATTTCTAATGTTTTTCTGGTATGGATTATGGTCTGGTTTTGGTCTGGTTTTAGCTTGATTCATGTCTACTTTGGTAGAGCATAGTAATGGTTTTTCTATTTTATTAAAAATTGGTTTTTACATTAGTTATTTTATAACTGACGTAATAAATTCCTGGGAAATGGTTTTTTCATGTTAATTATAAAATAACTGACATAATAAATGCTTGGGGTATAGTTTATTACGTAGGTTATTATATAACCGATGTTGTATCTCTTTTTTCACGTTGGTTATTGTATAACCGATGTGAAAAATGATTTGGAGGCACAATATATTACGTCAGTTATGTAATAACCGATGTAGTAAACTATATACCATTGATCCTATGAAGGGTTTTTCACATCTGTTCTTAAATAACTGATGTGAAAAACCCTTCAGAGGCTCGATTTATAACGTTAGTTATTAAATAACCAACATAATAAACTATATACCATGTTAGTTATTAAATATCTAACATGACAAATAGAGCCTCTGAAGGGTTTTTTCACGTCAGTTATTAAATAACTGATGTGAAAAACAATTCGGATTTATGATTTTTTATGTCGGTTTTAAAATAACCGACATAAAAAAAATATTTATAACATTGCTTTTAATAACGTCAGCTAAAAATAGATGTAAAAAGTTAAAAATAACTGACATAAAAAATGTTTTCTGCACTAGTGTATACATAAATAGGTATAGGCCCATTTATCATTAAAAATATCCCACTCAATTATACCCTTTTATTTAAGAAGATAACACACCTAAATAATTATTTTATTAGAAAATAGGGGCATGACTATCATGCCATGTTCATATAACTCAATTTAATTATCCCTTACAAGATGGATTATTCATCACGTGTAAAATGGGTGATCAAGAATAAGTAAGACATTACAATCATGAGCATTTAAAATAACACCCCAAGAGGGAGGTTTAATTATATAAGTATGCATAGAGGTCAAATCATATAAAAAACTCACCCTAAGGGGGTGGTTCTAGGTTAAGGTAAACATCATCCAATGGTTTAAATTAAATCGTAATGACAATATAATTTAAGGCATTAGGTCTTACATAATTAATTCCATATTTAAGGGAAACACATGGAGTATCTTGTGTGCGACACAATGACATAAATTAAAAATCAACTAGAATTTAGGGAAAAATATTTATACCACCTACCATGTACTTAGGATGGTCCAATTGTCCAATATCTATCTTTTATTTGAGTCAATCAGGTGAAATATAAGAAATGGAAAAACACCCATAAAATAGAGCAAATTATCCCACACCAATATAGCACCAAATATTATGATGAAAATGATGAAATGAGATAGACGAATGAATATATTACTGGTATGCATTCAATAAGACTAACAATAAGTGATTCTGACATCGGATGAGAAAGATAGCTCCATGCCTAGGTGAGGAGAGGAGGAGCTCCCATAGTCAGTGGGGTTGCTAAATGTGAATATGAGGAGAATATAGGGGGTGTAATATTTAATGGAGGAAGCTATAAATCATAATTTTTACATATTTTAAAATACACACATTTTGGCTATATAGTTTGGAAAACCATGTGCCAACCGTGCACACCAACTATCCAAGGGACAATCCCCTCACATGGATAGACACATGGTTGAAAAAACTATGCATAGCCCATGTGTTGGACACTATCCAAGGGATATCCCCCCTTTCACAGCTAGCCACATGGTTTGAAAAAGCATGCATAGCCTGTGAGGTGGATGTAGTCCACCTAGGAACACCTCACATAGTCACCTGTACGGTTTAACAAACCAGGTTCTATACAAGTGTGCTTACTATTTCCTCTCCAGAAATTTGGTTTTTGAGGTATGATGCTTCTAATACTCATCCGAGCTTCTGAGACACTTTTTGGTCCTTAAACCACATCTAAAAACCACACATTCAATTGTTTCAAGTATCATATTCACATTCCTAATCTCAACTTAATAATTGATCCTTCCCCCAAAATGAAAAATTCAAATTCCTTCAAGAATTCCACCTAGTCCAAAATGAAAGACACTAAAATCTCCCCACCTTTAATATCTATTTAACACAAATAGTACCAAATCCATTGAAACTCGAGCCAATGCTCGCATCCAAAATAGAAACATCGAGATGTTGTTCACTCGAGACCGTCAAATGCATGACACAATATTCTCATTGTCTCTTTCATTAACAAGCCTATGAAACTTACCACTACGTTTTTATAATTTAATGGACAATTCCAAGACACGATAACACCCACCATCTTAATTTCCTAACAAGCACCCCCTAAGAATTCTAATGATGCTCCTGGTGTGATTTTCTCAACTTAGACAACGTGATTACATTCGAGGAATTACCACGATCCTCATTTTATTAAAATAGCCAAATTCCGATTGACTAAGTTTAAATTTGTCATGTGTGTTTTCCTTGAAAGGATATGTTGAAATTTATATCACACCTATCTTAAACTTATGACATGCCTAAATGTCTCCTCACTGGCTGTATTCATCAAAACAAAAAGAAAATAAGTTGATACATTTTCAACTGACTATTATTAAAAATGACCAGCTTATACATATGGAATATGAGAACCAAAAACATGATGCCTTCTCCTAAGGTACCTTGAATTTATTTCAATCACATTCACCAAATCCCATATTCAAATTTCAGTGGTGTATCATGATAAAGTGTTCATTTAAGTTTTCGTGCCCCAACGCAAACATGGGTGTATAACCGATCTAGAACACTTAGATCTTCACCCTCAAAACATATCATTTGAGACCAAATGAAGTTTAGGGAAATATTAGAGTCATCAAATAGAGTCTAAGGATCTTATCCAAGGTTGTACATACTTTGACATTTATAAGTGAGATGTTAGTACATAGAAAAAAATTTCTATGCATAAAAACACTAACTGAGCCTAACAACAGTCAAGCCAAAGAGTTAGCTGGTGTCCATGAGTTTTTCTAAGTCATTCCTACTTGGGAACTAAAGTATCACATAGGACTAGCCACACCTCTATAAATAACCACACTTCTAGAGCATAACTTCCAAAGACTCTATTTAACAAGGAAACAAGGTGTTTAATTTCTTTCTTTGTCTTAACGTATAACTGATGCTCTCTCAGTGCTTCATGGATGATGTGAAGATAGGGGACATGACCGTCACAAAAACAAGATAACACCAAGAGGATATCAATAATTACTATTAAGAACCCATAAAAATCCATCATGTATAAGTTGAAGTGATTTGTATAGTTCCTGACCAACCATATTCAACTATATGAAGGAATCAGTTAAACCACCACCAGTTAATTTACTTTATAAGATCTTGGATGATCCTGCCTACACATTTTCATCAACTGACCATGATGAACTTATCATACAAGACATTCCATGATCACTCAAGAATAACCACTAATGTACATCCTTAACCAATAGTTTCTTCAAGGTTCTGTACAAATCAAACAATATCATGGTCATGCTTTCCCATAATCATCACCACATTACACAATTTACCAACCACATGGGAATTTAAAGCAACACTAACCATTTACTAAATGTTACTTCACTGTTGTGATTTCTCTACTTGGAAGAATATTCTAAACATGTTCAATGCGATGCTCCCCACCTTAAGAGTGTCTTAGTCACCATTTACTGAACAATGGAACCCATTCCACAACACACACTCCACTGACCACTGACCACAAGTCCTAGACAGGGCCAAAATGCTTTTATCAAGTTCCAAAATGAAAGGAGAGGAAAAAAACCACTTAAAAACATGATAGAATAGATTCATTTGAGACATACATGTGATTCTTATCTGATCCATGCTCATGTACTTCATTAGAATTTGGAATAAACAAATAAACTAGACTGAAAATCATATCAAAAAACCTAATCCTATTTGGAACTTCATCATAAGAATTGAGATGAGTCATATTTCCCATAACACTTAGGTAACCAGACCTTGGAGATGACTATTGATCAAAGCATAACAGATCAAGACTCAAATGATTTCCACTAAACTCATATGATTCACTATACCTTTTTAACTACTTGAAGGGTACCATGTGTATCAATTCACACTAAACTAAGATTTCAGCAGTACCACGACACATCATTTGATACTATACATAGGATTATCAACCCTATACATTATAGTATCTGATAGACCATACACAAATTTTAATTACAGAAACATATTTTTTAATATCACTGTTAACCTAGATGATAACTTATCGTGTCTTCATCATTGAAGAAGAATAAAGGTCACACAATCTACAAAGTAGCTGGCCATGCTCTAAGCGTGCTTATACTACTAAACACAAGAATTACACGATGATCCCATCCTCATAGGGGTCAAATTATCTTATGAAAACCCATACAACCCAATTTTCATTTTTGAACTAAGACTCCTACTTGGGACAAATGACACCCGATTGACACCACACATCTGAAATGGTTCACAAGCATTTAACAAGTTTTTAAAGTTACAAGGGTTCTACCTACTTCATTTTATCCCCTAAAAAAACCATAAATCATTGAACCTATAGTTAGGCCATGATGAACAAGTCACTAGGATCTACCACTTATCATTTATGCTCAAGTAATATTAGAAGAATATGCCTATGGGAAATGATCACGTTTCTGCTCCAAGGAAACTGTAAAGGGAAGATTTAAAATTCTCTTATAAAATGTTCAAAATTAAAAACACCACATTAAGGTTTTATTTGAGCCAATTAATTTATTTACATTTGATCATAAAACATTTTAAAGGCCCAATTTAAATGTAATGTACATGTTATAAAGAAAATTGTGTTTGGAAACTTTATTTAGCCAATGCCACAAGGCACACATAAAAGTTTTATCAAACTTCATTTTACGTATTATTATTCAATTGACATCCTATCAAAATTTTAAATAACATATCTTAAAAATTCATTTCATTCATTTTACTTATCCATAAATATTATCATATATGAATTAGTTAAAGAAAATTTCAATTTCAAGCAATAGAAGAAAACACCCTTTAGGTTGGAATTTTCATTTTAATTAACAAAAACCTCATAATTTTAAAGTTTAAAAGAAGATAAAAGGTATTTTATAGTTCAAGGGGACTAGTTCAATAATATTTCACCATAATTTTATATGTAACATCATATAAATGGCTATAGAAACTTTAAATAAACATCCCTATATAACATTAGCATAACCCCAAGGGGTTAAGTACTAAGGAATATCAAAATAAAGTCAACCTATGAGGGTCTCATCAATCCATTATAGGTACATTTGAATGAAACTTAACTATATTTAACAAATTAAGATTTTTGAAACACCCTTAATGGGATCATTTAACAAGAATATATCACCATGACCCAAGTCAAGTCTATGTAATACCTATAACAAGTCAAGACCAACTTGGGTCGAGTCAAGTAAAAAGTATATAAGAAACCAATTCATTTAAAGTTAAAATTTAATAGTTTTTATATTTATAAAATGGTATTATGGTACATCAAGATCATATAAGTTGGTCCAATTATATGGGTTACCATTTCCTAATTCATAGAGCACCCATACACTTTATAGATTTCAAATTGAATCCCATTTAATATCAATCAGTATGTTTCATCCCGTGAATCCAATTTTCCATAGCTGAAACATGTCATGATTTTTTAGATAATGTGTCACCATCAATATATATGGGAAAATACAATTTATTTTGATGCAAAAAAATTAATAACCAATTGTATATCAAAATTATAACTAGGAATGATTTAAAAATTAACAAGTACAAAGAAATATAAAAATTAATTACCTAATCATGGTAAGCAAATAAACATGCTAAATAATCATGTAACATGGCACAATAATCACATAAGAATTATATATATTCAATATGCTAAATAAATCACAGAATCATGGAATAACAATCAAGGCACATGTCACTATATTAGGTTGTCTAAGAATGAAACCTACATGGCATGACATATGCATGAAATGTGAATCTCTATGTGCCTAAAATGATGCATTTAATTATACTTCCTTTCCATACTAGGACAAGGGTAAAATAATATTAATATCATAAATTAGTAATTAGAAAAATTACACCATTTAATCAAGGTGAAATCATAATCAACCATAATAAGAAATAACACAAACAACAATCCCATCATTGGCCCCTTGGACTTTTCTCCATGCATGGGTTGATCACTCCCATACATGGTTATTTAAAAAATTCCAACATATTCCCAATCATCTATATTCCAATTAAAAAATAGTAAAATTAAGGAAAAGAAACCTCTAATACCCCTTGTAACATCCCGACTTGGGATCAACTTAGAACTGTTTGCCGAGAAGGTTTTCCATTGGGCCCCAAGCACGCCTCCTTGTATGCTAGAGGCTACTGACTAGTAAAGAGTGTATAATGATAGTATAATGAGGATATTATAACCTCATGATTATAGTAGTAAAATGGTATGACAATAAGTACATAAATCAATGGTGGGAAATAATAATAACTGATAAGATAGACAATTCAAAATATACAACTATGCATGCATGTCTAGATGAGGCTATATAAAATAAAGTAATAAAAATTCAATAGGTGATAAAATAAAGTAAATGTATGAAAAAATGAATAAAATAACCAAGTACATGTCCATGTTAATCTTGATATTCATTTTAGTCCTATGATTTTATCTCCTTGATAAAAGCACAACATCAAAATCATAATCTAACAAGTTTAATCCTGCAACCATGAGGTCTGTTCAGGTACCCCAGTACAATGGAGGCCAAAATAGGGTGTGATATATAATCAATAGGATGCCATGAATGGTTTATAAATCTATCCATTATGTAAATATAAAATAAAACTATGTATAGGTATAAAATATAAAGCAATAATAAATAAATAAAAGTAAATAAGTTGGGCTCAAGTTCCTCAAGGACACCTGATTGACTATAACCACGTTTGCCTAAGTTGTAATGTATTTTCATACCTTCCATCTGTATATATATTCATACATCATAAAATAATTTTCACATATATAAATTCACCGGTGTGGACCTGATTTTTAATACCAAGGCATCCACCGGAGAAATAATAATAATGAGTTTCACATTCTAATTAAGGGAATAAATGCCAAAGTATCATAATCTAAGGGATGCCATGATCATGGAAATAATTAGACTCCTCCTGTTTGATCATGTTTTAATGATTAAAAATCATGAAAATCATGCTAATAATGTTTAGATAATGTTGGTATTCTTATGGATCTATGCTTACTGGTTTAAATTCAGAATCACACAAGTAATGCTTAATCTTTGTCTATTATGTTTTACCAGAAATTAAGTTTAATTCATTCTATGAAGGTTACCGATTAAGACTTTTTACAGATATTTGGCTAAGTCATTGACACCATGACCCAAACACCATGACCCAGATACCATATTTGGCTATGTCCTAGACACTGTTACCCTGATACCGTGACCTAGATACCATATTTTGCTAAGTCCCAGACACCGTGACCAAGCATTGTGGCCCAGATACCGTGACGCAGACACCGTGACCCAGGTACCATAACCCAGACACCATAACCCTGATACCATGACCAAACACAGTGACCTAGACACTGTGACCTCATACTATGCTCATTATTCCGTGACCCAAGCACCGTTCAAAGTTTTAACAAATGACTAGACACCACTACTAGAGACACCGTGATCCTAACACTGCATCTGTGCTACCAGTTCCAGATGTCAACATAGCTGTGGCACCGTGACTGTCTCATCACTCAAAGGAAAAGGAGAAGACACCATTTCAAATTGAAACCATTTCTAAGTGACCCCATTTCAATGTAACACCATTTCTAAGTGACACCATTTCCAAGCAACATCGTTTCCAAGTGACACTATTTCAAGACAAACTGTGACACCGTTATTTAATATTTTTTTGTCATTTTCAATATAATTTTTAATGATCATATTCAAGTTATTAAATTAAACTAAAAACATTATTGTTTCTTTGTAGAAATTTCACCTAATTTTATGAGGTACGAGGTGCAGAATACATGTATCTCGTCGGCTCCAACATGTGCACCCTCAATTAAAATAAAGATAAGCCATTGATGAAATATACACATATATAGAGATACATGCAAGATTTTTTTTAAAAGTTAGAACTCATGAATGAAAAATACCACTGAAGAAAACATGAAGCACTATCGATTCCTGAAGGCTAAACTACTGTAGATCAGATCTTTAAACATCTTTGTAGAAGAACACAAGATACACAACTCACATTTTCAAACTGAAACCAGAGCACCAGACTTGTGATGCTCTATTTTTCACAAGAGGAATTGATACTTGCATATTCTTCATCCTAAAAGTCCAGATCTAAATAGAATAACACTCGGAGCACTTATAATACTTTCTCATCATCTTTGATCTACTATGTACTATTTTTATCTTTCAAGAAGTGTGTGTGTATATATTAAAAACACACACTGTATCCTATATTAAACTTAATAATACAATATATCCTTTATCTAATATCTTCTTCCATATGTTTACTCCCATGGATAAGTGTGCAAGAGGTTCTTGTGTGACTTGGTAGTCTATAACCATGAAGAATAGTGGAAGAGGTAGTGTGACCTGGACAGTCTTGTGTACTGTTATTTTATCCCGATATAGGGTGTGGATAAATATCTTATCTATATAGACTTCATGGTGGAAGGTGATCACCAAGTGGAGTGAATTAAGTCTTAGTTTGAGACTGAACCACACATTTTATCTGTTGTTCCTTTTAATTTAGATTTCTCTTCTTTACTGTACATGTCAGAAAAACTAGATTTTACTTTGATAGTTAGTCTTAGATAGAAGTTATAACTATTTTTACTTATTAGAATAGCATCAAAAGTTGTATCAAAAACTCACATTGATATTACTGAGAATTAATCAATCTTCTGAGAAGTTATTTGAATAGTCAAACTACTATAACTTTATTACCTTGATAAACTGGCCTGTATTCATTCTTATTGGCGAATTTTTTTAAGTAAAATTTTTAACAGAAATTTTTATAGATACTCAATTCACCCCCCTCTTGACTAATCTACTCCGACCAATAAACACCATTACTAGAATCTTATGCTAAGTTATTCCATGCCCAATATCAAAAAGTAAGGGTTCACATTTTAAATAAGGGACATAAGCCCAAGCATCTAATCACGGGATTTGTTACATCATGTCTAATATCCAAATAAAAAATTACTACTAAATATATGTAATAAATATCAAACATGATATAAAAAATTCATCCTATAATCCCATAAAAGGTGTTCTGTAATGAGTAATCCATGTATTTCTCAAAGAGTAATGCTATTCCACTTATTTAATGAGCATTTCCTTGGAATTCCATAATGAGGAGACCCAGGTATCTAGTATTAAATCCAAATTCCCTATGATCCCATAAACGGAATTCTGTTGAAGGGAAACCCATGTATCACTCAGATAATGTGGAAATAATATATCCTAAGTGTCCATCGAATGTGTTTCATAAAAAGGAAAATCTAAGTATCACTCATGGAACATACAATCTCAAATAGCCTATGATCCTATCCAAGAATTATATAAAAAGAAACTTGAGCATCGCTCAAGGAATACATAATTCATTCAATCATTTAAATTCAAGTAAGAAGGAATTCCATGTTAGTAAACATGCTATATCATGATTAATATATGAATAATTAATAGGATATGTCCATGAGAATTAATTATCATAAACCAGGATATGTATGCATAAATAAGGTCAGACCCATTTATCCTGAAAAATACTCTAATCAATTTCCCAATTTTATTTAAGAAGATAGCACACCTAAATAGTGGTTTTATTAGAAAATTATGGTATAAATATCACATAAAGTTCATATAACTCAATTTAATTATCCCTTATAAGAGGTATTATTCATCATTCCTAAAAAATGTGATGAAGAGTAAACAAGAAATTATGATCATGAGCATTTAAAACAATACCTTAAGAGGGTGGTTTAATTACATAAGGATTTATAAATGTCAAAGTGTATAAAAAACTCACCCTAAGGGGGTGTTTTGGGTTGAGTTTAACATCCTATAATGGTTTAAATTAAATCATAATAATAATATAATTTAATGAATTAGGTATTACATAATTAATTCCACATTTCAGGGTAACACAAAGAGAGTCCGACATACTCCACAACGACATAAATTATAAATCAAATTGGAATTAGGGAAAAATATATATAATACCTACCTTGTACTTAGGAAGGTCCACCTATCCAATATCAGCATTTTATTTGAGCCAATTCGAGAGAAATTGAAGAAATGGATAAATGCCCTAAAAATAGGGTGAATTATATCACATAAAGATAGAAAAAAGTATGTAGATAAAAAAAATGAAAGGAAAAAAGAGAAATAAAGAGTTTTATAGTATTCATCCAATGAGATTGATGATAAGTGATTCAACATTGGATGATGGTGATAGATTCATGCCTATGTAAGGATAAGAGGAACTCCCATGGCTGGAGGGGATGTTGTGTGTGGATGGGAGGAGAAGAGAGGGGAGAAAGATTTAGAGGAATGGAATTTTTTTCCCCTTTTAAAATTTGCATGGTTTGGCCACATGGGTTTGAAAACTGTAAACTAACTGTGTGCACCTATTTTCCAAGGGACTATACTCTTACACTCTTAACCGCACAATTTGACAATCCATGAACAAACCATGTGGTGGATACTGTCCAAGGGACATAACCCCTCACACAACTAGTTGCATGATTTAAAAAACAATGCGCATCCCATGTGGTGGCAACCATGCTCCTTGGAACACCACGCATGGTCACCCACATGGTTTAACAAACCATACACTGTATATATGTGCATTCTATTGCCTCTCTCAGAAAATGGGTTTTTGTGGCCCGATTCTCCCAAAACTCATCTAGGACCCTAAGGAACTTTTTGGTCCTTAAACTACATCTATAAAAAACACTTTCAAGTGTTCCAAGTCTTGTATTGACATTCTAAATATCAAATTAATAATTGACTCATCCACCGAAATGAAATTTCCAATTCTTTCTAGAATTCCACTCATTCCAAAATGTGGGATGCTATAAGAAAACCTCCCTGCACCCTTTTATCTCATATAACATTAATCATTACCCAATGTATTGGAAGGATATATAGGTCCCACCGATAACATAATCCATACATATGTGTTCCATAATATCATAAAACATTAATCATATAATCACATCATAACCTATGTAAATAAAACAAACTTCATAAAAATTTCATCAATTCACCACAAAATAACCCATGAAAAATAAATGGGTTTCATAAACATTTCATCAATATAAACATTAACCATACAAAAAAACAACAAGGATGTAATCATTAAATTTTATCCATAATCAAGCATAAGTAACATCAAATTATTTCATCTTATATATAAAATTATTTTGAAATATTACACGGAAAATTTCTTGAATAAAATATACTTTAGACTTTAAAAAACACATTTTAAAAACATAAAACATTTTTAAAATACTTTTCTTTGAAAATAAACTTGGAAAATTATAAAGGTCTCTTTTAAAAACATTTAATTTTTTTTGAGGAAACTATACTTTCCACTTATAACATAAATTTTTTTCAAAGTACTTTTCTTTGAAAATAACCTTGGTAAATTATAACGGAATATATTAAAATAATTTAAAACATTTATTGAGGAAAATATTATTTCCACTTTTATTTTTTTAAAACATAAAATATTTTCAAAATACTTTTTTTAAAATAACCTTTGAAACTAATAAAGGAAGATTTTAAAATCATTTAAAACATTTATTGAGGAAAATACACTTTCCACTTTGATTTTTTTAAAACATAATTTTTTAAAATCATTTTCATTGAAAATAACCTTTGAAACTTGAAATTTAATATTTAATAAATTGATTGGTCTAGTCAGTAGAAAATTTAATATACATTAAAACAAATATTTCTTTCACGTTTTTAGTAAAATCTAAACGAGCCTTATTTTGAAAACTACATGAATATTCATTTTTAAGAAGTTTGTAAAAAGTAAAACATGGGTAAAATTTTATTTATTGAATAATTTTGATATTATTAAAAACATTTTTAGAAAACATGGTTTTGGAAGAAAAAAGGTTTTCAACCAAAGGGATAAATAATGGTGATTTTTATTAAAAACATTATTTTGAACTATTGAGTACATATAAAGATTAAAATGAATGGAAAAAATGTATTATCATGAAATAAACATAGGAGAATAAAATTCATGCATTTATTGAGTGATGTATCATACTATTTATTTATTGGAATCATAAACATAAACAATCCCAATAAACAATGCAATTATATAAGAAAACCACTACCACTTTGGTAACATTTGATCATAAGCCCCATGAATGATAGATCATAAAATGTATATTTAAATCCAAATAATTTTCAAGAGAATAATCCTAAAATAAATTAATGGTCATTATATATAGCACATAAAAGAAATAGGTGGTTAATATGACATGTGTCTGACATGAGTAAAAAGTGAGATGAAAACCCCTTACTACTTTAGTAATATTTTAAATCATAAGACACAATAAAGAATAAAACCAAATGAAACTTTAAAATCATGAAAAGAATTAAATTTATGATATATAATTTCAAAGGGTCAATATATACACCACAAAAAAGAAACAATTGGTGAATTTTCATATGTATTTCTGAAATAAAAGATAGACTAGAAATGCATTATATTAAGTATCAACTTCCTTCTTACACATTAAAACCTTCTATATAATAAATATAAGTTTATTATACATCTATTAAAAAACCAAACTTATATATATATATATATATATCATACCATATATGATTTACTTATGAAATTTTATTATGGGTTTATTAACAATTACATGTTAAAGTCATGATGCGTTGCTTACAAATTGTGTTAGTAAGTGATACCTTCATTTTTATTTGTTATTAAACATGTAAATTTGGAGATTCTTTATTATTAATTCTTGATTTATGATCCTTTCTCTATTCTTAATACTCCTGGCTCATCTTGGCTTATTTTTTACCCTTGGGGTTTTATATTCTATGTGTTTCATGGTAGGTAGTTTCATATTTTAGATTTTTCTTGTGAACCATTCTTGCGAGATCATTGAAATTTACTTTTATAAATTTGTTGAAGGCATAAATAAGGTTTTGATAAAATATGTTGGTTTTGGTTATGTTTATTAAAATGGGGGTTCCCTTTGGCATCATTAATAGAAATGGTTTTAAAGCATGTTTTATGTAGTTTCAATGATGGAATTCACTTTTGAATGATTCTAATGTGGTAAACTTGAATGTGATCATCAACGAGGAAAAGATCCATTCCTGGATATGAACTCTTTTCCCCTATAACCATTCTACTAGGGTAATGTGTACACCAGGTTTCCTAAGTTGTGTTAAGAAGCCACTCTCCAGAGTGAAATCTTACCCTCTAGACCTTTTCTACTATGGTAATGTGCACATGAGCTGGCCTACTAATCATGATAATTCTATGAGGATACTCTTTGAACTAGAACTATTAATACCCATGGTATTGTTTTCTCTAGTGATTATTCTTGAAATAAATATTTCTGTTTTTTTATGAAAATGATTTGGAAACCTATTTATTGGCATGAATTATTAAATTATGAAAATTGTTATTTATCCATGATTTGTGTTAAAATATATCTATTGTATTATTTTAAATTAATTAAACATTATTTTATAAAGTATACTTATGAAACACTTGGTGGGATCCTAGTGGTGTTCTTTTCTCACCCCTTGAATACACCTTTTGGTGTATGTAGATATTGTTTTATTAGATTCAGGTAATGAAAATGCACTATAGGGTGTAAAAAGTTTTCTTTGTTAGTTGGGTGTGGGATTTTGGAGGTGAAACTATGTCACATGGAGTTGGGACTTAACAATTTTTTGAGTACCATGGTTATTTTATGGATCTTGGTGCTTATTTTTCTAGACATTTATACTCTTTGTCTATTATCTTTATTATATAATTATAAAATTATTATGTATTTTTATATCACGTTATTAAAGGTTTTTTTGTGGTAAAATAATTTCCAAAACTTTTTTTATTCCTAGGAACTTGTTTCCCATCCGTGGGGATCAGAAATGACTTTAGATCTATGTTAGGAATAGTTTGGGTTACTGATAGTTGGGTAATATTGGTTGGTTCATGAAAAATTTGTATCAAAGGGTGTTTTGTCTATTTCCATTTTTGGTATACATTTTGGGATGTATTATTAGACAAGTGGTATGCATCTAGGGACTTAAGGGTAGGTTGTGAGAAAGTTCCTCGAGATCTCTCATTAAAACGAGCCTTAAGTTATCACAAGTGTTTGGGAAATGTGTCTTTAAGATTTGGGGTGGTGTAATACCAATATTTATTTTATCTTGTCTCTTTAAAATTACAATTTAACTTTGTTACTTTAAATCAAAAATGATTCTTGAAACTCATCTTTTCATGTCTCTTTTTTTGTTGACACAATACAATACCCCCTAAGACTATTCCAATGATTCCTTGCGAGGGTGATACCGATGAAAAAAAAGAAACCATATAGTTTATCAGAATATGGTTGATGTAGTGGTGTGAATGACTTGAGATATAGACCATGTTGTGGAACCTACCCTTGTTTAGACTAGGGAGGCATAACCTTGAAGGGATGATGAAATGAATCAAGCCCAAGATTTTATTCAACAAAAGGCACTATCTTTCCAAGGTACAAACAATCCTTAAGAGTTGGAGCATTTTTTGAGTAATCTTTATAGGATTTTCAAATTCTTGGAGACTCCTAAATTAGTCAAATTGATGTTAACCCTCTTCAAGATTGAAGGTCTAAGTAGAAGGTGGTAGTACTTGGTTGTCTTGGCTAAGAAGAATGTGGGATTATAGTAGAAAAAATTTAAGGCCATTTTCACTGAGAAATTATACCTATAATCTATAAACATGAAAATATATATAGAGTTTTTCAAGATTTGACAAAGGAATTAGTCAGTGTTGGTGTACTCTAATCACTTTTTTAGATGTTTGTGGTTTTATTTGAGGTTGTGTCTAAAGATAAGATAAAGGATAAGAGGTTTTAGAAGGATCTTTAACCTAATATCTAGTCATATGTATTTATGTTAAAGATGATCACCAATATTGAGGTGGTGGATAAGGTGTTGATGGTAGAGATTTATCTATAAGGTGAGTTAGGATTGAACAGAGTTCCTTTTTTCCTATGGTGGAAGCTCCAGTGGTTCTTATAAGGTAAAGAGTAAGAAGAGTTAGTTTCATAGGGGAAATAGTGGTGGTGCTTCTAATAGGTCTCTTATTGTGCTATTATAAGTGTATAATGTCTTTACAAGTTACTATTAGGGCTTGAAAGGACACATGAAGTGCTTTTATCTCTTGCCTCTAAAGGTTTGAAACTCGTGTGGGTGTCATGGTCGCATACAAATATTTTGTCAGAGTTTATATTTTTCTTACTATAGAATAACATTTTTGTAACCTATAGGATATGTGATGAAGTAATATTCTTTATGGACTATAGGGTTCCAACCACAAGCCTTTAGAATGAAGCAGTTACATGCAATAGAAGAGTCTCCAATGGAAGTTAGCACATGTCCTATGATAGTGAGTGGTACCATTTATATTTTTTCTACCTTGGTGACTTATTTGTTTGATACATGTGACTATCACCCCTTTTTTATTGACTCATATGGAGGATCTTATAAAACTTCCAATTGATCTCATACCATTCATTATGGAAATAGATATGCCTTTAGAAAAGGAGCAGAGTTTTTGATGCCCCTCATGGTCTTTCTTTATGTGTGATGTAGAGATAGTTTAGAATTTCTTGGTACCTAACTTGTACCATTCCAATGTGATTATCATAAGAGATTGGTTGATCACTCATAAGTATTATATGTATTATTATCATTTTTATGTGTTCTTCACCACTTTATATGGGATCTCCCATGTGTTTTATTAAGAATGGAATTCAAAGACTAGTCGGGTGAGGCCAACTTTTTCAAATCTTAGTAAGTTGACATTTTTGTCTATAGTTTAATTGGGATTTGAATATATCATTTTTATCCTTCCTTTAGTGGTAAATGATTTTGATGAATTGTTTCTAAGATACTTCTTGGGATTAAATATAGAGTTGTAAGTGGAGTTTTTGATCTAATTAGTGCTCAAAACTCAACTAATATAAATTTTGTGTTACCGTATGGCTCTAACTAAGTTGAAAGATTTGATAATTCAGTTACATGATTTGGGATCCAATGGATTTTATACATCCAAGAATATCACCTTGGGTAGAAACCATTTATTTTTTAATAAGGCCAATGGTAATATTTTCTTAGGTATTAATTTTTAGAATCTCAATAGAGTAATGGCGAAGAAAAAATTATTGTATAAATTATGGGAGTTATAGAGATAAAATGGTTTTTAGATGAAGAAAATAAAGAACAAAAGAATAATAAGAATACAAAAACCAGACATGGTGGTTTACGTGGTTTGGAAAAATTCCCACATACACGAAAAGGTAGAACACTTCACTAATTTCAGAAGCATAATTACAAGGAAAAATCTAAAATTATGAAACCATATATCAAAATAATCTCATAAAGAAGATGATACAACTATACCAAAAATAGTATTGTAAGTCCACTGTGCTAAAGTAACCAATGGTTGGAAGATTTTAGAGATACATTGACCTATCCATGTCACTAGTCACATACTACTATAGTGACATGTCAATGTACACACTACTATAGTTTCCTATTTTATACTTTTACAATAAGATTGCATTACTACAGTGCCGTATCGGTGTCATTAGAAAACTATTCTATAGTTCAGTCATAGTTTCTACAATACCCAAAATTTGGGTTGGGGGCCATCGACCCCTGGACCCCAGAGAAAGGGCGCTCTACCACCTATAACCTCAAACGACCTCACCATAGAGGTCAAATCATGAGAATTGTGGTCTTGCGTATAGTATGGGCGATTGATATTCAATGTAACTTCATCCAAATGGATCAGGATACACCATTTAAATAAGAAAAAATCCCTTTCCCCACATTTATGATTTTTTCAACTAGTTAAAAGGGGAAAATTGGTTTTTTAAAATTGACCTTTAGTCTTGTTATCACCATCTTAGAATCAAAAAGTCCTATATTCTAAAGACCAGCTTCAGTAATAGGTATAGCGATTTAGAGTGCCTTTTGATTTCATTAAACCTAAATAACACTCCTCCTATCTTTATAACATTGATGAATAGGATTTTATACCAGTATCTTGACTCTTTTTTTCATGTTATTCATGGATGAAATCATCGTGTACTCTAAGTCCAAAGAAGATTGCATGTGTTGCTTAAGAAATGTTTTGGGAATTTTAAGGGATCATTTTCTTTATGATAAATTATTAAAGTGCCTATTTTGGATATGTGAGGTTAACTTCTTGTGACACATGATATTAGAGAAAGGTTTCTCAATTGATCTAGAAAAAGTGACAAATATCATTTCATTAGAAGAACCATGGAATTTCTTTAAGATACGAAGATTCCTGGTCTTGGTAAAATACTACTAGTGGTTTGTAAATAATTTATCAAATCTTACATCTCATTTTACTACTCTCACCAAAAAGGGGGTTAAGTTCTTGTGGTACTAGAAGTGTCAGACATCCTTTAATGAGTTAAATAAACATTTAACCTCAACACTAATTCTGAATTTATCATAGGTTGGATAGGAATATGTGGTTTACTATAATGCTTTAGGTTTAGGTTTAGTACCTTTCCTTATTTTGGGAGATCATGTAGTGGATTATGGTTCAGGATTTCTCCGACCTCATGAGAGTAATTATCACAATCATGATTTAAAATATACTACAGTTGTGTATGCCTATAAAATTTAGCATCACTATCTTTTCAAGGAAAAGTTTATCATATAATATGATAAAAAGTTTTTATAATATATTTTCTCAAAAATATTTGAAACTATTGTAGATATTATGGGTTCAATACTTGTATTTTTTCAACTTTGACATTGCCTATACACCCAAAAAAGGTAACATTGTTGTTGACACTCTTAGCGTGAAGTTACCTTCTCAGGATATAAAGGAGAAAAATGATGAATGGAACTTGATGGGAATTTTTACTTAGATATACTTTGGGGTCAGGAAATAGGAGTCTAGTAATGTCATTGAAAATCGTTGAAGTGAAATCCTCTCTCCTTAATATGATTCTTTAGGATAAACAATAAGATGATGAGTTCTAGAGTATTAACAATTTATTATATGGTGGGGGTACCATCAGTGAGTGGACTCTTTCCTCAGAGGGTATTTTTTTCTTCATAAACCATCATGTTTTACCTTTATCAATGATAAAGTCCACATTGGATGATTTTTATCATTCATTGTAGGATTTCCACCCTATCACATCAAATATTCTTTATGACATGAAGCATTAGTTTTGGTGGCCTGGAATGAAATGAGACATAACTAAATTTGTTTCTTATTGTTATACATTCCAACTGATTAAGGATGAGCTCCAAAATCCTTCTAGTTTGATTCACCCTCTCCCCATGATAATGTGGAAGTGTAATAAAATTTTGATGTATTTCATTATTGGTTTACCTCAAACTCCCTAAGGTAAGAATTCCATCTAGGTGACGATTGATTAGTTAACCAAATCAGCTCATTTCATACCAATATATGACACCACTAAAGAGGAGGACCTAGGGAAGTTGTATGTTCAAGAGATTGTAAGGATACATGTGATCCCTATAGACATTGTCTTAGATAATGACCATTATTTTAACTCACAGTTTTAGAATGGAATCTATGGGGAAATGGAAACTCAAGTCAGGTTGAGAAAAATAAATAATCCTTAGATAGATGGGAAAACAGAAAGGGATAATCAAATTTTAGAAGACATTATTCATGATTATATCTTTTACATATGAGGTTATTAGAATTTCTAGTTTGTGTTGGTTGAATCTTATTATTATAATAGTTACCCATCATTCATCAAAATGGAACCTTTTGAAGCTTTGTATAGTTTTCCTTATAGACTTCCTCTCTATTGGTATGATGTTGGAGAATATTTCATGGTTATATTGAGTTTTCTTTAGGAGAAAATGGAAAATATCCTGTTGATTCATTAGCATTTGGTGATGGATCAAATATGGTATAAGTCTTATATATATTTCCATCATCATCCTTTGGAGTTTTTGGTTGGTGATCATGTGTTCTTGAAAGTCTCATCCTGGTTGGGAGACTAATGAATTAGAAATAAAGGTAATATCACTCCTAGGAATGTGGTACCATTTGAGGTCATTAAATGGCAAAGAAAGGTGGAATATATATTAGATTTATCATTGTATTTTTCTTTAATCCACAATGTCTTCTATGTGTATCAACTTAAAAAGTATTAGCCAAACCTTTATTAAGTTCTAAAATTAAAGGACCTCAACATATAACCTGATTTATCTATGACTAAGAAACCACTTCACATTATTGATTCTCAAGTAAAGGTTCTACATGGTAACTCTCTAATGATGGTTTAATTTATATGGCTGTATGGGTCAAACTCACATGAGATGTGAGAGCTAGAGTCTATGATGAGGGAGAAACAACCTCATATCTTTATGGACCAACCTTACTCAACTTATCTTTTTGTGGGTAGAAAGTAGCATGGGTATATAATTGTAATATATTTGTATTGTTTTCTGGTATGAACATCTTCATGATTTGTTTTATTACTTATTTTTTGATCTCTAGTTATTACCAGTGTTTTAATTTTCTAGGGTTGGTCAAAGGTGTGTATTGAGGGGTTGTTCAAGTGGAAAATAATTCAATGGAATGTTTCTTATTTCACATCATAGAAACATTGGATACAACAAGGTTGGGTTACTATAGAAAAGAATGCAGGTTGTGAAAACCGGGCCCTGGTGATAGCACAGACACCCCGCCTTAACATGGACGTCGGGTCCTGGCCCACCAGGTACCACCAGTTGCCCCGAAAACATGTGGTCCCCACCCTGGGGCCCACCCACGTGCCCGCACGGGTCATATGACTAATGACAGTCCCCACAGGCCAACACATGTCCTTTATAGTATTCTTTATCCTCACTCACACACACCCTGAGAAACTTCCCAGAAGGTCACAAATCCTGATCACTACTTCAGGTGTTGGTCAAGTGGAAAAGAATTCCATGGAATTTTTCTTATTTCACATCATAGAAACCTAGGATATGAAATGGTTGGGGTACTATAGAAAAGAAGGCAGGTTGTGAAAACCAGGCCCTGGTGATAGTACACACACCTTTCCTTAACATGGTCGTCGAGTCCCAACCCACCAGGTACCACCAGTTTCCCCGTAGACACGTGGTCCCCACCCTAGGGCCCACCCACATTCCCACATGGGACATATTACTAATGACAGTCCCCACAGGCCAACACATGTCCTTTACAGTGTGCTTTGTCCTCACCACACACACCTTGAGAAACTTCTTAGAAGGCCACCCATTCTGATCACTACTCCAGGCCAAGCACGTTTAACTATAGAGTTTTAATCAGATAGGCTCCCAAAAATGGAGGTGCACCCTATTGACATGAGTCATATAATTTATCCATATAACCCTTTATCATTCAGGAGTGTTACAATCACCCCCTTTAGAGCACAACGTCCTCATTGTAGGCCCTACATCTCAACCCAGGCAGTGCAATGCACTTAAGGTTGTGTACCACCTCTGACACCAAATGTGACAACTGGGCCCTAAGGACAACACAGAAACCCCGCCTTAACATGGCCGTTTAGACCTGGCCCACTAGGTACCACCAGTTTCCCCGCAGACACCTGGTCCCCACCTTGGGGCCTACCCATGTGCCTGCACGGGTCATCTGACTAATGACATTCCCCACTGGCCAACACATGTCCTTTCCAGTGTGTTTTGTCCTTACTCACACACACCCTGATAAACTTCCTATATGATCACCCATATTGATCACTACTCTAGGCCAAGCACATTTAACTGTAGAGTTCTAATCAGATAGTCTCCCAAAAGTGAAGGTGTACTTTGTTGACATGAGTTATATCATTTAGCCATATAACCCATTATCATTCGGGGGTGTTACACAAATTTTATGTTTTTAAACATTTTTTATAGCTAAAACATCAATAATGGGATATAACATAGTGTCTTGGAAGGTAGAATCTAGAGGTTATACTAATTTTGGGGTCCTTACACCATAGGGATAGGTTGTGGTGTGGGCTTCTTCTTAGATTTATAATTATGTGGTGTGGTTATTACCTTATGGTGTGGCCCCTCTTTTATGATTTATATGATATCAAAATTGACCATGGTGTTGAATCTAGAAATACATCTGACTAGGATTGGATGTATTGAAGTCTCTTATCTTATTTTTTAGTTTTGTTTCGCATTAGTCCACCTTACATCATGGAGGGTGTCTTATTCCGTGGTGTTATGTTTCCAAGTTTTCCCTATAAATTTCAAAAACTCCCATTTTAATTCTTAATCAACCTCCTTGGACCTTAATACAACAAATTCAAACTTGGAAAATTCTTTGGGAAATATTCAACTCTCCCAACCTAATTCCATGGTGGATTAAAGTGCTGATTGAAGTAGTGGTATTATATTGGTAAGTTTATCTTCATTCTGGATCCCATTCTTCTTTGATTTCCCCTTTATTATCTCTATGGATCATCTTCATCAATTATGGGAATTTTTGGATCCAAATTTCTAATATTAATCCTCTTAGATCCATTGTGTAATTGAGAGGTTTTGGTCAGATAATCAATCCTCATGCTGCATTGCCCGGAAATTGGGGTTCTAAGTGTTCCGTTTGATTTTATTTGTTCTTGAATGTTTCAATTTGGGGTTTTTTGATCGGTAATTCTTTATTTAGGAACCTTTTTAAATTATTAAACCCATCAACTTATCTTGGATTTTTGTTTACCTATGAGAATTGATATTATAAGTGTTCCAAGTTATGTGGTTTCATATTTTGGCTTTGTCTTGTGAACCTTTCTCACTTACTCTTTGAAATTGACTTCTAAAAATTGGTTAAAGTCTTGAATAAGGTTTTGATAAAATAAGGTGGTTTTTTATGTTCATGAAAATTCCTTTTCCCCTTATCATTGTTAATAGAATGGTTTTAAAATATGTTTTATGTGGTTTCAAAGATAAAATTACCTTTTGAATGATTTCAATATGGTAAACCTGAATGTGATCGATGATGAGGTAGAGATCCATCCTTGTGGATGAAATAATTCCCCCTAGACATATTATGCTAGGGTAATGTGTGCGCAAAGTTGAAGAAGTTGTGGGAAAGATTTACTTTTAAGAGTGAAATAATACCTTTAGACCTATTATACTAGAGTAATGTGCAAGCCAACTGGCCTACTGATCACGATAATGTTATATGGATCCTATTTGACATAGAATTATTACTACCCATGGGATAGTTTTCTTTAATGAATATTCTTGAAATTCATTTTTGAGATGTTTATAAAAATGATTTTGAAACCTTTTTATTGGAATATTGTATTAAGTTATGAAAAGGGTGATTTATATATATTCTTTTTTCTAAACTATATCTCATACCACACTTTTAATTAATTATGCATAATTGGTTTATTTTATAAATTCTACTTATGAAACAATTGGTGGGATCCTACTGAGATCTCTTTCCCACAAATTTGACACACATTTGGTTGTACATAGATCTTGTTTTATCTAATATAGGTAATGGAAAAGTGGTAAAGGGTGGTGTTTATTAGTAGGGTGTAGAAGTTTTAAGGTGACAATATGTCACATAGATTTGGGACTTTGAACTTTTTTGAGTACCTTGGTTGTTTTATAAATATTGGCACCTATTTTTTCTAGAATTTTTAATCTTTGGTGGATTTTTTTTTGGAATACTGATATTATTCTATATCTTTATATCACCTTGTTATAGGTTATTTGTGGAAAAATATTTCTCAAAGGTTGATCTTGATGCCCAAATGCTTGTCGCCTGTCCATGGGGATCAAGAACACCCTTCAGTCTGTGTCAGGGATTGTTCTATTTATAGATAATTAGGTAATTCAGGTTGGTTCATGATAGTAAGTATTATAAAGTTACAAATTGTGTTTCACAAATTTTTATTTATGAAATAATAAGTTCCCAAGTCTTAACCTAGAAATTAAAATTCATGATAAAATCTATTATTATGCTATGATATGATCAAAATGAATTAAAATTGTGAGGATGTAATTTTTATAAGGAGGTATGAATATAACACCTTAATATTTTTGTTTATGAATACTATGTATTATAGCTTACGATACATGAAACATCAATTTTAAACAAACCAAGATATATTATAAAAATATTAATATTTAAATATGATCATTATAACCTAACTATTGAATTAATAGTCATGAATAAGATTAACCACATTATAAAATATACGCAGTAAGTTTTCTTAATAAAAATATTTTTATTTATACCTAGGAAATAAGTACTAAATTTTTAATGATAATAATGAAATCATATAAGGTAAATAACAATTAAAGTTCAAAAGTGTCAACTTTCTATAAAATTGATTTTACTATATATTTGTTTTTTAATTTAAAATATAAATTTATATATTTTAAAAATTTAATTTTATAAAAAGGATTTCATTTTTTATTTCATCATATCAAAATTATATTAGGGTAATTTTTTAGGATTTTTTAGAAATAGTTGATTTTTGAGTGAATACTATTAAATACTGATTTTACAAATAATGTCTCTTTTATAAAACTATCATGATATAAGAATGATTTGAAATTTAATGAATCCTTTTTTATAGAAAAAATATATATTTAATAAGTAATATAATTTATTTAAAAATATAATATTGAACTTTGAAATCTATGTTTTACATTTCAAAAATCTATGTAATGTTTTTATTAAAATAAAAACTATTTTTGTATATTTTCTTTTAATTAAGTAGTCACAAGGTTACTTTTGGTTATAGTTTGTTTTTGAAGATCCCATTCCATGTGTGAGTTTTATTTTTGGTCAATAGATATTTGAAATCAATTGTTTTCAATGAAATAGTAATATTTCATTGATATTAATATGTTGAAGAAGTTGTAAAGAATAAGATAATGGAAAGTTTAGTTGGAGAATCTAAGCGTGGTAAGAAATTTGATATTTCTTGGATGATGAATAAAGGAAGATCTCAATCCTTATTAGCATAAGAAAGTTATTTGAAGAGTTTGAGTTTACTTTTAATGATTTATGAGATATTATTAATGTTTAAAACATGTTCAATAATTATTAGTGAACCAAAATTGTTACCATCACTATGAAGATTACTTAAGAAGTTTGAAAATACAAATAAATATAAGTTTAATTAAGGAGTTTCATTAAGAATTTTTAGAGAATATTGTCACTAGACAGAGAACACTTTGGCAAATAGATAGAAGAGTATTTAATGTCGATTGGTGAGAGGGTAACATACAAAGGTGATCGGCCGAATTCAATTAAACCAAGGGTAAATTG
The DNA here is from genome assembly GCA_963277665.1 of Viscum album. Classification (NCBI taxonomy): domain Eukaryota; kingdom Viridiplantae; phylum Streptophyta; class Magnoliopsida; order Santalales; family Viscaceae; genus Viscum; species Viscum album. Next base: position 463,298,792 of record OY728165.1, on the reverse strand, counting down.
AGTTGATACTATTCTATATAAGGGTGCATTGAGTTTATGTAAAAGTAAGTTGTTCTATGTAAAGGTAAATCAATCATTGAGTAAAGCTACATAGATATTTCTATTACCTATATAAGGGTAATCTAATTATCTTGTAAGGGTAGATGCGAAGTAGAATAGATAGAGATGGTGAAGATGATAAGACTAATTTGATTAGATTGAGGTGATTAGATAAAGTTTTATAAATTGTGCCATTGGATGGAGTGTCCATCAAAATTACTTTTATAAAGTATTCATTATAGTTTTCATCAAATGAAACTTTAAAAATAAATCTAACATATTCCATTAGATGGACCAAGATGTAAAGTTCAATAGAAAGGAGGAAGGTTTTAGAGTCTATTAATAAAAAATTCTCGATGAAAAAACTAAAGTAACCTAGTCAATAAAATGAAAAGTGTAAATAAATGGTTGAATGATTAAATTCATGGTTACATTGGATAAATAATGATAAAAAACTATATCATATGTTTCTAAGTTATATTTTCTTCATTGATCAAACATCATAATTCCTTATGGCTATGATTCAAGCCGAAGTTTAGAAAAAGTGAAAATTAATTGAAATAGAGTTTAATTAGCCTAAGTTAAAAGGGGGATTGAGTAGAGTCCATTTAATATTCAAGTCAAGAAGATATTAATTTGTGATAGAGATCAGTGGAACTATGGTTCCTAAAATTTGTGAAGTGATGATTGAAGATGAACGAATATTTGTAAAAAGTTTATCAGATAGACTTGTACAAAGATAAAAAGGTAAAGTGAAGAAGTTATGGTGAAAAAATAAAGTAACGAAGTACGGCGTATTTTTTTATGAACTTGGTATGTTATCATATGGAATCAGATGGGTATAAGTTCTCATATGATAAATCATGGGTTTTTAAATGACGTCAATAGTTAGAGAAAATTTGTGATCATCATCAAATTAATATATTTATGAATAATCAGACATGAGTTTTTGAATCATCAAACATAAAATAAGTTTACAAATTAGTTTATTAAATAGAATCAAGGTTGTGAAGTTTAGTAGATAAAGTTTTCTGAATGATTAGAAAAATGTTTCCTAAAAAAGTTAGAGGAATCCTATGAAGATCATCAAACAATGGTTGGTGAGGTTTTTGAATAGTTGGATCAGATAGAATTATCTAAATAAATTCATTAGATAGAGGTTTCTGAGTGATGTTCATTAGACTTAAGGTAAGAAAACCACAACAAAAGGTCACTATATAAGGGTAAAAATCACTTATGTAATGATATACCATGGCTCATGTATGTGTAAACAACAAATGAACATTTTTAGGATCATTAGAAAATTTTTCATGAATGATGTTCATTGATAAGAGGTTATGAAGATAATGAAACATAAAAAATATTTATGGAGCATGTCATCAGTCATAGGATGTTTCTTATGAAAGACTTATGATTTGTTTCTATGAAGTTGTGAAGGAACATCAAGAAACATTTCACTGAATGTAAGATGATTTAGGAAGTTAAACTGGATGAAAGGTTCAAATGTATTTATGATGTTTTTTGTAAATATAATGAATTATAGTGATGCTGTTATATACATTCAATGATTCAATAATCACGAAGGAAGTTTTTGATTCTAGTAACTTTAAATAAATTTGAGGAAATTTTTTAATCTCTCGAAAATTCCAGAAAATTTGAGAAGGGTTCCAATGAAATAAAAATGAATGGGAAGTTTAAAATTAAATTTTTAATTGACCATAAAAATATATTTGAGTTCTTTTGGAATCATAAAAATGCATGGAAAACTATTCATACTTATAGACGAGAAGAATTAATGAATAATTAAAATACTATAAGAAATTAATGACCAAAAATATTGAGAAATATTCTAATTTGGGTCAAAGCATCAGAATAACAAGTACTAGATAGAGTAGGGGTAATGGATGATGTGAAATCAATATATGGAGAAATCAGTGCATGGATGAAGTAAAGAAGAATAATCGATAAATGTATAGGTAATAAATTGAATAGAAGATATCAGACGGAGTAGAAGCACCATAAAAATAGGCACTAGATGACTAGAAAGAAGAAAGAGTGATTAATAGGTCACTAGATAGATTTTTCCTATAAATTGTTGATTATACATATATGAAAAAGAATAAGGGAGCATACAAACTACCACCGTAAAAATGGACATCAAACATGCAGTATCATATGATCAAGTGTTTCAGGAAGAGGAGAAGGAGGTTCTATCAAAATTTCTCCAAATGAACTTCATCAGATAGAAAATATTATATAGAAGAATTAGAAAAAAACATCAGATGAATTATGAAGAGAATCTTTCATTTTGATACTATAAAGAAAAAAAGTATAGTTTCTTGCTTATTATAGTGAATGTAACAAGTGAAGAAGAAGAAAGTAAAGAACAAATCAACAATGTGACATCCAATAGAAGTCTCAATTGGTGGAAGACTATCTTAGGGTTACAAATTACCTTAATAAGAAGGTGAAGAATACATATAGAGGTATTATAAAAAAATAGTATGGAGTTACAAGTTGGACAAGGTCATCACTAGTATAGGGATACAATATTGTTTTTACCCCCTTTTAAAGTGTAGGGGATCATAATTTAGTTGAGGGCTGTTTTCCAGAAATAACATTGTAACTGATATCACATTATAGTGGAGAATATATGCACTGGATATCACTATACATGGAAAGTAATAGCTACCATTATTAAGTAGTGAACCTTATAAAAATATAATGTTCCATATTTACTTTATTTTATATACTTTCATTTGATAAGGAAAATATAATAGGAGAATAAATATCTTAACTAGTTTAATATGTAAAGTGATAGAAAGTTATAAAATTTTAAAAAGTTACAAATTTTTTTAACACCCTCTCAGTGTTAATTATATCTTAAAGTGGTCCTATCAATTAATATCAGTGGGTTTATTCACCTCTATTTTATTCTCTATGTTTAATATATTATATTTTAAAGATTTGAGTTTCTTTCCTATATTAACAATGAAATGATGTTTTGGTTAAGATTCAGTTATCTCATAGAATAATTATATTTCTACCAAGATTTTGATGAATAGGATAAAGAAAGATAAAATAAAGATGAAGAAATTATCCCTATTTCATAAAGAAGAATAATAATTAGTTTCTCTATGCCATGATAACAAAGAAGACATATCTGGAATGTAAAGTAAAGAGAATGTGGCTCTAATTTCTACCAAGGAAAAGGAAAAATTTCCTACCTTAAGTGATTGTTAGGTATGTGATAAATCTTAAATAAAATTTCCTTGAGAAGAAGATCCTAGAATAAGTGGTTATGATTATTAATATTTAACTTATCATGGTATAATAGTTGATAGATTAAGAGATATTTTAAATTGAATTCTGATGGAAATAACATCTCTTATTTGTGTAGTCTTTCAGAGTATATAGGAATAGATCAAATAACTAAAAGAAGAAGTAAGTAATATGGAGAAGGCTTTACATGAAAAAATTATAGAATGTATAAAGCTCTGCAAACAAGTTGGATCCTTTGAATCATTAATGGTGTATCTTTAAATAAGTTCATAAAAATAGTTTAAAGAATTTTAAAAGAATTTTGGAGTCAAGAACAATCTAGAATAAAATAACCATGCACATAAAAAAGATGAAAAATAGTATTTAGGTCAAGGATTTTAAACTATAAGTAAAATCCAAGAAGATCAAGGAACTTGAATCTGTTACAAAAAGAAGATAAGATACATGAATAAGAAGTTTAAATAATGAATGAGGTTTGTAAAGAAAAGGTGATTATGATTGAAGATCAGAAAAATACCGTCAAATAAGATGTTTTGAATTGGAATTTAAGTTGTAAAATCTCAACAAGAAACATATTGAGACTTAAAAAAAGAATGAGAAAGTTACTTCTTCCATACAATTCCCACTTGAGGGTTCCTAGGCTAAACCACCTCCAACACATGATAAAATATCTTGAATTTTTTCAATGATCTATATCAATTATATGGGAATAAATATGTACCATCCATACCATATTATAGTAATGTTTCAAGATCTATTATTATGAATAGTATAGGTTGGAAAAAAAATCTGTACAAGTATGGATAAAGAAAGGTGATATGAATCCTAACCCCAAGACTAGGGTGGATAGTAAAATGAGTGTGGAATATGGTTCCCCACAAAGAGCCCAACATGTTGTGAGGAAGACCCAAACAATTCATACAAAAAATATAAGAAAATCAAGGTTTGTGGGTCAATTTTGTTGATGCAAAATTTTAAATAATTATACATTATATTCTTCGTACAATATTCTAAATCCTAAAGTAAAAAATAATTCCCATGCCAATGGAGAGTATGCTATAGATGAAGAAGCCACATACACATTGTAAGAAAATTTTAAAAATTCTAATGGATTTGAAAAGTTTTAAAATACCGGTGATGTTGGAAAATATGATGGTCACAATAATGGTACATACTTATCTAAACATGTATTTAAATTTGTTAAGAAACTAATACCACAAAAGTTAGTTAAGAAATAAGAAGCATCCGTGGGAAGTAAGGGGAAAAGTGATGTAAACCAAAATTCTCCCAAGAATATTTCATGAAGGAAATATGAGAAGTCCTCAGATTCCAAATAAAAGAAGATAAAGAAAAGAACCTCATCTAAAAGAACCAATAATAAGGATGAAACTTAGAAGAAACTAGATTGAAAATCAAAACTTATTACAAAAGTACCTAATGATATGTAAGTAATCATGATTGAATATTTAGAGAGAATGAGTAAAATGGAAGGTGAACCAAAAATGGCTAGAGAATAAGTAAAAGAAAAGATTCCACATGATGGTAATAATGTTCTGGGTGTGAGGTGAAACATGGATGGACACACTCTAAAATATTGTTCTATAATAATTTCAGCACAAGAAGAGTTGTTAAAGAAGATGAAATTTACACCAAACGATACATGTACTATAAAGGCTATTAAGAAAATAAAGTTAACATATAAAGAAATTGAATAAGTAATGATATCCATACAAAAAAAAATTAGAATTGTTGTTTAGATTTCCATGAATTAAGAATGGATGAAATGGAGCAACTTGGTTGAGAAAACTATCTCAACCTTATTATTCACATTAAGAAGTAAGAAATACCTACCTAATTCCTGAAACCTTTGGGTATTGTATTTGTGCTTACATTATAGTAAATTTAAGGTGAATCATGTACTCAAGGGGATAAATTGAGTAGGATTAAAATATGATAAACTTCGGTCATCTTAGATAAGGAAGTTTCCATTTTGGAATATTTCCTATAATGGATAATTGAAAAATTCACATGAAGGGATCATCCCTAATTGAGATGTGGAAATTTTCAATTCTGTAAATCCACATAAGAATTATCCATTTTTGGTGATTTATCAACATGAATTTCTTAATTTTTTTTTATTAAATAAAATATGATTTTAATGAATATTTACAATCGAATTTATCTTATGTATAACCCTATATTAAAAATGTTTTAGCAAATAAACTATGATTTTAACACTTTTAACTCTTCTTTGAATTAAATAATAATAAATGTCCTAATCTAATCCATGTGGACCTAAATGATAATATTTTATTCTTAAGGTTGTTTTTGGCTGATATACACTTGTCCAATAGAATTAGGACATGTGTTAGGGTAATATAAATATCATTTTTACCCTTAATTACCCTATTTACTTTTAAACGTGGTAAATAAAAGTAAAAAGTTACTATTCACAAAAAATTATTTTCATCTCATTGAACTACATTTTACTCCTTGATATTAACCGTGTAGCTTGGATTTTCAAAATTCCACTCACAGAAGCGGTAAAATTAAGTTTTATGTGAATTTCTAAATTCTCCTAGGAGGTGGGTAAAAGACGGATTAAAAGTTCAATAAAATTTTTATATATCTAAAATTATTCTAAAATAATTCCAATGAATTAAATTGAACTTATATAGGTATTATGTATCTATTTTGACCTTAATTAAATTTAAATAAAATAAACAATTATTTAAATAAAAATTCGGTTTTAAACTATAAGTCAGTGTTTTTTCACTATTCATCAAAAATTGAAAGTTTTCAGAAAAATACCAAAATTTCACCCTAGGATAATTTAAATATTCCGAATCCAAAAATGAAGTCCATTTTGGAAGATAAAATTTATAAAATTTCAAAAAGTGGGTATTACTATTCATAACGGCTAGTTTGATTGGTTGTGGTGTGTGTGTTAGAACTCGAAGTTGCGTACAACACACGCTACTGTATTATTCAAAGGGAAGCGTACTATGGAAGCTTGGGGTGTTACATTCTCCCCTCCTTCAAATAATTTCATCCTTGAAATTTCTAGAATACTACCACATGAAAAGACTCGGGTGGTTCTTCATCATAAGTTCCTTGGGTTCCCCCGTTGCCTCTTCCATCTTATGGTTTCTCCACAAAACTTTTACCAGATGAGTCATCCGGTTTCTTAGTACTTGTTCTCTTGTATCAAGAATCATGAAGGGATCTTAGAAATAAGATAGATCAGGTTCCAGTTCTAATTCCTCATAGGTGAGTACATGCATTGGGTCAGGAATGTATTTCCTCAACACTAATACGTGGAACACATCGTGAACTTTGGAGAGACTTGGCAGCATTGCCAAATGGTAAGATACAACCCCAATTCATTCTAGAATTTCGAAAGGTCTGATTTACCTAGGACTCAATTTACCCTTCTTATCGAAACATATAACTCCCTTCTATGGAGATACCTTCAAGAAAACATGATCTCCTACCTAAAATTCCAAATCCTTCCTTCGGTTATCGGCATAGCTCTTCTGCCTACTTTGAGCTGCTTTGATGTGGTTTTGGATTACCTTTACCTTTTCCATTATTTCTTCCACCAGTTCTAGGCCTACAAGTTTTCTTTCACCAACATCATCCCAACAGGTTGGTGTGTGACATCTCTTTCCGTATAATGCTTCATATGGTGCCATCCGAATACTTGAATGGAAGATATTATTATAGGAAAATTCTACCAGAGGTAAATATTGATCCCACATACCCTGAAAGTCAAGTGAGCATGATCTCAACATGTCTTTTAGGGTTTGAATAGTCCATTCTGATTGTCTATCTGTTTGAGGGTGGTAGGTAGTGCTCAAACAAAGTTCAGTATCCAGGGCTTTCTAAAGACTCTTCCAGAATCTTGAAGTAAAACGGGGATCACGATCAGAAACAATCAATAGGGGTACTCCATGAAGTCTCACCACTTCATTAATATATAGCCTTGCTAGACGTTCAAGTGGAAAATTTTCCCTTATAACAATAAAATGTGCTAACTTGGTAAGACGATTAACAATGACCCATATTGCATCGTTACTTCTAGGATTCTTTGGTAGTCCCATGAAGAAGTCCATTGTAATATTGTCCCACTTCCACTCCAGTATGGGAAGAGGTTGCATGACTCTTCCAGGCTGTTTCCTTCCAGCTTTCACTTGTTGAAAAACCATACATCTTGACACAAAATCAGAAATCTCCCTCTTCATGTTGTCCCACCAAAAATGTTCCTTCAAGTCTCTATACATTTTGGTGCTCCTAGGGTGTATAGAGAAATTGGAACTATGAGCATCATCTAACAATTCTCTTTTTAGATCAGGTATATTGGGAACACAAAGTCTCTTCCCAAATTTCAAAATTCCATCTTCATACCCAAATTCATTGAATCTCCCATCATTCACAACTTTAATCTTCTTTTGAAACTCTTCATCACTGGTCTGAGAACTCTTTATCCTTTCTAGTAAAGATGGTTTGGCGACCATTTGAAAAAGTATTGATGTTTCCCTTTCATGGTAATTCCCATATCCATCTTCACTAGATCTATGAAAATAGGATCCCTTTCAATTCTCATCATGTTCAAAAATCAATGATCCTTTCTGCTCAAAGCATCTTCCACCTTATTTTCCTTCCCCATGTGGTAGTGTATCATGAAATCATAATCCTCAAGTAGTTCAAGCCATCTCTTTTGCCTCATGTTGAGTTATTTTTGTGAGAAAATATACTTCAAACTCTTATGATCAGTATAAATCTCACATTTTTCACCATAGAGGTAGTGCATCCATATCTTCAAAGCAAAGATCATAGCTGCTAACTCGAGATCATGAGTAGGATAGTTTTTGTCATGAATTTTCAACTGTCGTGATGCATAGGAAATAACCCTATCATTCTGCATAAGGACACAACCAAGTACTTTCTCCGATGCATCACTATAAATAACGAACCCATAATTCCCTGATGGTAGAGTCAATATAGGAGCATTGAATAATATTCTCTTCAGTTATTCAAAACCTTCTTCACACTCTTTTGTCCAAACAAATTTTACCCATTTACGTGTGAGCTTTGTTAATGGGTTAGCCAACCATGGAAAAATTCTAGACGAAGCGTTGATAATAACCTGCTAAACCAATAAAACAGTGTACCTCAGTTATACTCATCGGTGTAGGCCATTATTGGATTGCCTTGATCTTAGAAGGATCAAAAAAGATTCCATATTTAGAGACAATATGTCCAAGAAAAGAAATCTCCTGAAGCCCGAATTCACACTTGCTAAAATTCCCATATAATTCATGTCTTCTCAGAGTCTTCAGGATAATGCACAAGTGATTTTCATGATCATCGTATCTTTTGGAGTATACCAAGATATCATCAATAAATACCACCACAAATTCATCTAGATATTCCTTGAAAACTCTATTAATTAGATCCATGAATACAAAGGGCGCATTAGTCAGCCCAAAAGGCATTACTGTAAACTCATAATGCTCGTACCTGGTTTGAAATGCTATCTTCAGAATGTCTTCCTTCTTCGCACACAACTGATGGTATCCAGACCAAAGTTCAATCTTTGAAAAGTATTGAACTCCATGCAGTTGGTCAAATGAATCATCAATGCGAGGTAGGGGATACTTGTTCTTTATTATTATAGCATTGATCTCCCTGTAGTCAATACATAACCTCACAGATCCATCTTTCTTTTTAACAAAAAGAGCAGGGGCTCCCCATGGAGAAACACTAGGGAGAATAAATCCCTTATTACTCAGTTCCTCTAATTGTTTCTTTATTTCAAGTAATTCCAAAGTGTCCATTCTATAAGGGGTCTTTGATATAGGCCTTGATCCAGGAATTAAATCAATGGAAAAATCAACTTCTCGTTCTGGAGGATGTCCAGGTAAATCTTCCAGAAACACATCTACATATTCTTTCACAATAGGTACATCCTCTATTTGAACATTCCTTTCCTCACCCACAATCATTCCATTCTCTTCCTGCCCAATAATTGAATTTAGTTGAGCTACTGGGGGTGGATCTAGATAAGAATTAGGTGGTGAAGATTCTGCTCTAAAGTTAAGTTGTTATTTATCATCATCATCAAAAATCATAACCTTCTTCTTCTTACAATAAATCTTCGCATCATGGTTCGAAAGCCAATTCATACCGAGAATTATATCAAACTCAATCATAGGTATGACGATGAGATCAGTGGATAAAGAACATTTATGTGCTCTAATGGGGATTGATTCACAAAACTTTGTTGCAATGATACTTCCCTTAGGAGTTTTAACTGACAACTCCCTTGTTAAATAAAATTGGAAATATCTAATTTTCTTATCAAACTAGGAAGATATGAAACAATGCGATGATACAGAATCAAATAATGCATTTTCTAAACTTGAGGAAACCATTAAATTACCTGGCACCATGTCTTTCAGAGCTTCTACCTCAGCAGTAGTGATAGCATAAGATTGGTTTTTATCCCGTGGAATTTTCTAAGGTAAGTTCCCCTAATGCTTAGGAAATTCATTTGCATAATGTCCCATCTCCCTGCAATTGTAGCATTGGACATCGGTAGCTTCCTTCTTCCCCTTGCAATCACGAGCTTGGTGGCCTTTTTCACCACACTTGTAACAGACTCCCATTTCTTTTAAGCAAGTACCAGGGTGTTTCTTCCCACATTTACCCCAAGATGGATATTCAACCTTTCCCTTCTTCCACTTATTTCCATTCCCAGATTGATTAGCAAATCTCTTCTTCTTATTCTTTTCTTTAAAGTCATAAGACTTAGAGAATTCCTTTTCTGTCTTGATAGCACATGAAACAATGTATTTGTACGATGAGAAGGATTATGAGACTAATGCTCGATCGAGAAACGATTTTTACCCATAAAAGAAACGATCAATATTATTTCTTGGGTTAAGTATATAATCTCCATCATACCTTGCTAACCTTGTAAATTTAGCCTCATACTTTGCGACATTCTCATCCTCCTTTTGTCTCAGACTCAGAAATTTCCTTTCCATATCTTCTCGATGGTCACGAGGGAAGTATTTTTCTAAGAAAATATCTTTAAACTCCCTCCATTCCATATTTGATACTTCATAATATTCCTTCGTGTTTTGAATCAATGACCACCATTGATCAACATCTCTAGTGAGGCGATAAACTGCCAGGACAACTTTTTCCCTTTCACTACTCCCCAAAGCCTGAAATATTTTCTCTAGGGAACTTATCCATTGCTCAGCTACTAATGGATTTGTACTCCCATTGAATGTTTGTGGTTTCTACCTCATGAAGAGATATAACATTGATCCTCCATGCTATGGATCAGGGTGCTCCATAAGGGTAAGGTTATTATTCATAACCTGAGTGAGTTTTCCCAATATGGTGATTAGTTGATCAGCACCAGTTGCATCACCAGCTCCACTATAATTATCTTGAGCAGGAGGGAAATCCCTAAATGGGGTGTGTGCATTGATACAGTTTCCATTTATTCCATTAGGTTCCATTTCTAAACAATGGCATAAACTAAATCAGTTTATGAATCAAAATGCATAATTCCATATTTGTAAAACACTTAACATAAATTGAACTATTTATGGATATAATCCATATTCATAAAAATGTTTTATTTGATGATGTATATACTCATAAACCCTTCATAATTATTTGTAAAGAAAATGAGTGTTATCCTAAGCATATACCCTGGGAGTGTCGTAACCAAGAGTGCAGCAAGGCCAGTTGTCGTGCACCAGTTCCCGTTTGAGTCTAGCTCAAAGCGGTGTTTTCGGGTTTTACCCTTAGGTACATCTATGCCAGAGCCGCCTCTACCTTATCGTATCCAGACAGGGATGTATTGCTCAGAAAACTCACAAAATCTCTACAATACCAAAATTCTAGAAAGTTATTCTTTACTAATCCTCAAAGTCCATCTTAGATCTATGTGCTCTAATCAGAGTTTATCTAAATCTAGCTTCCAAGGTTTGTACTAAACTTCCTCTGATACCAACTGTAACGCCCCGACCCAAGTTTCCCAGAGTTGGTGCATTAGTACATATCATTGGCATGATCACAAGAAAGATCAAGTCTCAAAAGAATGATTAGTTTAGTAGTCTTGGAAACACTAGATACATTCATAAAGTTTACATTACATCATAAATTGAAAACTACAAAAACATATTGTCTTAAAACTCATATCCCCTTATAGTATCCCTATAGGTCATTCATAAAATACTTCTTCACATCCTGGGAAAAATAAAACATAGAAAGGGGTGAGCTCAAATGCCCAGTAAGGATAACAATATAGTGGAAACTTTTATAAATAATCATAAACATTTAAGGCAATGTATAACTAAAACAAAAGACTTTTAAACTTGAACTTCATCATAATATGGAAAAAATAAAATGAAATAATTCCATTTACTTATTCACATGGATATTCTACTAGTCGAATAATCACATACAATATCAATAACCACTTTCATAATGATGGAATGCATAATGACAGACTATCATAACCACATAGCCAAGGCCTCATGCCAAGACTACAAATAATATTTTGTCAAGGCCTTGTGCCAAGACACTAGTTTGTCTCATGAGACCTACCGATGCATCGATGAGCTATAGAGGGCTCCATCCATCACTTATTAAATCCAATGCATTCCTCACATGAATAGGTTTAAACATAACATAAACATTCGTATTAAAACTAGAATACGAAATGTTAATAATTTCTCCATAAACCATGAATGGTATAAGAATATCACATCAACAATCAAACATATCACAAAACCATCAATAAAATATGGAAGTTTTGTATCATAATAAATAAACTTCAAATAAGCTTAAAATCCATCAAAGGATGTTGACATAGATGAAATCAAAACTATTTGAGAGAAATATCTCTTTATTTGAAATCATTTAAAAGTCACATAATTATAAAAGAAAACATTTAATTTGAAAATATCATTATAAACTTTTAAGGGAATATTCTAAGATTTTATAACGGCAGAAAATAGCCACACCCGCCATATAAGTTAAAAAGAGATATTCTTACCTTAATTCTGTCGAAAAGGTTAAAAAGGACCTTCTTTGGAAAACGACAGAAATATTCCTTTATAAACTTCTTATACAAAGTCAAAAAAGGGTATAAATAACTTCAACCCATATTCTGTAAAATAGTAAGAATTTTTTTAAATGCATTTTTAAGAAACATGGATGTGGATGATAAAGAGGTTCCAGTAGATAATTACGTATAAACAACCTCGGATAATGAAGAGATTGTAAAATAAACCCTTACCTTGTAATTTTCCTTGGTAGAGGGTAGGTTAACCTCCTGTATAATGGTGAAATAATTGTTATTAAATTTTACAAGAATCATATACATTAATATGATATCATATACGATCTTTTAACATTGATTTGTTAATAATATCTTAGTATTATCGTTGTTTCGGGTGTTAACTTACTCATTTTATTTTTTATGTTTTGTTATGTAATCCATGTTTGTAATGGATAGTTTGTATCTTATTAATATATAGAATGATATCAAGTCCTTAAAAATTATTTTTAATCATTAAATGAGAATTAGTCTTGAATGGATACGATGGGGAATGAATCTCATCACATTCGTAGAGACGGTAGTCCGTACGTACGCACGAGCGACAATATCATTCTTTTTATATTAAAATAATATATAATTGGATGGTATATCATATACAATGAATAATTATCATGTTATATTTATTATTTACATGAATTACACATCATTTTTATACCCATCCAAATAACAATTTATTGAATAACAATTACACCACGACGTGGAGACGGTAAGCTGTACGTACGCACGTATGGTGACATGTCATTCAAAGGATGGATAGAATACTGAATGTGGTTGTACCATATCTATAATAACATCAAATTATATATAAGATACTGGATTTATTATTTTAGAATGGGAATAACAAAGAAAGAAGTAGTTGAAGAAGAAAGGAACTTGAAAGAGGGTGGTGAAAACATTACCTTTTCTTCGGGTTCTTCCTTTTGATTCGATCAAAAGGGATCCGTAGGTTGGGTTTATGATCAATCTAAGGCCTCTAGGTTGAAGTGAGGGAAGTTTAGAGAGTATTTGGGTAGGGGTTGGACGATCCAAAAGGCTTTGAATGTGTGAATTAGTGATAAGGGGGAGTTCCCTTTTATAAGAGGGGTGAGGGGCACCTTTGGAAAAGCTAGAAATATTATTTTATAATAAATTCATATTCGGTTTATAATGGCTCCAAAGTGGAATATTTAAATGTTAAGGTGGGGATGGGTCTAAAACCACTCAACCAATAGAATTTAGACAGGTTTGGGTCATTATATTAACCTTATCTTTTAGTTTTAACTCTTAGTTAATTAGTTTGGCACTTACCATGTCACTTTGTATTTTTATATTATATAGTTAATAAACTTACTATATACATCCAAGAGACCCCCAAAGTGGCCCATTAATGATACACCTATCATGATACAAGTCCTTTGGCCTAACCTTAGATTTTTAGGAATAGAATATAAATTAATAATATAATATTTGTTTTAAAAACTCTTTTATGTCAATTTTGACACTATTGGGTATTTTGTTTTTGATAATTTCATAACAACATTATTACTTCGAACAAAATTTATATAACTAATAATAATATGTCATATTAACCTATAAAATTAGTGGAATTCATAAAAAGTCTCAAATTACATTTATTTTGATATTTATAATATCAATTATTTTGATATTTCATTAATTAGGTAATTACTGCATCACCATTGTGTCATAAATAAATTAAATTATTTAATGTCTAAAAATTATAAATAAAATACCATTATGTATGAAATATTTTTAGATTTCTAATGAATATTTAAAATAGAATTTATCTTATGAATAACTCTATATTAAAAATGTTTTAGTAAATAATCTTTGATTTTAACTCTTTTAACTCTTCTTTGAATTAAATAATAATAAATGTCCTAATCTAATCCATGTGGTCCTAAATGATAATATTTTATTCCTAAGGTTGTTTTTGGTTGAGATAAACTTGTCCAATAGAATTAGGACATGTGTTAGGGTAATATTAATATCATTTTTACCCTTAATTACCCTATTTACTTTTAACCGTGGTAAATAAAAGTAAAAAGTTACTATTCACCAAAAATTATTTTCATCTCATTGAACCACATTTTACTTTTTGATATTAACCGTGTCTCTCGGATTTTTGAAATTCCACTCACAGAAGCAGTAAAATTAAGTTTTATGTGAATTTCCAAATTCTCCAAGGAGGTGGGTAAAAGACGGTGAAAAAGTTCAATAAAATTTTTATATATCTAAAATTATTCTAAACTAACTCCAATGAATTAAATTGAACTTATATAGGTATTATGTATCTATTTTGAACTTAATTAAATTTAAATAAAATAAATAATTTTTTAAATAAAAATTCGGTTTTAAACTATAACTCAGTGTTTTTTCACTATTCATCAAAAATTGAAAGTTTTCAGAAAAATACCAAAATTTCACCCTAGGCTAATATCGATATTCCGAATCCAAAAATGAAGTTCATTTTGAATGATAAAATTTATAAAATTTAAAAAAGTGGGTATTACTATTCATAACGGCTAGTTAGATTGGTTGTGGTGTGTGTGTTAGAACTCGAAGTTGCGTACAACACACGGTACTGTATTATTCAAACGGAAGCGTACCATGGAAGATTGGGGTGTTACAAAACGATTCAATAATCATGAAGGAAGTTTGTGATTCTAGTGAATTTAATGAAATTTAAGGAAGTTTTTAATGTATAATTTTTTATAGAATGTTTTAAAAGTGTTCCAATGAAATAAAAATGATTGGGAAGTTCAAAATTCATGTTTTCGTTGAGCGTAAAAATATATTTGAGTTTCTATGCTTTAACAAAAAAGTATACCTATATAAATGGGGTACTATTACCATATAAATTTGTGAAAAAATATTCATATATGAGGAGGATAAAAAGTGTTGAATAATTGAAACACCATAAGGAAGACTAGCTATGAATCTTAAAGGATTTTACCATTTAGTTTGAATCATCAGAAGAAGAAGTTCTAGATAACGTTGGTGGTGATAGATGGTGTGCAATAACTAGAGGGAGAAATAATTTCACCAACTGAAGGAAAGAAAATTAAGTTATTAGACTTACAGGTACATGACTGAGCCAAAGGTATCAGATGAATTAGATTCACCAAAAAATAGGTAATAGATGATTAGAAAGAGGAAAAAGTCATCATATAGATATTAGAAAGCTTTTTCTTATCAATTAGAGATCAATTGAATAAGAAAAAAATAAAGGATTAAATAAAATTCCAATAGAAGAATTCACATCAGAAGAACAATACCAGATGATCAGATATTTTAGAAATATGAGAAGGAGGCTCTATTGAACTATCATTAGTATTGAGTTTTCATATTACAATGATCATTTAATATTATTTCATTGTACATTATCATAACCATTTTTATTTAGTTTTTGGTTTTAAAAAGGACCTTGAAAATGAAGCTGTGAAAGGTGTGTCCCTAAGAACTTCTAAAAAATCATATTTGGGGTAAATAGTTTCCAAGTCTTACTAAGGATAGTGATGTTTATATATCATTATAAATTATATCTTGATTATTTTATATCATATGGATAAATTATCTATTTTCCTAAGTGTGTGATAATTAAAATTGTAAGGATGCAATTTATTTAAGGGGGAGAATGTAACACTCTAAAATTTTACTATACATATTTCCGTTAAATAAATCTAATATGTTTGATAAATTTCTCCACATGAAACTCCGAACTAAAACAATAGTGATATATTAGAGGAATATTTTTTATAAGATTAAAATAATAATAAAAAATCATGTAAATAAAAAGATATTACTCAACTGAAATTTCTAACATTTGGAGGACAAATAATTAATATGATTTAATATTTAAAAGGATTGTTCTTTCTCACATTAATGTTTTTAATGTGTTTTATATTTTATAATAATAAATTAAATTGACTAATTTTAAATTGTTATTATATAGTAAATAATATATTAAAAATATTTAAATTAGAAATTGATATGAAATAATATTAAGAACACTTAAAAACATTATTTTTCAATAAAAACAATTTTTTTTTCATATTTTATATTTTCACTTAAAAACAAAATTTAAAAATTTTAGAATTTTATTTTTATAAAATTAAAATAATTTTTGAATTAAAAATGTAAAAATTATTTTAGGATGAATTTTTTATATTTTTCTAAAAAGGTTGAATTTAGGAGTGAATATTGAAAAATACCGATTTTGTAAATACTGTAACTTTTATGACGTTATCATAACATAAGAGTGATTTTAATTTCTATAAAACATTTTTTATTTATAAATAAATATTTATAAATTAAAATAAATTATTTAAAAATGAAAATTTTAATTTATAAAACCCATGTTTAATATTTGGAAACTTATGTAATATTTAACATTAATAAAAACTATTTTTGGTCTCTCTCTTTTAACAAAGAGTCCACAAGGTGTAATTAAGTTTTACATTTATTTCAAATATAAATAGATATTTTTTAATAATAAAAAAATTAATTTCTTTTAAATCAATAATATTTATAATTTTATCTCAATCATACTTTTTAAGCAAAAAAATACACTTTTTCTAAAAATGGTTTTTACATGTTATGTCTGCTAATATTAAAATTAATTTTTTATCACACTTATAAATTTACTTGATAAAAAGGATTTAATATTTTAAATAATTAGTTCCAAATTATTTAATATGTCCTATTTTTTATAGTAATTGAAAGTAAATTACTTAGGTAAAAATTATTTACCATAGTAAAAACTAAAAATGGTAAAAGTAAAAAATCTAAGAGTATAAGACTTAAAAACACAATAGAAACATATATTAAAATGTATAGTTAATTATTTATAGACCTTAAATTACAAAATTCCTTTAATTTAACTTATTGGATTCACTACACCTTTGAATAGTTACTTTAACATTTTATATTATTATAAAAAGCCACTCCTCTCCCTTATAAAAGGAGCCATCACCACCCCACTTCTCTTCACACCCCAAGACTCTTTGATTAAACCAAATTATTCTTAAATAAATCTTAAAAACTACTATAAATTTACTACCATTAATTTTAATCTCAAAATACAACCTTTGAAATCCTTAAAGTAATTTTCAAAGGCGCTCTTCTTAGGAGTGAAGAGAAATTCTCAATTACTCATTTTTCATTTATTTTCATTTATTTCTAATTATACCTCATCTGAATGTAATATAACCATGTTGATATAATTAAATTAGCATCAAAATAATACTAAAATGTTATTATATTTATGGTATTACTATTTTATACCTTCCTCCCACCATTTAAAAAAATGAAAATGTTGTTTGTGTTATGTGCGAACTACCACCTCTATAAGCGACACATTCTATTTTACAAAAATAATTTACATGGATGTTAAAAAGTATGTATTTAATGAATAATAATTATTTATAAAATTTTATTAATATTATAAAAAAAATAAATCAAATCTTACCTTCTTTAGGTTCTATGTAAAACAAGAATAATGCCCGCGTGTACATACGTACTACTGCCTCTACGAAGCAACACATTAAATTTTTCATCTAGAATTTTATTATTTATCTAAATATATTAAAATATTATTAAAAACATAAAAAATTTAAAATATATAATTATATAGCTGTAACAGTGATATAATTCCAAATGAATCTCTTTCTTAACTATACTCACCCATTATTTATAACAAGTTTTTATTTGGTTCGGTTTATAAACATATGAGAATAATGATATGAATTTATTTCATGAATGACTACGAAAAATTAAATAATTGTATTATTATATATAAATGATCAAATAATTTTTGGTTTAATTTTAAATAAATTTTTTATTAATACTTAACTTATTATTAATATAACACCCTTTGTTCATTAAAAATTACCAAAATAAGGATACCACCAATTTCATCTCCAAGAACCGAAATCAAAACTCCAATGGAATGAAATTTAAAATTTAAAATTCATTATAAAACTCTATTCCAGTACATTAAATAATATAGGAATGAAAAACATGGTATAAAAGAAGGTGGGAAGACATCAACATTACAAGACAAGTGAAAAATGATTAAAATTACAAACATTTTATGATGAAAATAAACTATTACTAAATAAAAAATGAATAATAATTATAATTTAAGTGTAAAAAATGTAATATATATAAATAAGGTTATAAAATATGTGATTAATAGAGTTTTTTATATAGTAATTTAGATGGTGTTTGACTATGAGGGAATACAAGGTGAGAAGTTTTCTTAACACAACTTTTTTTCTTGAGTAAAAATGATTCCTCTTTGACTATGGTTTTATGATATTATTTTTTTTATATTCTATGATGATATTATAATTCATTTATACCTTATTTTATAAGAAATTACATTTATGGATTTTTTTCTTTATAAAATTTGGTGATGTTAATTATAATTTCCATTATCTATAAATGAGCCCTTTCTCTTCGATATCCATGTTCACTGTTCCTGATAATGTTATAATTTCATATTTTGAAATAAAAACATGTTTTTTAGTAATCATAAAATTTCTATAACTATTTTAAAATTAATGTTTTATTATCCTTTTTATGACATGAGTTTGAACAAAGGTATTTTAAAATAATAAAAGGACATTTCCTTTGAATATTTTATATTTTATTTTCCACTCTATATTTTTCTATAAAAAGAATTTATATCTTTTTTAAAGGATATATTATTTAATATTATTTTTAAAAGTAAAATCTTTAAAAAGTATTCACTTCACCATTTTGAAAATTACATTTTACTATGACCCATAACATTATCTTTTATGACTACAGTAAAAACATTTTCTAAAATATATTTTATGGTTTCTTTCATCACTATGAGAATTATTATTTAAAAATATTCCTTTACATGTTTTAAATTTCTTTTAAAGATGATTTTAATGCTTTATTATTTTGAAGAGAAACATAAATATTTTTATAATTTTCAAAAGTAAAAATTTTATTTTAAAAATAAATTCTTGATTTTAAAATAGATTTTAAAGACTTGTTTTTAAATAAGTCTTGAGTATTTTTATGTCTTCTCAATGAATGTTTTTTAAAACATATTTATTTAATAAAATTTATTTTTTGATATTTTTTTGGTTTTAAAAGGAAATTTTTAAAATGTTTTATCAAGATCTAATTATTTATTTATAAAGAAAACATTTGAGATTACATTTACTTCTTTCAAGACTTATGAAAAAATATTATTATTACATACGATTTTTTAATTAGATATTTATCATCATGTTTTATCATTTGATTATGATATAAAAATTGACAACTTGTTAATAATTTTTACCTTTCTAAGTGTTTGAGATCAATCCTTTATTATGTTTTCTTTCCCCAGGTTATAAAGATGAGTATAACTATTGACAATTCTAGAAGAAAGTTTAGTGTGTCTTATTTATGGATAAATGTTCACAAGTATTTTCAAATAAGTTTCTTATATAGCTAAATTTCACATATGATAAACCTATATATTTATAGGATTGTATGATTATTTGTGAGATGTAATGTTTAAATTATCAAAAAATATATAATCTTAACTTGGGTTATCTTAGTACCTATCAAATAAAGCTATAAAGTATTTGTTTTTAGCATTGTAACTAGGAGTGCGAGTCTTGGATACCTCATACACTACCTAAAATAAGTGTTATTCTATCCCTAGTAACCTATTTGTGGCATTTAAGCCATTCCATGTGGTTTCATTCATTAAATCATATGTTAAAATTATGAAATTGTTTGTCGTAATGAATATCATAAGATATGATTGAAAATTTGAACTATGGATGTTCTTGTGATATGTGATATCATAGCCATCGATGCTGTTGAATCCTTTGGGATTTTAATATGTCATAATATAGGACATATGGATAATATAGTTATAAAGAGTTGATTAGAAAAAAAGTGTCATATTATAAGGGAATCAATGCAGTATATTGTTAAATACAATCCCCAATGATGATTTAATCTTACAAAATGACCAATCATAAGCTATGATTCCCTAGAACCAAATGTTTTTCTTACATAGGCTGGTGTATCAAATTAATATTATGCTGGACATATCATAAACTAGGCATCATGATTTTTTCTTACATAGATTCTCAACACACTATATTAATATTACATAATGTCTTATTATTAGTTGCGACTGCAAGGCTTGAGTTAATCCTACATATATCATCAAGTGGGGTAAAAAATATGTCCAATATGACTTGAAATGCTATATTTTCCTCATTCAAGGCTATATCATAAGCCTCAATCACCAAGCGCCAATTTAATATTATGTATGTCATTGCACTTCTTTTCTTTGTTATGTAATAAAGGTTATCAATCATAATTTATGAATCATAGTTCTAGAAAGGGTTTTGGAAGCCATAATATATCAATAATATAGTATGATATATGAATATTATTAATTACGATATATAATAAAAAAATTATTTTACTATATTTTAATTATGAATTGAATAAAATGATTTATAAATTTCTTATAAATAACAATAAAAAGTATTTTGGGATATTTATTAATTTATAAAGGTATTTAAAAAATAATTAACCCCAAATTTTTTATTATTAAGTAGTTAAATATTTATGAAAAATTTATAAATAAATATCCATAAATATTTAAATACCCTTTATAAATTAGATGACATGAATTATAATATAGATATAAGATTTTTATATTAAAATTATAAGTGTATTTTATCAGGGGAAAAATTAAATTTTTTTATATTTAAAATTATAATATTTTCATAACTAATTGATTTGAATCATTCAAATTGAAGGCCTTATTTGAGGTATTATTTTAACCATATCAATATGAGACTTGATAATTAGTTTTATCGAGGATTAAATAACATTTGATATGTGATATTCAGATTGTATAAATTGTTTACATATTATAATTGAAATATAAAATGTATATATTTTCCATGAAATCATATATTTAAAATAAATTTCATATAATGAATAACATAAAAGAATTCATATTGTGAATAAATATAAAGCCTTTATATTTATTTTATTAAAGAATGTCTATAATACTGGATAAATTATATAATTTTTATAATTATATTTTATTTACAAATTGTTTATAAATAGTTTATCTCATATTTATATAGATGAATTTTCAATTTATTTGGTTCTATTTTTTATTTATGAATATAATTGTTATATTATGAATGGATTCATTCTTTATTATAAATATTAAAAAACTTCTATAAATTCTAATACATTCATTTAAGGAGTTAAATTCAAGGTTTGAAAAATTATTTAGTTTTCATTCTACCTTGAATTTGGGTTGTATTAGATTATGAGTTTTAATTTAAAGGATATTTATAGTTCACACTTATTAGGTGTTAGAGTTATAATGGAATTGAGATCTTTTTTGAGTAAAGTATCTTTTAGTGGAGGTAGTTTAAGTCAGACTACTCTCTGTCTTAGAGTCAAATGCTTCATCAAGAAGAGTGGGGTTTGGCTATCTATCACTGAAATATTACTCTGGTGGGGATTTTTTATTTCATATAATTCTAATCCATTTCATGAAAGGGTTTCTTTTACATTATGCATTGGATGCATCTGGATATTTTTGAATATAATTGGATTTTAATTTGAGTTAGTAACACAAGTTATGAGTTGTGTAAATATTTACACATCAATATAGTTTGAACATATTGATTTGGTGGAAGGAATAAGATTTAAAAAAAATCATAAGTAGCATTCATACATGTTAAAGTAAATATCAGATAATATGGTAAGATTAAATCCCTTTTAAAATACTAAGTGATATATTCCTTCTAAAGTGGAACTTGTAAAGGCCTTGATCATCCAACTAGGTAGGTCATGCTAAAGATGGGTGCCTCAGGATTATCTTATATAAGGAAGAAAAGTAATGGGTGATCCTAATAGGATTATATGCTCTTTATTGGTATTTTTTCTAGGTTAAAATTAGTCATGAGACCTTAATAGGACTGGGTTACATAAGAAATAAATTTGATTTTATCTATACAATGGATCAAACATAGAGTTTTTTACTTATCTATATAATATTAAGATATCTCATAACTATGATAATACCCTTACTAAATAACTACATGATATAAAAAAACTAACGAGACCCAAATCATAGTGAAATATGGATCTTAGACCACTAATGTATATGATTAGTTTGAAAAGGGTCATCATTTTAGTGGGATTAATTATAATAAAACTCCTTATAAAATGACTGTAAAACATGATACCCATTTAGAAAAATATTCTATTGATGATAAAAACATCATAATCATCAATATTAACTTTGAGATCAATACTAGACAAAATAGAAGCTTAATGTAAATAATTTATTAGAATGGTACAATGATTAAGAATTGTTTTTTCGAAAAATAAAAATTACATGTGTTAAAAAAACACCTTCCTAAGTAACTTAACATTGAATTTTTATAACACTTGAATATAGATACTTATATAAATCATAAAATGTTTCACTCAATGTTTCCTTGGGGATTATACTTGTTAATGAATTTATTATATTTTTATCTTGGAAATGTTTTGAGATTATGAATTTATTCTAGAAATATTCACCCTATTTTCTAAAAATATTGAGATTGGATGAACTAAGATATTAGATATCCAGGTTACGATTCTATTCAATAGTATATGTGGGTAAAATTTAAAAATTAAATAATAATATTTAGTTGGAAATTCGAAAAAATATATTCTAGAATCCAATGAACGTTACTAAAACCTTAAAAAAGGTCTCAGGAAGGGGAGTAATGATTCCATAGGGTAGAATTGTCCAAAATACCTAAAGGGGATTTAGAAACTCCATTTAATATCCATATCATGTACTAATGTTATCGAAATAAATTATTTTATTTTGAAAGGTATTTGATACTAAATATAAACTTATTTTGAGTAATTTCCTAAATATATTTTTTCATATCTGTATTTTGAAAATCACAATACACTTCTTTCTGAATTTTATTTAACTTGAATTTGTTTATTTATGTTCTATTGTACAGAATAAAAATTTGAATCACTATGTTTTGGTGATATGAATTTGATCCATGTAATTTCCAGAATATTGTAAATTTTCACTAAACTACTTAAAATGGAAGATAGTAAAGATCACATGTTTATTATAAATATTATCTTGAATAAGTTTGTTACATTAATGCTTATAAATTGATAGAAATCATAAAGTAACTAATTATTTTGAAATTCCTTCAATTGAGAGTTTTTAATTACATAGGTTCTTGAGTGATTCTAACTGTAAGAATTTTTTAGTGTGTAATTAGAGTTTATGAGTGTGAGGTGATTATTATAAAATCTATACATTTAAATTTTTTAATCATTTACTTACCATACTTAATGATAAATTATTTTTTGGGGCTATGAATATAGTAATTTCCAAACAAAAAGTTAGATTAATTTTTGAGAATAACTTTCTCCAGATTAGGTTGATTGAATATAAATTATAGGATAAAAAAATTTCTAATGAAGTTTTTTGAATAATTTATAGAGTTCATAACTTTAATTTGTGTTCAGATTTATCAATAAAGTTCCAGTGTTAAAAACTAGTAGCTCATGGATTTGGGTACTAATCCTCTTACTAATTTGGAGTAAAATTGAAGAGTTTTATTGAGTGAAACTGGTTTATATAATTTATATTATTCTTTAAAGGAGTTTAAGGACTATTATCCTAAACTCTATGTATTTTTTATATTTATATTATCATTTTTACAATTTTTTATCTCAATTAAATTATAAATTTTGAGTTTTTTAATTTCCACTAAATTTACTATTGTTGTTACTCTGATCTATTATGAGAATATAACTTTCAGAAAATTTACATTCTTGAGAGAGATAAAATTATATGTTTATTTAAAATTTAATTCACCCCTTCTTGAAGCTAATATATTTGGGAAAATATTTTATATATGAGATAGTATGCATTTTTTTATTTGATACATCTAGTATATTTCATTTTTTTAGCTATTTTATATCTCTTTACACTAATGTATTGGTAAAGGGAAAAAAATTTTAGCATGGAAGATTTACCTATTATAGGTATATAGAATTTAATTTTAAATAAAAAATTTATTTTTAATTGAATAGATTATGAATGTTGGAGGGATCAAATAGAGAATTATGTTATTAATAATAGAGTTTAAAATTTTCTTATATTTACTAGAGATTATTAGATTTCATACAAGTATATTATATGTTTAAGTCATGAGGATAATTCAAAATTTTATTTTAGATTTAGAGTTTAGAATAATCTTCTATATACTATTCAATGAGATATATATAGTTAGGTATATTCCTGTTGGACTGCTTGAGGAATTTGGAAAAAATTGAAATAACCCATTTCATAAAATCAAAAGTTCTAGAGATGATGATAACTATGTAAAGGTAATATTATCAATATTTTTATTTTCTTCCAATTGAATTAATGGTATAAATACACCAATGTGTCATGAATATAGTAAATAATCAATAATATCTTGGTGAATAAGAGATTATAGATAAATAACTTATTAAGAAGATAATTGACATTCTTACAAAGGAGTGGGAGTCAGATAAGACAACTATAGATAATGAAAATCACATTATGAAACTTATTTTTGATGATTTTATTGGAACATTAATGCAATATGAGAATAAATTGATGAGAGATTTGGAAAAGGATAAGTGAGAGAATGGTGGAGTAGCATTTGATTATACTACTTCTGGTGCTAATTCAAATTCAAGTACTTATATTATAACTTTTAAGAATTATTTAGATAGTTATATTTTTAAAATTACTAAAGTTGAGTTTTTATAGATGGAAAAGTGAATGTTTCATAAAAAACTTATAGAAATATTATTGAAGTGATATAAAATATAATCATTGCGAAGAATTGTAAGATAATTCTGATGAGTCTAGAAAGAAAGTATAAGTTTATAAGACTATGAATTCATATTTTTTTTACAAAACTAGAAGTTAAAACTCTTAGGGATGATAATTTGAATCATAAAGAATGTTGAGAAACAAAAGTAGTGTTTTTTAAAGGAAAATAAATCTAGAGTAATTCTACATCCAATATCTATCTAAGAACCTAATAAATAAGTATAAAATATTTTAATAAGGAAATAAAGTTTATCAAAAGCTCAATATATATAAGGGATGTATATAGTAACAAAATATTTATCAAAATCCATTTCTCATATAATTATGGAGAAATATGGGGAAAAAGTGAAGATGAAAAATCCAAAAAAGCAATCGCTTAAAATAATTCGATGCTGTAAGCAGTTTCAATTTTACCTCAATCAGAAAGTACTTATACTTCTAGTTCATCTAATTCTAAAAGTTTATTGGAATATAAACCTCATAAGATTATATCTACTTAAAATGATGTAGATAAATGATGAAATATTCATTACCAGAAGCTCTTGAGCACGTAAAGTCAGTAGAGCTATTGGGATCTGAGAAAATAAAGTTTTTAGAGGAATGGAGATAGAATAAAATTGATGTTTCTAAAGAAGTCAAATCAATTAATCTCATAGATATTTTGAATTTAACACTTAAAGATAAAGGAATCCTATAAGTAATATTAGAAGATAAAGGTGATGAATTTTATTTGTAAAATATAGAACTGGAATGTAGTTCAAGAATGTGGAGAATTGAAGATAAATTATATTTCGTGTTAGAACATATACTCAGAATGTTTATCACATTTTCCATACTTCTGGATATAAACTCCATGGTTATCCTTCTATAAGATCAAAGTGTGTTCTTTTATATCTTGAGGTCACAGAAGAATATATTAGAATAATAGGTGGAACTGAAGGTTGGATATATTAAATTTTAGTGATGAGTCTGAGCACTAGTTTTATAATTTAAGAATGATAAAAATGTACATGAAATAATTTTTTTTAACATTATATATCTATAAGTTCAAAATATTTCACTGAGAAAAAAGTTATAATAGGTTAATTTTTATAAGAAATGGGGAAAATAATAAATAAACTTGAAAAAATGATTATAAAATCTCATACAAAAAATACATCTAAATTTTATTTATATATTTTGGATATTATATTTGATTATATTATTTACCAATGATTAATGTTTGTTATTTTTTTATCTTTTAACTATTATTAATAAATTCATTCATTTTTTTGATGAAATATTATTTTCCAATGACGAATATTTTTTATCATTTTTATCTTTTAACTATTATTATTGCTTATCTATCATAATTTATTATTATTTTTGATAATTGGTTTATCTATTCATATTGTTTTGTTTTTATCTTATAATAATTTAACTAACTTAGTTCATTTTAATCAATTTCATATTGAATTTTGATATTAAAACCTTCTATACTTATGAGAATTTTCTCTTTTGAAACCTGTTTTTTCATCGCATATATGTGTTTTATTTTAAATTGGATTATGCCATTTCTATGAATTGAATTTATAAAATTGGATTTAATATTTTTAATAATAATAATTTATATTATATAATATGTTCTACTTAATTTTTGATCATTATTAATAGTTAAATATGTAAAAATTAATTACCGTGGTTAGGATAAAAACTGATTTACTGGAGGGCTAAACTAAAACAATAAGGGTTAAAATGAAAACAACTTCTAAAAAACCATTTTATGGAAATATTTATACCTTATTACCTTTAAGGTTGAAAAATTACACATTTTAAAGGCCTTTTAAATGATAAAAACAAGGGTGTAATTGATTATTTTTAATAATTCCATGTGTGTCCTCTCATCTGATTATAGAAGGAAGCCCCCTATCATCCCCTATTCAAACTTATTGATTAATTTGGTTCCTAAAAAAACTACTGAAATAAATTTATTAATCCTCTACCAACATTATATAACCCTTTTTTTTATCATAAAGCCAACCTAGTATAAATTTTTGTGCAAACCTAAATATGTTTTTCAATGAAGAGGTAACGTAAACGAGTGTTTTTTATTTTTTTTCTTCTTCCACATCATTTAAATCTTTTTAAAACTTGATAATACAATAAAATAATTATCTTAAATGTTCTGATATGTTATTATGTTAAGGTAATTACCTATATCTATCCCTCCTTCCATCAACTGGGAAAAGAAACCAGCGATCATGTGTATAGCGAACTACTACCTTATGAACTGATGTAATTTTTTTTCTATCACCACCATTCAAGAATAGATATAAGGGTGTATTTAACACATTTATATTATATTTTTGATATTATTATAATCCTATAATTTTAATATCACATATACCTGTTTACATTCCATTCCATTTAAAATATGATAATGTCACTCATGTGTATAGAAGACTACCACCTCGCGTAGCGATGTGATTCATTTTTCACTTATGCTTTAAATGAAATTTAGTAAGGATAAATTTTGTGAATATGTGAAATTATATTTATTCTTTAAAATTAATATATCACACAATTCCTTACCCTTTCACCCATTAAGGAAATGATAATGCTGCTCGTGTGTATGTATAGCCTACCGTCTCCATTAAGCAACATGATCCAATCTCCATGTTAAAATTTCAATAATGATCATAAAAATGTATATAATGAAAAAAATATATTTAAAAAATTAATATAATTATTAATATTATTTAAATATATAATATTGACAAGAACATGAGCTTTCATGACAAAATATGCTTGATAAAGAAAGAGAATTAACACCCAGAA
This sequence comes from Viscum album, assembly GCA_963277665.1. Lineage (NCBI taxonomy): Eukaryota > Viridiplantae > Streptophyta > Magnoliopsida > Santalales > Viscaceae > Viscum > Viscum album. Next base: position 463,270,587 of record OY728165.1, on the reverse strand, counting down.
CAATGAAAATAATGAAACATTATTAACAAATGGGTGATAAAATGTTATAATGGGATAATATATGATATTATAATTATAGATATATTTTTGGTATAAATTAATAACATGATTAGAACCATTATATATTAGGTTAAATCACATTGAACCAAAAATAAGCATGAGGTTAGAGACTTCATCTCAATTTCCCTTCCTTGAGGCATATTTTATTACTTTTCAACTAATTTATTTTATATAGTGTACATAATACTAATTTTACATGTAATATAAATAATCCATTATATTTCATGATAATTTATTTCCAATTTTAATTATTTCATCTAAGTTTATTTTACTTGAACCATTACCAAGTAGTAAGGGACTTCATCTAAATTTATATTCATTAGGGAATATTGTATGTTATGCACTTAATTTCCTTTATATGGTGTTTATAATTATCCTTTGACATGTAATATAATGAATAATGAATAATTAATTATATTTTAAGTTTCAATTTCAATTATTTCATCCAAGGTGATTTTAATTGAAAATTACCAAGTAATAAAGAATCTCATAACTCAATTTCTTTTCGTCGGGATATATTACTTCTATATTTTATTTGATACTATATAATTATGTGTGTATTTAATTTTTAATATATTAGGTTTTATATCCAATTTTTTATGTGGATTTACATTTGATACACATAATCAATTTAATGTTTAATTCTCACTTCAACGTTATCTTCTTTGTAAGGTTTTATTTTACAATCTCAATTTAATGAGGATTTTTTATGCTTGAATTTCCATTGAAGACAATTATTTGATATTTATATAATAAAAAAATTTAATTTTATTATACTATGGTTATTAATTAAGTTTTTGAGTAATATTACCATTTTCCCATTGTTTTTTACTTAAAATTATTGAGAAAATGCTTTCAATAAAATCTGACTTCATTTCTCTCTTCGGTCAAAAATCCTCTTTTTCCATAACCATGTTTTCGTAAAATGTTTTCAAAAATGTTATTAACATTTTCAAAAATGATTTATTAAGGAAAGTTTTACCCATATTTTACTTTTTAATTTTTTTTTAAAATTAATATTCATGTCTTTTTCCAAATAAGGCCCATTGGTATTTTACAAAAATGTGAAAGGAATCTTTGTCTTAATGTGAATGAAATTATTTGTTTTCTTCCATGACCACTCAAGTTTTTAATGATTTTTTATAATTTTAAAATGTTATTTTTAAAGAAATTTATTTTCAAAATATTTTATAAACTTTTAGGTTTTGAAAAAAATATTTTAAAGTGAAAAGGATATTTTCCTCAAGATTGTTTTTAGAGATATTTTTAAGGTATTTCTATTCATCATAAAAAATAACCATTTATTTTACTTACACTCTATTAGGGATATATTGTATTGATACCACAATTATTCTTTATATGGATGGTATATGAAAATATGACAAAGGAAAGTACTGAAATTCACTTTCTTAATTCATTTTTAAGTCACTAACTTTCCCTTGAAATATTCACTTTTCTGTGATCATTGGACATGAAATTATCCATAAATATCCATATTATTTATCATGGAAATGTTTATTGATTAAACCATATATCATTCATATATACATTGTAGTATATTTAAATTTAATTGTTTATCTTAGGAAATATTAATAAATCCAATTTTTTACTCAATATGCATATTTGATGGTAAGGCACATTGTTAATGAATTAAATTGATTATTAGATATATAAGGAATGATTTGGAAATATAGTGACTGGTGGGTCCTATAATTATATAGCCCCTCTATGCATCAATATTATCATGAGGTGAATCAATAAGCTAGCATTAAATGGATTTTTACCCACATTTTTATACAATCTTGTGAAAAGTCTTTATAGTAGAGGTATCATGATGCCTAAGATCATGAAATCCAATAATTAAGAATTTTATTCATTAATAATTTAGTTATTATTATCCATGATATTTTTACAAAGATATTATCACTAGATTAATTTCATTCTTAGTTATTGATTAAATAGAATGTGTTTTTCATTATTTACCATTCCATATTGATTATGCCATATTTATTCATGATAATCAAATTATTTAAATAGAATGTATGTTCAATTATTTAACTTTGTATATTAATTATTCCATATCTATTCATGATAGTCAAGTTATTTAAATGGAATGTGTGTTCAATTATTTACCTTACCATATTTATTATTCCTTATATATTCATGATAGTCAAGTTATTTAAATGGAATGTGTGTTTAGTTATTTTATTTTTCATATTTATTATTCCTCATCTAATCATGACAATAAATTTATTGATTAAATGGAATGTGTGTTCAGATATTTACCTATCCATATTGATTATTCTTTATTTACTCATGATAGATTCCACTTTATGTAAGTCTTACTGAGAATTTGAGCTCACCCTTATTTTTATTCCTTTCCAAGGAATCCAGAAAGTGTATTATGAATGATATTAAAGGATATTATAGACAAAATAATGATATTATTAAAAAAATACGTTGTAATTTGTAAATTAAAATTTAATATGTGAATCATTTATGTATCTAGTTTACCAAGACTACCAAAATATTCAATCCTTCAAGATGCGATTCCTTGTATCTTATTACAATGTAATAAAGTAGACATCAGATCCTAGTTACTGGATTTGTGGTAATTATATTTGTAATTAGAGGATTTTTAATAGAAATATTGGTAACTAGATTTATAAAAACATAGATTAGGGAAATTAACCCTATGATAGAATTTGAGGATAAGTATAGAAGAACATCCTAATGTTTTGTTAAGGAAGAGATTATATGGATTTTCATAGAAATACATGACATTATGGATATTATAAGTGGATGTGGTTCTGGAATATATGTAACTTGGGGTAGTAACTCTGAAAAAGTCACATCAGTCTTAACTCAAGCACTACCTGGTACATGAAAATGGGCCTTACTGTGCATCTGGTTTGAGACTCTCTAGAAATAATATTTTGAGAATTAAAATTTTATTTATCAACCATTATAAAGGATTTTAATAGATGTTGAAAATGAATGAAATTGGTTAGACCTATGGTTTCTTATATTGAAAAGAAAATGTTATGATTTAGACAACCTATAAATTATTATATGGTTTGCCACTATGATTATTGTTTCTCACACTATACTTTTTGGTTTTTGTTAATTACTGGAGCCCAAAGAAATCCTGTTAATATTGAATATAAAGGACAATGTGGGGACCATGCACAAAAAAATGGGATGATGACTGAAGTGAAGTATATCATGATTATACCTAATCAATTATCTTGAAATATGATTAACAACCTATACCTTAACCAAATTTAAAACTCACTAAAGAAGAGTAGGATTGAGTTCACTAAGAGATCTAGTGATGAAGACCATGCATGAAAGAAGGATCAGTTTCTTTCATGTTATAATTGTGGAAGGAGACACCCAATAAAGTGTCTTAAAGGAATTAGAAGATGTTTTACATTGGAAATAAAGGGCATAAAGCAATGAATTTATAAGGAAAAATGAAGAGTATGATGGAAGGAAATAAATTTCATCTTAGGGACCCATTTATAGTTCGTTTTCTTAAATGTGGGTATCATAGGTATTATCCACATCAGTTCCCTATTCTAAAGGTTAACTCCAAGACTATAGAAGGAACTATTTTGAAAGAAAATGGTTGAAGTATTTATTTATTAGTATTCCATAATTATATTATTGGATTATTTTTACCAGTGGTATATTTCATGAAACATATAAATATTTTGTTAAATTTAGAAGAATATATGTATTCATTAACTTAAGACTTATGGAAACCATCATGGCTTTATGAGTTTAAGATTTAACACAATCTCAAAGTCCTAAACACCAATTTTTAGGTTTTATGTGATGGGATTATACTAATATTAAGAAAATTTTGGGTGAAATTTATGGTAATACCACCCATTGGTTTAGTATATATTTTAGTGAAAAAGTAAATTAAGGAATAATTCCCTTACCATTTTGGGAATATGCTTAAAGGAATTGATAACCATTAGGGTTTGTATTATATTTTATTTGAGGTAATTAGGGGTCATTATAATTTTTGAATGTTATCAGAATTATAATAATATGGGTTTAGAAAAAGGGAAACCCACATTTAAAGTGACAACCAGTTGCATCGGGTAAGGCCACGGGTCTTGAACTGATAACTGAAGGGTGATATAGCTTTAATTCTTACCATTGGAATATTTGATGTTTTGGTTAATACATAATTATTTTTTACATAAATTATTAGATTTATAAATAATAATAATGAACTGGTGGTGTTGCAATTTAGGTTTAGGGATTAATGTATTATATTGGATAACTTATGATAACTATATTGGTTTTAGAAAATAATTAAGGACATACAGAATTACTTTTCCCTCTTTTATGGATATTATGATCCATTGAAATTTAATTTTAGTGCATCAAGAATAAAAAATTAATTTTTTGATATTCATTTCTAGGGGTAAGTGATGAATTGTAAATTTATTAAGGCACAACCGAATGATGAAATTGTTCTTATTAAATATAAATATATCAAGTAAATATATTTATTTATATTCTCAAATATTTAAATAATTCCTAAAATTTAGGAAAAGGGTATTGATTTTTTTTATCCTATTAACTTTATATCTAATGAATCAAATGACCTTTTAAATCATCACAAATTAATGGATTTTAGTTCATTAAATTTATATTAATCATTCAATTTCTTATGATCAATTAACTCTATCACTCTCTATAATTATTTAGTATTTTATTACATTTACATATCATTATTTTCTGCCAATTTTATCCTAATTGGAAACCTAGTTATGTGATATTCTGGATGACATTCATATTTCCCTTTCTCTATTATTAAGAGAAAGTTTTATTAACCCTTTTTTGATGCGGGTTTTTCAATAATGGTATTTCAAAATTTTAAACCCTTGATTACTGAGACTAATTATAAATTGAATGGAATAAATTTATTGATGGTGGGGAGATAGTAACACCAAGATATTTCAAAATAAAATAATTTTATTCGATAGTGTATGAGATACAAAAAATTGAGCTTAAATAAACCATGAAATACATTTCTTTAAAATCAATCTCTTTAATAGATTATAGAAAACACAGCCCTAAGCATAATGAACTATAATATATTATACCATTATAAAATATATATTAAATTTGAAGTTATAAATTTTACTTAATAAATTATGAAAATTATGGTTATATTTTTATTATAAATAAAATAAGAATCATTTAAAAGAAAAATAAATGTTTTTTGAAAAAGTGTATTTTTCTAAAACATAGTTTCGTCACAATTTGCGCGCATAATTTAAAATTAATTTTTTCCACTTTTTAGAAAATATTTATTAATTTTTTTTCTTATTTTATTAAATAATAATATAAAAATTAACTTAGTTTTAATTTTTGGTATTTTTTTGAAAAGTTTCATTTTTCGATGAATAGTAAAAAATATTGATTTCTATTGAAAATAATCTTTTCATTTAAATAATTTACAATGATAAGTTATATTTTAAACTAGTTTTAAATTAAAATTAGTTAAATTATATAAAAAATACACTAATTTAGGTCATTATAATCAATTTTATATTGAATTTTGATATTAAAACATTCTACACTTATGATAAGTTTCTCTTTGGAAACCATTTTTTTGTCACGTCTGTGGGTATAATTTTAAATTGGATTCATACAATTATATGAATTTAATTTAGAAAAATAGATTCCATATTTTTAATCATAATAATTTATATTATATAATAATTCCAACTTAATTTTTTACTATTATGAATAGTAAAAGCAGTAACAATTAATTATTGTGGTTGAGGTAAGTACTGATTTATTGGGGGTTAAAATAAACATATAATGGATAAAATGATATAAAAATTTGTAAAAAACTCATTGGGTTGAAATAGGTATACCCTATAACCTATATGGATTTATAATGATCCATTTTTAAGGCTTTTTTCATGATAAAAATGTGGTTGTAATTGATTCTTTTCAAATATTTCATGTGTGACCTCTCCCCCACTTAAAGAGAATCCCCTATGCTCCCCTATTCACACATCTAAAACCATTTTTTTGTCAAAGACATAAAAAAATAACTTAATTAATCCCATTCCAACATTCTATATCTCCTTTTGTGATAAAAAATATATCATAGAAAAGATTTTAGTGAAAACAAAAAGAAGTTTTCAGAATAAGAGGAAACATTCTTAAACAAGAATTTTTATTTTGTTTCTTCTTAAAACTCATTAAAGTATTATTAAAAAATGATAGTATAATAACATAAATTTATTAAATATAATGATATGTTATTATTTCAAGTTCATGACCTATATCTATGTCATCTTTCATCAGGTAGGAAACCAAACCGTTGTATATGTGTACGGCGGACCACCGCCTCATGAACTGATGTAATTAATTTTCCTTCACCACCTTTCAAGGATGAATATAATGATGGATTTAACATATGTATATGATATTTATGATATTATTATACTTATTTAATTTTAATAATAAAATAATTTTATAATTTTCATTCCTTTTAAAATATGGTAACGTTACTCTTGTGTACAATAAACTACTGTCTCAAAAAGTGATGTGATTTATTTTTTAGTTATGATTTACATAAAAGGTGATAAGAATAAATTTAGTAAATATATGTGATATATATAAAATTCTATTTATTATATTAAATTAATATATCACACAATTTCTTACCCTTTCACCCATTAAAGAAATGATAATGTCGCTCGTGCATACGTATGACGTATTATCTACATGAAGCGATGCGATCCATTCCCCTTGTTCAAATTTAAATAATGATTATAAAAGTTTATGTAATGAAAAAAAAATTATATTTATAACATTAATATCATTCTATAGATGTTTTAACTATATATATGTGTACAAACCATAATATTCATGACAACCATGCATGAGAAAACAAGACAACTAAAACCCAGAACAATGAAAATAATGATATATTATTAACAAACAGGTGGTAAAACATTATAAGGGGATGATACATGATATTATAAATATGGATATGGTTTTTTATAAATTAGTAACCTTATTAAAACAATTATAAAGGAGTTTAAATGATATTCATCCAAAATAAGTGTGAGGTATGGGACTTCATCTCAGTTTCCCTTCATTGAGGCATATTTTATTATTATGCACCTAACTTATTTTATATAGTATAAATAATGAAACTTTTATATTTAATATCATGAATAATTCACATTTCATGTTATTTTAAGTTCAAATTGAATTATTTCATCCAAGGGTATTTTATTTGAACATTACCAAGTGGTAAGGGAATTCGCCTCAATTTCCCTTTATCGAGGCATATTGTAATGTTATGCAGATAATTTATTTTATATGGTTTATATAATTCCCCTTTTAAATGTAATATAATTATTAATCAATAATTCATGTTATTTCATTTTCAAATTTTAATTATTTCATCCAAGGGGATTTTAATTGAATATTACCAAGTGGTAAATAATTTTCTTAAATCAATTTCTTTTCATTGGGTTGTATTAATTATTCATTTTCTTTGATATTATATGATTAAGTGTGTATTAAATTTTGAATATATTATGTTTTATATACACTTGTTTTATGTGTATTTATATTTTATACACATAATATATTCAATGGTTAATTCTCACATTAACGTTATGATCTTTGTAAGGGTTTGTTTTCCAATATCATTTTAATTAGGATTTTTTGTGATTGGATTTACATTGAAGGAAATTATTTGATAATTTTATAATAATTTTTTTTTATTTTATTCTCATATAGTTATTCATGATGTTTTCAAGTAATATTATCATTTCCACTCTTTTTAACACAAAATTATTGATAATTTTTTAATAAAATTCAACTTCATTTCTCTATTTAATTGAAAATCCATTTTTATCAAAACCATGTTTTCAAAAATATTTTTAACATTTTTTAAATTATTTATTATAAATTTTTTTACCCATGTATAAATTTTTAGACAATTTTTTCAAATTAATCTTCATGTAATTTTCCAAATAAGACAAATTTGGATTTTACTAAAAATGTGAGAGGAACCTTATTTTCGTAGGTACAAAATGCATAGAATTTCTTACCATCATGACCACTCAAAATTTTAAAGATGAATTCACTTGTTTCAAAGTAAAATTTCTAAATAAAATTATTTTAAAAATATTTTGTAAAATTTTAGTTTAAAAAAATTACATTTTCAATGTGAATAGGATATTTTCCTCAATAATTTTTTTAAAGATATTTTTATGGTATTTATATTCATTAACAATAACAACCCATTATTATAATTATACTTCATAGGGGATATGTTTTATTGATACCATACTTATTATTTATATTGATGGTTTATGATCATTTTCACCAAGGAAAGTTTTGACATTCACTTTCTTGATTAATTTTTATAGTCATCAACATTCCTTGAAACATTCACTTTTCTATGATCATTAAACATTAAATTTACCATAAATATCCATATTATTTGGCATTGATCTGTTTATTTCTTAAACCATAAATAATTACAATATATAGTGTTATATATTTAATGTTATTTGTTTATCTGAGGAAATATTGATAAATATATATTATTTAGTCAATATAGATATTTAATGATAAGGCACATTATTTATGAATTAAATTGATTATTTGATATACGAGGAATGATTTGGAAATGTAGTGATTGGTAGGTCCAAAAATTATATATACCCTTGATGCATCAATAGTCTCTTGAGGAGAATCAATAATCTAGCATTAAGTGTGTTTTTACCCATAGTTTTAAACTATGTTGTGAAAGGTATTAATAGTAGCAGTATCATGATGTCTGAGATAATAACATCCAATAATTAATAACATACTTCATTAATAATTTAGTAATTATTATACATTATATTTTTTCAATGATATTATCTTTGGATGCATTTCTTTATTAGTTATTCATTAAATGGAATTTGATTTTAGTTATTTACCTTTCCATATTGATTATGACTTATCTATTCATGACAGTAAAGTTATTTAAAAGGCATGTTTGTTTAGTTATTTACCTCTATATATTGATTATTCCTTATCTATTAATAATATCCAAGTTATTTAAATAGAATGTGTGTTAAGTTATTTACCTTGGAATATTTATTATTCATTATCTATTCATAATTATCAAGTTATATAAATGGAATTATGTTTAGTGATTTACCTTACCATATTTATTATTCCTTATCTAATCATGATAGTCAAGTTATCGATTTAATGAAATGTGTGTTCAAATATTTACCATTCGATATTGATTATTCCATATCTTTTATTCTTTATCTACTCATTATATTTTTCACTTTACATAACTCTTACTTATAATTTTAGTTCATCCATATTTTTGTTTCATTTTATTGGAACATAGGTAAGGTACTATGAATGATATACAAGAATATAATAGTGGGAATAATGATATTTTAGAAAAAAATTATCTTTTAATTTGTATAATAAAATGTAATATAAGAATCAAGTATGTATCGAGTTTACCAAGACTACTAAACTATTTGGTACTTTGGGAAGATATTCATTATATCTTATGCCAATATAAAAAAATAAACACTATAAATAGGTTATTATAGTTAGGTTCATTACATTTAAGGATTATTATTCTAAACTCTATGAATTGTTTCTATTTGTATTTTCCCTTTAATAATTATTGTTTATCTTGGTTAAGTTCATAATGTTGATTTTTTTTAATTTCCACTACATTTAATGTTGTTACTTTGATCTATTTAGAGTTTGTAACTTCTGATTAGTTTACATTCTTTAGTAGGAGAAAATTATAATTTTTTAAAATTCAATTTACCACCTCTATTGAAGCTTCCATATCCCGGATAACAAACTTCACAAATTCTATAAATATAGAAGAGCTAAAAATTAATGAAATAATTGATAAAGATTATAGTTTGTATTCAAATTATGGAGAAAATAGTTTCTAATCAAATATTTAAATACAAATAAATATATCCATATCAGATGGATCTAAGTAAAGGATGGGTATATTCATCTAATTTATCTTATATGATAAGAGAATTTATTTACTAAAAAAGAGTTATTATGAACAATATGATATTAATGCATATGTTTTATGATTTAATATATTCTATTACATGTTTTGAGAAGAAAATAATGATATTTTTTAACTAGGAAAAAGAGTTTATACAAATTTTTGTTAAAATATGAGTGATATGATCACACCACCATCAGTGGAACATTTTAAAGAATATTATTATTTTTAATAAAATTTTACAAAAGTCACAGAATAACATATATAATATGAAATCAATATTTAGTTTGTTAAATATATCCACTAAGAAAATAAGTTTGATTTTCTTAAACAAATTTTTTTTGTATATTAGAAATATGTTTTAAAGAGAATATAGTGTATAAGAGGTTATAAAGAGTATGTTTATACTTTTAGGAGTTCAAAGTTAATGAATAAAATATTATAAAAAATAAAACATAAATTTAATGTCACTTTAAAGAAAAAGGAATTATGAAATAAATTCCAAGGATGATGATGATAATATACTTTAAAAAAGTTTTAAGTATAAAATAGAAGTCATTAAATTAATAAATTTTATGATGTGAAGTTAAGGATTCTGAATATGTTTAAAGATCTGAAAATTTTGAATATGATTCCCAAGTCTAACTATTATTCACACTAGCTTGCTCCATAGAAGTTACTCACTATAGATTTAGTGGGAGGGTTTCATTAGGTGGTTAAAAAGCGACGTAAAAGGAATTACATATAGATATAATTAGTTTAATAATAACCCTAAGAGTGTATAAAACATAATGCTAATGTGGTAGTCTATCATATTTGATATGTTAGACAAATACTTATTTATGGGTTTCTCAAGCATTCTTAAAGGAGTTTAAGAATATAAATTGTATTATTTTATAAAAAAGTAAATATCCACTATATCATTATTTAATGTTGGATATATATATATATTGATATATATTTCATGAATTGAAATGATAACTGAATTCTCAAAGTATAACTTAGAGTTATCCCTAACTGATGTTCAATATAGAGTTTTATAGGTTCTGACCATATATTAAGGTTTACATGAGTAGGATTCTTGTATCAAGATATATAATGTTCTCTTGAGGTATTTTTCTCATAGAGGTGAAGTTGAAGTGAGCATTATTTCCATGGAATATAACATGGAGGAACCCTTGACTAAAGCCTTAACTTAGCAGAAATATGATCATCATAAGTCATAGACAGTTGGCTCTAGTCCAAGTGGGAGTTTTTTAGAGTTGGTGTCCTAGAACCAAATTCTTGTAATTTTATTAAATGAATATTTAATTACATATTGTTCAATGTTCTGTATGACTACGATGAAATTATGTCCTAGAGTATTTTTTTCATTGATAAGGTCATAGAAATTTCTCGCTACGATGAGAACCTTGAAGTTCTATGTCAACATTATTAAATATAGTTTTGTGGTTGGATTACATACTATGATGGGACACATAATATACACACTATTAGGTGAAATTACTTGTAAGTATATGAGACTTATTATTATGAAGTTCACACTAAGTAATCTCTAGGATAGGAGATTATGAGAATAGACCCGCCAGTAGGAATTCCGAATGCTTTGGTGTCATTAGATATTTCTATCTATGAGTGTGTGTAATGTTACTTAGACTTTAAGATTATCATTAATATGTGTCATGACTTGTTCACTTTGATTTACTCACTAAAAGCACCACGTCATATATTGGTTGGAAGTAGGGTACGTTGGGTGCATCACAAATGACATGTTATTAATGGATAAGTTGAGGAAGGATTTGTACCTTCCATTTACAAAAGTTGATATCTCAAGCATTTAATTTAAATAGAATTGTCTCCCTAAATTCCATGACCATGGTGTAATGACAAGTTTATTTTATGTAGTCAAATAATGACGTATTAAGCATATAGGTTGATGATTCTATCATGAAACCTTATTGATGAGATATTGTGACAAAGGGATTATATTACACAATGAGTGTTCGTATATGGATGTTGTCATTGTGACTTTAAGTTATTTCTCTTGGGTTCCTTGGCCTGTTTCTAGATAGTAATCTTGGACTTTAGGTAAGCCCTCCTAATGCCAACAATAAAGAACCTTAGAGAGTCACACACTAATTGTTTCTCGTGGTATCGATTAAATTTTATTTCAATTTAATTAATGGAATAAATATTATTCTCATGACCAAGGAATAATTTTATTCAAGTTAAAATGATTTCATAAATTATATAAATATTTATTCACCAGATTGTGAGTGAAATATATTTATTTATAATATTGAACATTTAATAAATATTTATTAACTAGTTTGTAAATAAAAATATTTATTTAAGAGAATAAAATATTTTATTCTGGTGTTCAATAAATAGAAGAGGAGTTCGAACAGACCAAGACTGTGTCCATTGATAAATTAATTATTTAAAAGTTGGTAAATAATGTTTATCCAGTTGGTGCAAGAAATAATAATAATACTATTATCATTATATGGTACAAGATTTCATTTATAATTCCATTTTGTGTAAGTTGGTGCACCAAAAATAATGGTGTTGTTATTGTTATTATGTGGAATGGGTTTTCTCTAATAGTTATAATTGTATTTAATTGGTTTTTTGAAATTAAATATTGTAACTGAAACCCAACATTGATTAATTGGCAGGTATATATATTGTTCCAAACCCCGGTGAATTGATAATTGTTGAGCCAAACATTTTCTTTGTCAAATTATCTCATCTATCCCTCAAGAATGAGAGAAGTTCTTCAAGACTGAAGAAAAAGTGGACATGAATGATTAACACAAGACATTAACTTCACCGTGCTGGAACCAGGAGAACAAGTGACATTTTTCGGAGACCATTGGAGCACATGTGGATCACCGCTAGAGGGATTATACTTTAGATCATCGTGAGCAAAATGAATAAAATTTGGAAGGTTCATTACAAATGATCAATGATCATCAAAGAAGAAAGTACCAAAGACCCAGGTATTTAATTTCTTTAGAAATTAATAAATTATTTATAAATATGATGAGAAATATCCCCTTTCTCAGATCTAACACTTTTATTATCTTTGTCTAAATATTTAATTTTATTCTGTGGATACTGGTATTCATCATTGTATTGATCCCATATTGGTCATCATTTATAGAAAAATGAAAGTTGGTCCCTCCCAACTGCCGTGGTTCCACTAGGTCCAGATCATTCAAGTGGTATCAAAGAGGGCTCATCACTTTTTATAGTTGATTAAATAATTTTTTTTATGGTTTATGCTTTAATAATTTAGTTTTTTAATTCATGCTTAATTGTTATTGTAATATGAATTTAGATATATGTTCTTCCACTTTTTGTTTCTCAGAGATGTAACAGAAATGAATAATTTTTTGATTAAAAATAAATCGAGGATCTCATCAGGAGGCACCGATGATTCTGTCCAGTTAACACGATAGTACACACCATGTATTCGGAGTTACATTCCATGTAATCTTCTATAGACACTGTGTAATCCCAATTACACATAGTTTAGTTATGTTGAATTAATATGGATTAATTTGACAATTGCTCAAGCTGTGGGCATTATTGACACACGGTGTAGTTAATTCTTACATCCTGTGTTGACTAGGATATACTGGTGCATGGTTATCCGGATTAAATATTTTTTGGCCTACTTGACACGACGTGTAGTTCATTCAGTTGAAGGGCTAAACTGTGTATCTCATACATGGCTAAGCTGATCGGTAACCATGTAACCCAAAGACAACAAGGCATGTGGCCCACTAAACACACTATGTAATCCAAGATTTCCGAAGTATGCCTCACATGTCGAGCCCCTAGGCATGTACTTTAGATAATATAGTGAAGGCAGTACATGCCGTGTAATCATAACTACATGCCATTTACTTTACAAAATTACATATAATTACAAACTTAATGTTTATGTAATATTTATAACTACATATCATATAGATTCGAATGGGTATTCACCGTGTTACCTCTAAGGTTAAGGATGGTAATCTTAGGTAAATTTAGAAAATGATTAAGATAAAAGGAGTGATTAATTAAAGATAATAATTAATTGATTTTAGTGTGATTTATCTTAAAAATAATGATTAAATAATTATATTATAGTATTATTAATTGAATAATTCGTTGCATGTATGTGGATGATCATGAGCTAGAATAGAACTTTGTATGTGATTAGATTCCTTTTAATTTATTTTAAATTAAATTTTTTCCTACGTTCCATGTCTCCTCATTAATATGTAGGGCCTAAGTGCACATGGTTTCTTTGATGTAAACCCCCTTTTACCCCTCACCTGTATTTGAGTTAAAAACCATATGTAAAGGATGGAGCTCCCAATCTAGTGGAGGCGGTTCAAGTACGGAGTTGAGGTGAAACCAATCCAAGGATATATAAAGGTGGATAGGTGTAATTCTATAGTCCCAAACCATAAATGGTTCAAGGTGTTTATCCCCTATTTCAGTTTTTAGTTTACCAACTACTAGATAAACTAACAATTAGAAGAGCTCATGATCATGCCCTTAACTTTATTTTATTTCTATCTTTTTCATGGTTTTTCATTATAGATATATTGTCACAACTACATAATTAATGAATTAACCAAAATTCAAGAGGCAACTAAAATAAACCAGGATTATGTGTAAATATTATCAAGATATGGTTAATCACTTAAGTAAGTTCCACTTAATATTAACAGGAACATGATAAAGATAATAATGCAATTTACACTTAGGAGGTAAAAATACCTCAATAAAATATTTAGTCAGACTAAGCCTTCTGTTACATGATTATGGGAAAGAATCAATAAAACTAAGTGTTTGACCAACCCTTGTTGGGACACTTATTTTTATACAGAAAGCTATTATGAATGTTTCAGGTTGAATTAACCATTTTACATTAAGAGGATTAGCCCTTTCTAGAATTGGTGTAAATTTGGTGGCAAGTGTTGAAAAAATCCAATTTAGGATTTCAGTATTGGGGAGTCCACTCAACAGATCAAGGAGCTACAAGCCCATAGTTGGAAAAGACCTACCTTCCTAAATACCTTCAAATATATTGACCAACCCTTAATGAGGTTATGTGAAGGGGAATATGGATCCTTTCCACTAGAATGTCCTATAAACTAGACATTACAAGTTCAATGGTGAGGGCCATTGGGAATTGATAAAATAGTGGGTTACTTTATAAAAATAATTTATTATTTCTCATAAAATTTAATAAAGAAAGTACTAGTTATCTGCTCTTTTAATTGTAGAATAAAAATTAAAAACTCGTAAATCACACTATCCCTATGATCAATAATAGATAAAGACAACATCCACGATAGTAGTAACTTCCAAGAATGGTTTAGATGCCTTTAGATCATTCTACTCCATGAATAGAAAACTTACATGCTAGAGTCCTCATTACCTAATCCTCCTTCCCAAGGGGAGAGTGATGAAGAGTTCATGATCTATGAGAAACATATGAATGACATGGTTGATGTTCAATGTTTTATATTATCATCAATTTCTAGTGAACTCATGAAGTCTCATGAAATCATGGATGCCAATAGCATGATTGAGCACCGATATGGTCAAGAAACTCTTTTAGAGTATGATTGGAGAGGGTGACCCAACTAAACCTCACATAGTCATGTTCATGGGATACATTGAGCATCTCAAGGTTATAGGTTTGAAACTCCTCAAAGAACTGGGTACCGATCTCATTATCTCATCAATCCCTCAGATCTTCTCTAATTTTGATGCGAGTTTCAATATAAACAACATTGATAAGTATCTACCAGATATTCTTATCCTCCTTCTCTATGTGGAAAAATACATGAAACATGAATAGCCTTCTTTCCTTATGGTGAATAAGAGGGAAGGGAAGGTGAAGAGATTTAATCCCAAATCTTCTTCACACCCTTCAAAGAAAAGGAAGATTATGGGGGATAGAAGGGAATAAGAATCTCTTTGTTTTTCATGTGGAAAGAAGGTCCACTGGGTGAAAAACTACACCCAAATAAAGAAGTAAGGGGAAGCTTTAGGTGCATTTCTGGTCGAGTGTAATTTATCTATTTCTACAAATTGGGAATTAGATACAAAATGTGGTGCTAAAATATGTATTGAAATATAGGAACCAAGTAGATTCAAGAAAATTGACAGAAGGGAGGTAGTTATACAAGTAACCAACAGAGCTAGACTTACTGCTTTAGTATTTAGGGACTACCACCTCATGTTGCTGATTGGGATGATCTTGGTATTAAAAGGTTATTATTATGTGACTTTTAAAACCAAAAATTTATTTTTGTATCCAAACTAGATACTGAAAAATTTATTTTTAAGTTCAGAAATGAATGTTTCTTATTTTATAAAGGTAGCATTTGTTTTGGTAAGACACATTTATATAACAGTCTTTACTTATTGGATTACACAAAATAGGCAATGTCAATCAATAATGTAGCTACTTCACATGACTTATACCACACCCAGCTTTGGTATCACCAGTTAGGTCATGTAAATGAGAAATTCTTGACAAAGTTACATCAAGATGGATATTTTTATTCTTTTAAATAGAAACCACTTAGAGTATGTCACAGATGTTTACAAGGAAAAATGACCAAAACCCCATTTATTGGAAAGGTGAAATGGACAAAGAGATTCCTGAATTGGTTTATACCGATGTGTGTAGACCATTTACAGATGAATTAAGGGGTGGTTACTCATACTTCATGACTTTTACTGATTATTTTAGTAGATATGGATATATCTAATTAATGGGGTATAATTCAAATTATTTTTATAAGTTCAAGGAATACAAGAATGTAGTTAAGAACCGGCTTGGTAAAAATATTAAGAAACTCCGATCAGACCGAGATGAAGAATATCTTAATTAAGACATCATTGATTACTTATGGGAGTTTGAGATCCTATCCCAACTCACTCATCCTTACATGACCCAATAGAATTATGTAATCAAAAGGAGGAACCAAACCTTGTTGGACATAGTGAGATCAATTACGAGTCATGAAATTCTTCCATTATCCTTTTGGGAATATGTGTTACAAACAGTGACACACATACTAAACTAAGTATCAACTAAATCAATAAATGGTATTCCATACAAGCTTTGGAGTGGAAGAAAAGACATTTTATTGAATCTACTTGTCTGGGGAACCAAATCATTTGTTAAGGCCTATTCAAGTAAACCAATATCACCCTAAGGAACAAAGTGTAACTTTATAGGATACCCTACGGAAACAAGGGGATATTACCTATATGACCCCTTAAACAAAAAGTTTATAGTGGAAAGACATGCCATATTATTTGAGAGGGATAACATATCCAAAAGGGATAGTGGGAGGGAGATATAATCAAATGAAGTTGAGACTCATGGTACACAAGATTTGGTACAAGATCATATTTCACAAAGCCCTATGGAAGAATGATTTGTTCCAGAGACACACGTATTTTTTTTGGAGTACAAGAGAGGTTAGAGAACTAGAAAAATATTATTTTTTAAGTTACTTAGGATGGTGACTCATTATTTTTTGATAATAATGATACTTTAACCTACAAGGAAGAAGTAAGTGGCACAGATATTTCCAAGTGGCAAGAATCCATGAATTTTGAAATGGATTCCGTGTACCAAAACCAAGTCTCAATTTTGGTAGATCCTCTATTATATGTAAATTTGGTTGGTTGAAAATGGGTATTAATGAAGAAACTAGATATGGAAGGATACTTCAGTACCTATAAGGCATGACTTGTTTCAAAAGGGTTCAAAAAGTATGAAGTTATTAACTACGATAAAATTTTCCCCAATTGCAATGCTGAAATCCATCTAAATTCTACTATCCATTTCCACTTACCATGGATATGAGATTTGGAAAATATATATCAAAACAAACTTCCGTAACGGTAACCTTTAGGAAGATGTCTATATGACACAACCTGAAGGTTTTGTGACTCTAAAGGATGCCAATAAGACATGGAAGTTGAAGAAAAATCCATTTATAGATTAAAGAAAGAATATAGGTGATGGAACATTCATTTTGATGAAGCCCTAACATAATTAGATTTTATAAAGAATAGATGTGAACCTTATGTCTATAAATGGTTTAGTGGGAGTACAATCATTTTTCTAATAGTGTTTGTTGATGACATATTACTTATTGGAATTGAAATACCAGTTTTACAGTCTATTAAGGAATGTTTGAATAAATGTCTCACCATGAAGGAATGGGTGAGACAACATATATTATTGGGATCAAGATCCATCATAATAGATAAAAGAGATTTCTGCTCCTATGGAAAAGTACATACTTTTCCAAGATACTGAAGAGATTCAGTATGGAATAATCCAAGAGGGTGTTTTTGATAGCATCACATGTCATTCATCTTTCCAAGAAAATGTGTCCTCAGATGCATGATGAAAGTAAGAGAATGGAAAGTATTCTATACACATCAGGGATTGGGTCAGTCATGTATGCTTTGCTATGTACTAGGCTAGATGTTGCATATGCATTGAGTGCGATAGGAAGATATCAAGATGATCTAGGTGACCTCAATTGGATGACAATCAAGACTATCCTTATGTATCTAAGGCACATAAAGGATATGTTTCTAGTTTATAGAGGAGATGAGGAACTAGTCATCAGATGATATGTAGTTGCTAGTTTCCATACTAACCAAGATGACATGAAGTCACAAACGGGATACATCTTCACTTTGAATGGAGGTGCTGTGAGCTGGAAGAGCTCAAAGATAGGTGTGGTCGCATATTTTATAGTAGAGTCTGAGTATATTTTATCTTATAAGGTGGATAAATAAGTAGTTTAGATGAAGATATTTGTCCAAGAGTTGGATGTGGTTCCTACCAGTAAAGATTCCATCACAATCTATTGTCATAATACTACAATGGTGGATCTCACAAAAGAGCCAAGATCACATCAGCGGATGAAGAACATACTTCAAAAGTACAATATCTTGAGGGTTTTTTTCTCAGATAGGTGAAGTTTCAATGAGAATAATTCCCACATAAGATAGTGTGGAAGACCCTTAGACTAAATCCTTAACTCAGTAGAAACATGATCATCATGTGAGGTCTAGCGGATTGAAAGTCGTAGAAAATTGGCTCTAGTAAAAGTGGGAGTTTTTTAGAGTTGGTGTCCTAGAACCAACTATTTTTAATTTTATTACATGAATATTTAATTACATATTGTTCATTACTCTTCATTAAAATTATGTAATTATGTCCTAGAGTATGTTTTTCATTTTTAAGGTCATAGAAGTTCCCCTCTATGATGAGAACATTGAAGTGATAAGATAATATTCTTAAATATAGTTCTATGATTGGATGACATACTATGATGTGACACATAGTATACAGAATGTCAGGTGTGAGTAATCATAAGAAAATGAGACTTCTTCTCATGATGTTCGCACATGGTAATCTCCAAGATGAGATACTATGAGAACAAACCCGCCAGTAGAAATTCCACATGTTTTCATGTCATCAGATTTTCCTATCTACGAGCATGTGTAATGGTACTTAGACTTTAATATTACCATTAATACATGTCGTGACTCATGTAATTCTATTTACTAATGAAGACCATCATTCCGTATATTGGTGGGAAGTAGGGTACATTAGATGAGTCAAAAATGACATGTTATTAATGGATAAGTCGAGGAAGGATTTATACCTTCCATCTATGGAAGTTGATATCTCACACCTTTGATTGAAATAGAACCGTCACCCTAAATTCCATGGCTATGGTGTAATGATGAGTTTATTTCAGGTATTCAATGAATGATGTATCAAGCATATAGGTTGATGTCACTATCATGAAGCCAACTTGATAAGATATTGTGACAAAGGGATTATATTACATAGTGAGAGTTCATATGTGAATGTCATCATTGTGACTTTAAGTTCTTTCTCTTGGGTGCCTTGACCAATTTCTAGACATTAATATTAGACTTTAGAAAAGCCCACCTAATGACAATGAGAAAGAATCCTTGAAGTTCACACACTAAGTGTTTCTCGTGATCTCAATTAAATTATATTTAAATTTAATTAATGGAATAAATATTATTCTCAAGACTGAGGAATAATTTTATTCAAGTTAAAATGATCGCATAAACTAAATAAATATTTATTCACCGGATTGAGAATAAAATATATGTATTTTTTTTACATTTAATAAATATTTATTTTCTAGTTTATAAATAAAAATATTTATTCAAGAGAATAAAATATTTTATTTGGGTGTTTAATAAATGGAATAAGAGTTTTAATGGACCAAGAACACGTTTGTTGATAAATTAATTATTTACAAGTCAGTAAATAATGTTTATCCATTTAGTGAAAGAAATAATAATACTACTATTATCATTATGTGACATGGTATTTCATTTATGGTTTCGTTTTTTTCAAGTTTGCGCACAAAAAATAATGGTTCTCTTATTTTTATTATATGGCATGGGTTTTATCTAGTAGTTATAATTTCATTTAATTGATGTTTCGTAATTAAATATTTTGAATGAAACCCCATGTATATTAATAGGAAGATACGTCTATTGTGACAAACCCTAGTGAATTGATAATTGTTTAGCCAAACATTTTCTCTCTCAACTCCTCTCATATCTCCCTCTCAAGAATGATAGAAGTTCTTCAATATCGAATAATGGGCGATCAAGAACGATCAAATTAAGACATTCGCTTCCACCACACTAGTACCTGGAGAATGAGTGGTGTTGTTCGGAGACCATTGGAGTATGTGTGGATCACCAATAGATGGATTATACTTTGTATCCTTATGAGAGAAACAAATACAGTACAGAAGGTTCATTCTGAATGATCAATTATCAACAATGAAGAAATTACCAATGACCAAGGTATTTAATTTCTTTAGAAATTAATAAATTAATATTAAAATTGATGAGTTTATCGGATCTGACACTTTTTTCTTTTTTTATAAATCTTTTATTTTAATCAGTATATACTGGGGTTCATCATCGTATTAATTCTGTATTAGTCATAGATTATGGAAAAGGGAAATTTGGGCCCTCCAAACTACCATTCTTTCACTGCGTTTGGATCCTTCAAGTTTTAAAAGATACCGAGAATCATAACCTTCATAATTTTTTACCTTTCTTATGTAATCCTAGAATTTTAGCTAATCAAGGGGTGGTTGAGTATATTTTTGATCATTTCAATGGTTAGAGATTTACCAAGAGGGGATTTTCCTCTCATATAAAAAGTATGGAATTTGGGACCTTTATTGAGATAAATTGAGGAAGTGCATGACTATACTTATATAGAACATATGATGTGGTTATCTATGAATTAAGGGGAATGTGATGTGCTCATCCACAAATGTAAATGAAATGTGATGTATTTATCTACTGAATTAGTATATACTTGGAGAATCAAGAATGTATGAGTTGGATATATGGGTTTGACACACTTTGTTTACCATGGTCACTTAATACCTTGGACAAAGGGATCATATGAAAATGTATTCTTTCATGTGATACAATAAGTAGACACATGTATAAAGATACATGTGTTTGGTGAAGATCACATCTGATCCCTCTGTAGGTTGAGCAGTATTAAGGATTTTCTAGATAAAACCATTTTATTACATTTATGATTTCAAGAATTCATATTTTTATTTGAAGATACAAAGCCCCATAGGTTTACACTTTTTAGTTGACTAAATAAGCGCTTAAAAAAAGTACTGATAAAAGGTGTCCTTTATCGATGCTAAAAAAAGTGCTAATAAATGATCTTTTTATTAGTGCTTTTTTTAGAACTGATAAAAGACCCCTTTTATGAGCACAGATAAAAGGGTCCTTTATTAGAGATTTTCAGAGTGCTGATAAAAGGGACCCCCTTTATCTTCTCCTTTATTAACAACGCTTTTCTAGCACTCTTAATTCCCTTTTCTAGCACTGATAAAGGCCATATTTTCAATAGTGCAATGACAACTGAAATATATATGAAGGAAATGATTAATTATTAGACGTCATCTATGAGGCACATGAAAACCTATACCATCAATATCTTTCACAAGATTTTTTAAAACTAAAACTAAAAACCCATTTAATTTGGAAAAATTATTTGTCTTATGAGAACCTATCAATGCATCAAGAGGATATAAGAAGTTTGATCCCCACCCATCATTTCTAGTCCAAAACATTCCTCATATCAAATATTCAACAAAAATAATATGCCTTATCAAATATTGGTATTGAATAAATAATATGGATTTATGAATATTTCCACAGATGAAGATGAGTAACAATAAATATTTTTGTTGTTGATGAATGGAAATACCAATGAAAGATCATTGAAACATTCTTGAGGAAAATAATCTTTAAACATTATAAGGTGTCCCACACCACTTTGAAACATTTGAATCATAATACCAATGATGAAATGACATTAAATGAAACATATAATATCATGAGAATAATTAGATTCATTATATAACATGTCAAAGGTAAGTATATACACCATGTAAAATAAACTATGTTCACAACATTACAATATGTCTCAATGAAATGAAATTGAGAAGAAATCCCTTACCTTGAGTTCGAATTGTCATGTGTGTCTTAATATTCCTGAATAATAAACTTATATTAATTATTTACTTGATTAATAACCCTTTTTAAGTTTATTATTACTTTTTTACTTCACTTATTACAATATTTTATACAACTACTTAAACAATTAGGTTTATATTTGGTGTTTTTGACCAAATTCAGTTCATGTGTCAAAAACAAATTTGGTAGGTCCACTATGGTCAAAGGGGTCATTATATAAACATAAAAATAATAAAAATAATGAAATAATTGTCATATTTATACATCAATTATACTTTTAGAAACAATTATTAAATATGGTTATGAAAAATGAACTAACATTATAATCATAGAGATGGTAGGCCATACGTACGCATGAGTAACGTTGCTATTGTTCAATGATCATTATTGAAAGAAGGAAAGTATCATTATATATTTCCATAATGATAATTAAATCATAAATATCATGTTATTTAATCATATATACATATATATAATTCTTGTGATGTAAAGGTATTCACACTGCATTGAGGAGGCAGTAATCCACTAGTCCAAGAATGACATTATCATTTTTTAGTATTTGAAAAGGGTAATAAATAAAATGATATATTATATTTATAGAAATATAACTATTTAATTAATATAATATATATTTAATTTATATAAAATATTTTTAATTTAAATGATCCTTAATACGTTCCATGTATAGCGTGAATGAATCACATCGCTTTGAGAAGCCGATAGTCCACACTTCCACAAGCGATGTTATCATATTACAAAAAATGGAGTGTATAAATGTATTTTAAAAAAAATAAATAATCATAAAAAAATTATAAATATAATATATATATCATATAAACATAATTTTCTATCATAATTCCCCCCATGAGAGGTGGTAAAGGAAGAATGAACAATCATCATTTTGTGAGGTGGTAGTTTGTGTACACAGAAACGCTAAGTTTGTTACCCATTTGATGAAAGTGTGTGTAAGTGTTGATAAAAACCTTAACATAACAACATATCAGTATATTTATGATAATATTGTTATTATTTAATCATTTAATATTAATAAATTGAGGGTAGAGAAACAAATTAAACAAAAATTCACATTAAAGAACACTACCACTTTTTCAGGTAACTCTTTTTTTTGCACCAAATGGATTACTTAGTTTGATTTATGACCAAGGAGAGGATTATATGTTGTGGGTTGGTGTGTTAGGAATCTATTTGGTTAGATTTTGGATGATCCAAATTGGATTGGTATGTTTGAGGAAGGGGAAGAGTGAATGCCTTTTTATAATGGAGGGGGAGTGACATTCATGTAAATACCAAAAGGTATACACTATTTAGAGGTCTTACTTACCTAAAAAAATGAAAAAATAATGGAGTAAAGTGAAATTATGGTCGATAAAAAGATACACCACACAAAATAGGTTCATGTTTATATATTTTTTTTCTTCTTTTGTAAGTTCCCTTATATTTCTCATTTTGGTTTTTCATTTCGGTACTAGTTTTCCAACCTATGCAATTTAACAATTGATAATAAAATAAGGTGAGGTTTATTATAAAATATATACCTAATGAATTATAAAAATGATAAATAATTTACAAAATAAAAATCACATGTGTGTTGGAATTTAATTTTAAAAAAAGCACATGCAACGCACAAAAACACCGCTTTAACCCAGACCATGCTAACAATGTTTTTACCATCTATGGATCAATATGTTAATTATAAAAGGAAAATTGGTCCATTAATGGACCATATTTTTTATTTATTAACACTTAAAAATAAATTTTAAGAAGTTATAATTTTTATTAATTTTAAATCATTTAATATTTTGTCATTTATGGTAAAATAATATTAATGTCAGTTTTGACATTATTTATATAATTTTAATTTAAAAATATGAAAACATTATTGGAATTAAAATATATTATTTTAATATATGTCTAAAATTATATTTTCATCTAGAAAAATAATTTAACACAATAATTCATTAAATTTAATTTACTTTTAATGTTTTTAGAGCCATTTATTTTAATTATTAACAAAATAATCCATGTGTTAGCATTTATTAATTTTTTAGTTTATTATATCATTTATAAAAATTAAAGTTAAATTATGATGATAAAAAATTCATTTTCATTTCAAAATAATATTTATATCCAAAACTATGTAGATTCTTTCATATGCTAAATCTTTATAAATGTTAATGTTAAGGAATGTTCCTTTTTTTAGTTTTCCTTAAATAACTTATTATATGGGTCAATTTGTCCAAAATGTGTCCCAAGAACTAATATAATTCAAACAAAGAGGGGATATGATCGAAATATTAGAATCAAATGGATTTTGGACAAGTTTATAGGTCATTTTAGCCTTTAATCATAAGGTTTATATGCTTGTTAAGCTTAATTTCACCTTAATCGTTGCAATTAATTTTAATTACTTTCATTAATGTTTTTTGGTCAAAAAATAATTTTAAATTATTTTACTATAAATATCATACTAATTAGAAACATTAATGTATGTTTTTCCAAATTCAATTCACAGAAGTGGCTAAATTAAATTCAAATCTAATCTCACTAATGTGGAAACAAATAATGTTTTTAAAGAGAAAAATATTAAAAGTTTATTAAGTATTTATAACTAAATTAAATATAAAAATGATTACAATGACCTACATTGGATTAATCGATAAATAATTTATCTATTTTTACTTTTATAAAATTAAAATATAACTTAACATTAATAATTATTTAAATGAAAATGCATTTTTCAACTAAAATGTAGTATTTTTCACCATTCATCAAGAAATAAAACTTCTCAAAAAAATAGAATAAATTAAAACCAAGTAAATTTCGACATTAAAAATTTAAAGATGAAGTTTATTTTGAAAATTAAAATTTATAAATGTGTCAGAATTTATTTTTAAAACAGGCATGCCATTAAAAGGTGATGAAACTTGGTCTTGCGTGTAACATAAACTGACTCAGTAATGTGTGTTGTGTAATATTAACATAGTGTTGTGTATAAAGAAATATAGCAACAAAAAAATGTATTCTAAAATGAAAATATTATAAATTCTTTGGGAGTTACTTTCTACACACCTTAACTAAATTGCATCCTCACAATTTAAACTTGATCTTGTTAATAGAGGGTTTGATATTTGAAAATATTGTTCAGCCAATAAGGTTTCATTATGACTTTTCCATTCCTTTATGTTTTGAAAACCACAAACACTCTATCTCAAGGAAAATTTTATTTTCCCTAATATTTATTTTAATAAGGGAGATTTTCCTTCCTCATGGAAATTCTCTTTTTACTCAGATTTTCATTAATAAGGAAATTTTTCTTCCCCAAGGAAGATTTATCCTTAGCCATTTTTCATTATTCATATTTTAGTATCTCTGAATCTAACTCTTTTTATTCCTAAGTGAAAAATTTTGTTTCACATCTAAAACATCAGAATTATATAAGTACTTAGATATAGATTATTGTGTTTTTAGGATCAGAATTATGGTTCCGAATTCTCTGAAATTCAGATTTAGAATTCTCTAAAATTCATATTCCAAATTCTTTGAAATTAAAATTCCGAATTCTCTAAAATTATGATTCCGAATTATCTAAAATTCAGGTTCCGAATTCTCTCAAATTAAGACTCTGAATTCCTTAAAATTCAGACTCTGAATTCCTTAGAATTAAGACTCTGAATTACTTAGAATTCAGACTCCAGATTCCTTATAATTCAGACTCCGTATTCCTTAGAATTCAGACTCAGAATTCTTTAGAATTTAGACTCCGAATTCCTTATAATTTTGAATCCTAATTCTGTATAATTCAGACTTAGAATTCCTTATAATTCAGACTCCTAATTCCTTAGAATTAAGACTTCGAATTCCTCAAAATTCGGACTTTGAAGTCTATAGAATTATGATTCAGAATTCCTAATAAAATAGCATCTGAATATCCATGTAATATAGACTTTGAATGTTTTACAATTAGACTCTGAAATTTATTTTTTCCTTAGAATCTGAAAGATAGATTTGATAGAGCAACCATATTTTACTTACCCTTGTTATAGTTATGAAATGATGTCGTGCATTCTGTTTCTAACCAACCGTTGTTTGAGTGACACATGTACAGGTCCCTCCGAGATTCAAGGAAAAATATGACCACTGGAGGAGGGAGCCGACTGTTGGAAAAATGTCGATAAATAGAAGCTCATTTGAACAAGCTTTGTACTTTTAAATTTTTTTATAACTATAGAGACTACATGTTGTTGAAGTGATTTTTAGAGAGAGAGATACTCTCATGCCTTGTGCATACTGAACATCTTGTTCATCTTGCTTCGTGCAACTCCAATTGTTGCTGTGTACAATCGAGGGCTTATAGGGATAGGAAGACAGAGGTGCTGACTACCTTAAATTTTGAGGACTTCATTGATAAGGAAGAAAAATGTGCCGACTACCTTGAAGTTCGAGGGCTTGTAGGGATAGAAAGACATACTTCAATATTCCTATCGAGGGCTTACCTTGGTGTGGGTAAGATAGAATTTCTTGAAAATATAAATCAGGGGATCATTATCCAAGGTTGTTGGATACCCGAATCTTTGGGTTAAATATTTCATACTTGTTACTTTTATTATTTCAAGTTTTTTTCTACTGTATTTTTATTATTAAGGAAAGTATAAATATCTTATACTTTCTTATACTTGTATACTCTGATTATTAAGATTCTATACACTTTAAGGTAAAATATTTTTATTGTAAACTTCTCATAAGATTCATTTCCAGAACCATATTTTCAGAATCTAGCAAGTTTTTAGAACTACGAGGTCTTGTTAATTTACCTTTTTTAACATTGTTAAACCATATATAGTTTTTTTCCATCTTTAAAAGTTCTAAAGAAAATTTTTAAAGTATCCAATTCACCCCTCTTGTATATTGATCATCTACATCATATTTCGATCCTATAATTGGTTCTAAAGGATGTATCTAAAATACTTGTATTCACATATAAGTTTTCTTACTCAAGTTTATTTTGTTCTATTTTCCTTGCTTAGGGATTTTTATCTTGGTTTACAAAATTTTATTACTAAAAAAGTTTGTGTGGAAAGATATTTTCTTTTAGATGTAAGGAATGAATATTGGTTTGATTGACTATATTAATCCTACTAAACTACCTATATTTGATGGGAATTATTATGAATAAAGGATATATTGTATGAAGACTTTTTTCATTAACACTGGAGTAGACAATTTTTTCATGCTTACTGGAGGTTATAAAACCCCTGATAAGGAAGTCAACACTTTCACCAACCAAGAAAAGCATGAATATCAACTAAATTACAAGGTATGTAATACTTTGCTTTGTTCTGTGACTATAAATATATATAGCCAAATTTCATCTTGTGAAGCATCAAATATTATTTGGAATAAGCTTGAGGTAACTCACTTTGTAACTTCAAAAGTTATTGAAACTAAAAGAGCTATTCTTAGAGCTGAATATCATGGTTTCTGCTTTCCCTATGGAGAACCCATATGTAAGGTACAAAAAAGATTCATGACTATTGTTAACCATTTACAATCTATGTGTGAGAAAGGATTATATGATGACGCTCTTGTAGACAAAATCATCGATATCATGCCTAACGAATGGGAATCTAAGAGAACATCTCTTGATGAAAATAGGAAAGTTACCAAGATTTCTCTTGATGAGATTTTTGGAACTCTTCTTCAACATGAGACTAGAATGAAGAGAGATGCTAATATGTATACAAAAAATAATGGAAATGGCAGTGTTTTTATTTTATAACAACTTCAAATCATATGAAATCCAAGACTCCTGAGAGATTTACAAGATCCAAATCTAAGAGGACTATTATTCAATCCGAATCTAGTGGAAGTTAATATTTAGAAAAAGAGTTATCCAATCTTTCCCAAAGGATGAAAAAGATTGTTGGACAAAATAACTTTCAATCTAGATACAATAAGAATGAAATAAAATACAAAAAAGATCTGGAAGTCACTTTTTATAAATGCAAAAGAGTAGGGCATATAAGGCCATATTGTCCTATGCTTAAGAGAAAAGATAGAAACGAAATGAATTCTGAGAGGAATAGAAAGAGGTACTACAAGGCTAAATCTAAGAAAGTTTTTAAAGCCAATGACTCCTAGAGTGCCAGTGGTGGTGACTCTTCAGAAGAATCCTCAAAGTAGAAATCTTCTAGACAGAAGAATCTTGCTATTTTAGCCAGGATACCTATTGGAAATCATTGTCTAATGGCTAATGTACACAATGATGAATCCACAAACAATGTATGCTTGAATGATAATTATAATGATAACAAATATTATGAATCCTTGGATGAAGAATCTTCTTCTGATGAAGATAATACTTTACCTACTTATGAAGAAGTGTCTAGGTTTTCTAAGATTCTTGAGAATGAAAATTCTAAAGTCAAGAAAAAACTTGATAAGGAAAACTCTAGAATTACTATTCTTACTAAGGAAATATCATATCTTTCTAAAGATCTTGATAAGAAAACCCTTGATTTTGAAAGTATTTCAAAAAATCTTGGGGAAGTTAATTTTGAGAAGGATAAACTTTCTAAGGATCTAAAAATTGTAATTTATAAGAAAAATGTTTTAGAGACTAACTGTAGTGCTAAAACTAATGTTCTTGAGGATAGAAACTTAGTTATTAAACTTAAGTCATAAATATTTTCCTTGAGGAAGTGTTTGTCAAAATTTACCTTATGTAAGGAAAATTTTGATAAGATGTATTCCCAAATTCAACCTCTAAGGAATAATTCTGGTTTTGGTTATACCAGTTCAAAACTGATTTTTAATAACAATTATTTTGTACCTCAAAGTGCTCCATTCTGCACTAAGTGTCAGTGTGGTGGACATTGGGAAAAATTGTTACTTAAACAAAACTCAGTCTTTAGGTTTTCATAAATCTTATTTTTCAAAGAAAATGTGGATTCCTAAAATTTTTCTTTATAAAATTTCCAGATCCAAGAAAGTTTGGGTTCCGAAAGTCTAATACTCTTATTTTTAGGAAAGTAAAGATAATACCAATACCAATACATGGTATATGTATAGTGTATGTTCCAGGCACATGAATGGTAACAAAAACTTCTCTGAAAATATTATCAAGATGAGAGGTGGAAAAGAAACTTTAGGAGATATCATTCTTCAATTTATGGGAACACAAGACCCACTT
This sequence comes from Viscum album, assembly GCA_963277665.1. NCBI lineage: Eukaryota > Viridiplantae > Streptophyta > Magnoliopsida > Santalales > Viscaceae > Viscum > Viscum album. Next base: position 463,240,624 of record OY728165.1, on the reverse strand, counting down.
GCTAATATTTTCACAAAATCTTTACCATATGATAGATTTGAATACATTAAAAAGAAGTTCAGAATGACAACTATAAGGTAATCTTCCTTATTAACTTCTTGTTGAAACCTATCTCCTTATAGTAAAAAACTCTTTTTCAAAGGGGGAGTGCATTTGTTTGTTAGTTAAAATTTTCGTAGTCAATGTTTTTTGTAGTTAAAATTTTTTTAGTTTAATTTTTTCGTAATCTAATTTTTTTTCATAATCTAAAAAATTTCGTAATCAAAATTTTCAGAATCTTAAGTTCTTCAAGAAGAATTATCCTTATTATAAATAATCTTCCTAGAAATCCTAAAATTATGTTTCCTTTCCTAAATTCTCGTAATCATATTTTTCTTGTTGGAATTTTTCATTTTGTTTTCAAAATTTTCATATTCACTTTTCCTTAAATCTGAATGATTTTCTTAAAAAACTCAAAAGATTAGAATCTATTAAAATCATTCTTCTGTTATCATCTCAACCATCAGATCTTCTCATGAAGTTTTCTACTGTTTGATCAATCAAGGAAGTTGAATCGTCGCTTAAATTTCCTATATAAAGGACCCCCTTGATGTTTGTCCCACATCGAACCCTAAGCAATTGTGTGATGAAGCTCTACCCTTCATACTTAAGACCATTATGAATTTCTCAAGTATTCCTTAGTTCCGAATGTCTAAAAAAGACTCTCCCCAAAAATAAATTTTAGCCGTAAAGGAAATCTCTGAATGGTAGATTTATCGTGAAAGGTTTGTAGACCCAGACTTCTTTAATACGTATGATCCAATCATCTCAAAGAACATAAAGTTAAATAGTTGGGAGAGTATAGCGGTATATAAACCCAAGGCAGAGGATCCGGTGATTCTAGTGTTGCTAGTAGAGTTCAATGAATCTGTATATTTTTTCAATGAAGGAGGCAAAGAGAAATTTTCATTCAATAGTTATGGTAAGACTTACTCTCTTTCTTATTCTAAGGTAGCAAGTTTGATTGGAATACCTTACAAAGGAGAAGTTGAATTTTTTTCACATAAGTTACCTGATGTTGAAGGAATATTTGATAAGGAGAAGGCTATAGAGTGCCTTGGTTTGGTTGGAGTCAAAACTCTGAAGATTCTTCATCCTTCATCAAATTTCCATATTCTTGAACTTTGGGTTCAAGGCTTTATCATTTCGAGGAAATGAGATAAAGATACTCTGAAGAAAAGTGATATATATGTTTTGAATTTCTTAGTGAACCTCCAGAAGCTGAATCTGGTTAAGTATTTTTTTGTTACAATTGTGAATATCAAAAATGGAAATCTAAAGTCTCAAATTATCATGTATCAGACAATTCTATCAAAGATCATTGTTTCTTGTTTAGAATCAATGAAAATTTCCTGCAAATCAAAGTCAAGAAATTTCAGGGTAATGTTCCTAAGTGATGACACTCTAAGGAGAATGAAAATTGTATTTTTTAGTGAATTCAGTGAGTTTTATGATTTATCATAAGAAGAAGTTAAAGTTTTATCACAAAAATATATTGTAGAAGAAACCTCCAAGAATGGTGGAAGGAAAGGTAAAGTAAAGGAAATTAAAGAGGTAGCAAAAGTTTCTGTTGCCAAGGAAATTCAATCTGCACCACCAAAGTCAAAGAAGTAAAAATATTATCCCGATGAGATAGTTATAAAATGTATAGAGGATAAGAAAAACCAAAAATAAGGAAAGCCTAAGTTTGGATTGGAACCTGCTGGGGAAAAAGCATTAAAAGAAAAGGCTGCTGAAGAGCTTGAGAAGCAACAAAAAGAGAATAAGCAAAATAAGAAGATGTTTGAAGCTGATATAGTACAATCTCTTATTAAAGATGCTAATAAACCTTCTGATAAAATTCCAGTTCCAGAATCCTTTTTAATAGAATCAATCCCAAAGACTCCGGGAAAGAAGTTGGTGATTCTGGAACAAGATCAAGAAGAAGAAATATTGCAAGAAGAACAAGAAGTGTAAGAAAAAGAATAAGAAATTGGTGATACTGAGGATATGATAAAGCAAGTAGAAGATTATAATGAGAAGGATAGTTCTTCTGAGAAGCTATCAATCCAAACTTTTGAAGTTGAGTCTTCAAAACCTGATACCCTACGAAAATATGAGAAGGGCGAGGAATAAGTGAATAAATTATCTAAATAATAAAGCAGCACTCATGATTTGATACAACCAGAGGGTGTTGAGTAAGGAGCTGATAAGGAAGAAGTAGATGAATATAAGATTGTTTAGCTATTAGATAGTGAACATGAATCATCGAAACAAGAAGAAATCATTTCAAAAACAGACAAGGAAAAGGAGGTGATGGTTAATACTCCTACCAAGTCTTTGGTCAGTAAGAAAGATGTTGGTGTTTCATCAAAGATGAAAACTGATGTGCTTTAAAAGAAATCCTCATCAACAAAGAATTCGAATTCAAAATCATATTCTCTTGGCCATGAATTTTTTGTTCAGTATTTGAAGAAGCTGGTAGGTACTATTCCATTATTTCCATGTATATATTCAAGATGCCAAATGCTTCAGCATTCCTTAAATCCGAAAACAGATTCAGTATCCATGGTGATGGATAATTGTGTCAAACTTAAGAACGATTTCAAAAAAAATTTCATTAATTATGAAGCCAATAAAATATATTGCAATAAGATGACTAGTTGGTCAAAGAAAACTGTTGAAGATATGATAATTCTTGATGGGTTTAAAGATAATGTCAAGGATGCGTTTGAAATTGAAGATTCCAAGTTCAAAGATCTCACCAAGTCTTTTAATGAAAATATATCTCTTGAAGAAACTACTCGGAAGAAAGAAGCGAAAGATGTGAATGGGAAGTTTTATTCAGTTTCTCAGATTTGGAAAAGGGAAAGAGATCTTAGAATTAAACTTGAGGATAAACTTTCTAAACAAGAAGAAGCCTTGAAGGCTCAGGCTGATATGCTTAAGGATTACGAAGAAAAAAATAAATCCTTAGAAAAGAAAAGTGAACATCAATATCAACTAATCAAGCACATGGAAGATAATCACAAGGAACTCAAGAAGCAGAAAACTATTGTGGAGAAGCTGTTACCGAAAGAGAAATAGGTATAATTTCATTCATATCTGATTTTTTGTTGTATTTCCCTATTGTAGAAATTCTTTCAAATCATAATAGAATTTTTTTATCACTTCATATTTTTGGTTTTTAGTACTAATATTGTAGGTACCATTTTTTATTTTAAATTACCTTTATTCATTTTTTAAAATCAAAAAGGGGGAGAAAGGAATGTCCAAAAAAGAATAATAAGTAAAGAAGAAATTTCCCTAAGTAAGGGGGAGTTCATCTAAGGGAAAGTTTTTATCATGAATATTTTCATATGAAAGAAAATGTAAAATCTCATTTAGGAAATCAAGAATAAGATCCTTAGGGATTTCAAAGCCTAAGGGGGAGTTATTCATATTAATTATGATCCATATGTAAAGGCAGATAAGTTTTTATTTTAAAGTTCATAAAAATTTCAAAGTCCTTATATTCATTTTAGTAAGGATGTTTATGCTTTTCAAAAAGAGTAATATTATTGAGTCAATAATGTTTCCATATGAATTTTCCATTCCTTTATGTTTTGAAAATAACAAACACTCTATCTAAAGGAAAATTTCATTTTCACTATGATTTATTGTAATAAGGAAGATTTTCTTTCCTCATGGAAATTATCTTTTTACTCAGATTTTCATTAATAAGAAATTTTTTCTTCCCTAAGGAAAATTTATCTTTACCTATTTTTCATTATTCATATTTTAGTATCTCTGAATATAACTCGTTTTATTCCTATGTGAAAAATTCAGTTTCACATCTAAAACCTCGGAATTCTATAAATACTTAGATATAGAGTATTTTTTTAGAACCAGAACTCAGGTTCCAAATTCTTTGAAATTCAGATTACGAATTCTCTGAAATTCGAATTTTGAATTATCTGAAATTTAGATTCCAAATTCTCTGAAATTGAGATTTCGAATTCTCTAAAATTTAGATTTGAATTATCTAAAATTCAGGTTCTGAATTCTCTGAAATTGAGACTCTGAATTCCTTAGAATTCAGACCTTGAATTCCATAGAAATTTCTTCGAATTTATAATCTGAATTCCATAATATTCCGAATCCAAATTCCATAGAATTCAGACTCCGAATTCCATAGAATTAAGAGTCCAAATTCCCTAGAATTTTGACTCAGAATTATTTAGAATTATGAATCTGAATTTCTTATAATTCTGACTCTGCATTCCTTTGAATTAAGAACTTTAATTCCTTAGAATTCAGACCCCAAATTCCTTAGAATTCAGACTCTGAATTCGTTAGAATTTAGACTCTGAATTCCTTAGAATTCAGACTCTGAATTCCTTAGAATTCAGACTCTGAATTCCTTATAATTCAGACATCAAATTACTTCGAATTCAGACAAAGAATTCCATAGAATTCATAATATGAATTCCATAAAATTCAGACACCGAATTCTTTAGAATTCAGACTCTGAATTCCTTATAATTAAGACTCTGAATTCCTTAGAATTCATTCTCCGAATTCCTTAGAATTCTGACTCTGGATTCCTTAAAATTCAGACTCCGGATTCCTTAGAATTCAGACTCCGAATTCCTTAGAATTAAGACTACGAATTCCTTATAATCAAAACTCTGAATTCTTTATAATTCAGACTTTTAATTCCTTAGAATTAAAACTATGAATTCCTTATAATTTAGAATCAGAATTACTTAGAATTCAGACTCCGAATTCCTTATAATTCATACTCTGAATTACTTATAATTCAGACTCCGAATTCCTTAGAATTCAGACTCCAAATTCCTTAGAATTCTGACTCCTAACTCCTTATAATTCTGACTCCGAACTCTTTAGAATTCTGACTCCGAACTCCTTTGAATTTTTTCTACTAATTACTTATAATTCGGACTCTGAATTCCATAGAATTTCGTCTCTGAATTCCACAAAATTCAGACTCAAAGTCTACATAATTCTGATTCTGAATTCCTAGGAAAATAGAATATGAATATCCATGTAATATAGACTCCGAATTTTTTCCAATTAGACTCTGAAATTAATTTTTTCCTTAGACTCAGAAAAATAGATTTGATATAGAAACCGTATTTTACTTAGCCTTGTTATAGTTATGAAACGAAGTCATGTGTTCTGTTTCCAAGAAACCATTGTTTGAGTGACATGTGTAGAGGTCCCTCCGAGATTCAAGGAAAAATATGACCGTTGGAGGAGGGAGACGACTATTGAAAAAATGCCTATAAATAGAAGCTCATTTGAATGAGCTTAGTACTTTTAAAAAAGTTGACAACTCTAGAGAACACATGCTGTTGAAGTGATTTCTAGAGAGAGAGAGATACTCTCATGCCTTGTGCATACTGAACATCTTGTTCAACTTGCTTCGTGTGACTCAGATTATTGCCCTGTACAATCGAGGGCTTCCGGGGATAGGAAGACAGAGGTTCTGACTACCTTAAATTTTGAGGACTTCCTTGATAAGGAAGATAGAGGTACCGACTACCTTTAAGTTTGAGGGTTTGCGGGGATAGCAAGACAGACTTCGATATTCCTATAGAGGGCTTAACTTGGTGTGGGTAAGACATAATTTCTTGAATGTATAAATCAAGGGACATTTATCCAAGGTTTTTGGATACCCTACTCTTTGGTTTAAAATATTTCATACTTGTTACATGTATTGTTTCAAGTTTGTTTTCTACTGTATTTTTATTATTAAGGAAAGTATAACTCTCTTATACTTTCTTATACTTGTATACTTTGATTGGTAAGATTCTATATGCTTTAAGGTAGAATATTTGTTCTTGTAAACTTATCATAAGTTTCATTTCTGAAACCATATTTCCAAAATCTAGCAAGTTTTTAGAGCTAATAGGTCTTTTGAATTTACCTTATTTAGCATTTCTAAACAATACAAAGTTTTTTTTACCATCATTAAAATTTCCAAAGGAATTTCTTAAAGTATACAATTCACCCCCTCTTATATATTGAGCATCTACATCATATTTCTATCCTAAAAATACTATTTTTGAAAACCCCACATCATAAATAGGTTTAATAACACATATTCTTAATAAGAGGGAAAATGAAATGTGAAGTTCACCATAAGAATTATATTTTGAATATGACAACATTAGTGAAAACATGGGTATGAAATATAAATATAACTATAAAATTATGATAGAGAGTGATAGAGAACTTGTGCAGTTGAAAGTTGATGACCACAAAGTCATAAAACAAAGTTATGAAAAGAACATTGATATCATCACAAATGATGATAAAAAGATTTTTTTTGTTTCAATACCCATTTCTTAGAGTTGATAAATTCTTTCACACTCTAAAAGAATATAATAAAATATAGGTTTCCATAATCCTTTACTTTTATTACACCTTGAACTATTTACACTTCATCTCTTATCACAAGATGCTTCATATAATGAAGAAAATCATTAATCTATAAAATTTATTCCAATGTTCAAATTAAACCATTTTATAAATGGTGAAACATTCCAAATGATTATGATACAACACATTATAAATAATTTTACTGAGTTTTCAAAATGAAACTATCATTAATATTTCCATAACTTGAAGAAACCCTTCTTTGTCACATTCAGAACATGTAAATACCTTCATCATGTATTCCCTTGAAATATGGTAATAACTAGAATTACCATAAAATTTTATTTGAAACATGAATTCTTCCTCATTACTTAGGTAAAACATGGATTATTGGATATATTCCTAAAATAAAAAAATGTTGTAAACTACATAAATGACAACATAAACCAACAAATCATTAATTAGTTTCAAGGTAGTCAGTACTATCCAATTTAATTTATCCAAATCAATCATCTCTTTATTAAAACATCATAATCTCAAAACTAGGAACATTTCATGGGTTATCTTTCCCTTAACCATTTTTTTTCAAAAAGATTTACTTTCTACTGAATTAATTTTCTTGGTACCATTAAACATATGGTCTAAAATCATTAATAAAAAAGTACTATAGTAAAATCCTTACATATTTCATAATTCTTATAACCTGTACATCACTACTGTCATACTCAAATGAAATATTTCCTGAATCTAAACACATGAATATTAATCATTCTTCTTCATCTATGGTAGTATTATAATGTTGACCATGATCTATTATCCTATTTTGGGGTACATTATTTTGACACTTGAGACATTGATTTGTGCAGTGTCTTACCTTTTTATAGTCGAAGCATTGTACATTGGGAACTTTTTCTTATCCATACAATCACAAGAATGGTGTAATTTCCTTCCACACTTGTAGAAAACTCCTATTCCTTTTAAGAAAGTACTAGTGTGATTATTTTCACAATCATTACATATATGAAAATAATTATTTCCCTTATTCCCTTTATCTATATTTTACCTATATATCCTCTTGTTCTAATGATTCACCCCAAATCCATAATAATTATATAATTATTTCAATATCTATTTAGAACATGACACTATGTCCTCATATGATGAGAATTATTGGGAGACTAATTCCCTTTGAAATATTGTCCTAAGACCATAAAATATATGATCATTATTACTCTTTGGATCACATGGATAAATGAGGTTTAGATTCCTTATACTGGGTGACATTATTAAATGAAAACATACAATAGGTTATATCACATCATTATGAAACATAATGTACAATCCCAAAGCTCAAAAAATACTTAACATAAATTGAAACATTTATCTGTATCTAATATCATAATAATAAACATGATTTCTTTGGGATTTTCTTATATAATTATCATCAAAGTATATCTTAGGGTTATTTCCTCTAATCTAAGTTTTCTAAATATAGTTTCCATGGTTTCTAATAAAAATCCCTTGATACCAACTCTAACACCCTAACCCTATAAGGTCGGAGTTGGTGCATTACTTTATTATAACATACATGATACCCATTTTTTATTGTGAGATTAAACATAAAACATAATACATAAAAAATACTAATAAAATAAATAATTAAAACTAATTCAAAGAATTCATCTTTATACCATGGGGAAAGGAAACAAAATAAGAGTGCACTCAAATTCTCAGTAAAGGTAAGTGTACAACAGAAGCAATCATGAATCAATAAGAATAAACAATATAATTGAACACACTTTCCATTTCCACAAATCAATAATTAATAATCAATATGAAAATGGAAATAACTTAAAATACATGACATTTAATCAAAATTTTGAAAAATTAGACGCATCCATATATTTTATCATATGAAAACCTCCTGGATAATAATAATGATAATTAGAATATTTATGAAGTAAATGATTAATTATTTAACGTCATGTCTGAGGAAAATGAAAAAATATACTATCAATACCTTTAAAAAGATGGTTTAAAACTACAGGTAGAAACCCATTTAATTTAGACAAATTATTTGTCTCATGAGAACCTATCGATGCATCGAGGGGCTATATAAAGGTCGGACCCCACCTGTAATTTTCAGTCCAAAGAATTCCGCATATCAAATAATAAAAATAGATAATATGCCTTATCAAATATCTATATTAAATAAATAATATAGATTTATCAATATATCCCCAATAGAGGATGAGTAACAATAAGGTTTTTTAATGTTTATGAATATAAATATCATTGAAATATCATTAAAACATTCATAAGGAAAATAATCTTTAAACATACTAAAGTGTCCCATAGCACTTTGAAACAATTAAATCATAATCCCCATGAAGGAATAACATTAAATTAAACTTATTATATCATGAGAATATATAGATTCATTATATAACACGTTAAAAGGATGTATATATACCAAGTAAAATAAACTAGGTGCTTAACATTACAACATGTCTTAATGAAATGAAATTGAGACCAAATCCCCTACCTTGAGTATGATTTGTCATGTGTGTATTTATATTCTGGAATAATAAACTTATATTAATTATTTAATTTCTTTAAACCCTTTTTAGTTTTAATATTACTTTTATTTCACTTATTACAATATTGTATACACCTACTTAAACAATTATGTTTACGTTGGGTGTTTTTCACCAAATTTGGTTCATGTGTCAAAAATTACTTTGGTAGGTCTACTATAGTCAAAGGGTTCATTATATAAACATATCCAAAATAATAATTATTAAATAATTTTTATATTTATACATCAATTATACTTTTAAAACCAATTATGATTGTTGTTTATGAAAAATGAACTAACAATTCAATCATGGAGATGGTAGGTCGTACGTACGCATGAGTAACGTTCCCATTTTTAAATGATAATTATGGAAAGAAGGTAAGTAATATTACATCTTTCCATAATTATAATAATATAAAAAATACCATTTTATTTAATCATATATACTTATATATAAAATTATTTTTATGTAAATGGATTCACATCGTGTCGAGATGTTGGTAGTCCATATGTCCACAAATGACATTATCACTTTTTAGTGTGTGAAAAGGGTAATAAAAAAAGATATATTATATTTATATAAATTTAGTTATGTCATTAATATCGTAAATATTCATTTATGTGAAATATTTTTAATTAAAACCATCCATAATACATTCTATGTATAACATGAATGAATCACATCACATTGAGGAGGTTGTAGTCCACACTTCCTCAAACGATGTTATCATATTCCCACAAAATGGAGTGCATAAGGTTGTTTGCTGAAAAACAATTCCAGAAGAGTAAAAACATTATAAATATAATATATATCAAATAAAAATTGTGTTTCCATCATTTTTATTACAATAAGAGGTGGTAAATGAAGAATTAACAATCATAATTTCGCGAGGCGATAATTCACTGTACACAGAAATGATAAGTTCATTACCCAATTGATGGAAGTGTGTATAGGTGTAGGTCAAAAAATTTACATTGAAACATCTCAATATAGTTTTGATATTAGTGTTATCATATAATTATGTAATAATAATAAATGTAGGGTGGATAAACAAATAAAACATAAATTCGTATTGAATAATGTTACATATTTTTTAGGTAACTCCTTTTGATTTTCACCAAATGGTTTCCTTGGTTTACTTTCTTCTAAAGGATAGGATTATATGTTGAGGTTAATAGTATTGGGAGACTATTTGTGAAGAATTTAGATAATCCAAAGTGGCATGAGAGGTGTGAGAAATGGGAAGCGTGAATTTCTTTTTTAAAATTGAGTGTTAGGGGCATTCTTGTAAATAAAAAAAAGGTATACACTATTTTGAGGTCTCCCTTTCCTCCCAAAATGAAAAAATAATAAACTAAAGTGAAATTATGGTTGATAAAAATCTCTATCAAACAAAAATAATTTAATGTTTATAATTGTTTTCCATATTCTTTATGTTTCCTTATATTTTTCATTTTGGTAAGTAGTTTTATAACATATGTAATTTAAAAATTGAGAATAAATTAAGGTTGTATTTATTAGAAATATAGACCCAATGAATTATAAATATTATATCTAATTTTTTTTAAAAAAAAATTCAAGGTGTGTTGGAAATTAATTTTAAAACAAGCACATGTTACATGCTAAAACACTACTTTAACCTTGATTGTGGTAACAATTTTCTTCTTCTTTTAATGGTCAAAATATTATTTATAAAAGATCAATTAGTCTATAAAAAGACCATATTTAGTATTATTAACAATTAAAAATAACCTTTTAGAAGTTATTATTTTTATTAATTATAATTAATTTAATAAAAAATTATTTATTATAAAATAATATTATTAGAAAATTTGAAATTATTTATTTAATTTTAATTTAAAAATATAAAAAATTGTTTGAATTCAAATATATTTTGTCCAAAGATGTGTAACATGATATTTTCATCTAAAAAAATAATGAAACACAATAATTCATTAAATTTACTTTACTTTTAATGTTTTTAGAATCATTTATTTTATTTAATTATTAACTAAATAATCCATGCATTAGAATTTGGTAATAATTTAATTTATTTTATCATTTTTAAAAATTAAAGTTAAATTTCCATGATAAAAACTCATTTTCCTTTCAAAATATTGTTTATAACCAAAACTATGAAGCTTCTTCCATACTCTAAATATTTATAAATGTTTAAGTTAAGGAATGTTTCTTTTTTGTTATTTTATTACATAACTTGTTATATGTGTCACTTTTATGAACATGTGTCTTTAAAAATCATAAAAGTTGAACCAAGAGGGTACATGGTAAAACTATTGGCATACAATGGATTTTGGACAAGATTATAGTTCATTTTGGCCCTTAAGTATAAGATTTTGTCCGTTGTTAACATTAATTTTACCTTAATAACTGTAATTAATTAAATGTATGTACATTTTTACAAATTCAATTCACAGAAGTTTCTAAAATAAATTTAAATCTAATCTCATACATGTGGTGAGAAAGCGGGTTTTTAAAGTGAAAATGATCAAAAGTTCATTAACTATTTATATATAAATTAAATATAAAAATGATTCCAATGAAATAAATTGGATAAATAGATATATAATTTATATATTGTGACTTAAAAAAATTTAAATTATAATTTAACAATAATAATTATTTAAATGAAAAGGATGTTTTAAAATAAAATATAGTATTTTCACTATTCATCATAAAATGAAACTTCTTAGAAAAATACCAAAAATTCACCATATGATAATTTTGACATTATGAATTCAAAAATAAAGTTTTTTAGAAAAATAAAATTTATAAACATTTCAAAATTTAGTTTTAAACTAAGTGTGCTAATAAAAGGTGCTAAAACTTAGTATTTTGTGTAATGAAATCTAACTCAGTGTTGTGTACAGCTTAAAAATAAATCTGGAAAAAATTTTAAATTATTATAAAATTAAAATATAGTAAAGTCTTGGGGTGTTACAACCTTGATAGAGTTAAGTAAAAAATATGAAATGCCCTGAATTTTGGGATACAAATCACCCAGAGTACTTTTTTTTATCAAGGTTAATTTTAGAGGTTAAGATTAGTTAGATGCCTATCCATATTGATTATAGATGCACTTTTGAGTGGATCAGTGGGATCATGAGTTAAAGCTCATAGTTTTGGAATAACTCTCAAGTGGAAGGTGATCATGATGTAGGACTTTAGTATAGGTGAGACGAATCAATCTTTTTGAGAAGGAAATACTGGGGATTTTTTTATTAGATGAGATTAACCTATTAGAGGTGAATAGTTAGTTGTTTAGGCACGTGAGCCTAGGAATAATGGGACACAACTCATGGGTGCATGAGTAGGGTTGTGAATTCAGGTTTTATGGGAGTGTAAACCCATTAGGTTTAGTTGAGATTGAGTTAGATAGTGGGTAAGAACATGTGAGAGGGTTCTTTCAGAGGTTCAATCTACCTTGACGAGGAGAGGGAGGGTTGTCTTGGATTTATGGAAAAAATATCAGTGTGTGAGGGTAGTAAACACTGGTTATGTGCTGTGCCTGTATGTGTGGTTGATCATTGAATGGTTTTGTGTGGGTCAAGGACTAATGAATATGGTGGTATTCTTGCAGATATAGTGGATCAATGTTTCACTAGGAACCAGAGGCGTGAGGTGTTGAAAAGTTATATAGATACCTAATCTTCTCATACATGTATATTAAATCATTTTTAATGAATATTAATTATATTACCCAAACACACACATAAGGACCAGAATATTTTATTTTATTTCACTATGGGAAAATGGATCTATAACCACTTGTTTAGGAGAATCAGCGGTATAGGTTTCACGGGAAATAATTTTTTGTGGGAAAGATCTATACCCACAGTTCTCTTAAAACCATGGGTATATGTTGACCTATAACTATTGTTTTTGGAGAACTGTGGGTATAGGTTTCACGACAACTTTTTTTGGGGAAGTCCTATACCCATGATTCTCAAACAACATGGATATAGGTTGGGATATATCTATAATTTTAAAAAACCATGGCAATAGGTTTCATGTGAGAAAAAAATTTCGACTTATACCCATGGTTTGACCAAACCATGGGTATAGGTTGACCAATTATTTTTTCATAAGAATAAAAATTATAATAAAAATTATAATATATATTTTTTATAATATATATATATATAAATATATTTTTTGTATATAAGAATATAATTTTTTTGATAGAGTAGTGGTAAACTTAGTTGACTATAAGTGGAAGGACCTGGGATCAAATCACAGTGAGTATTTTTTTTAATAAATCACATATACCCACAGTTTTCCAAACTATGGGTATATGTATATCACTATGATTTGGATAACCATGGGAATAGGTATGCACATAAAAAATGCATATAATAACAATTTAAAAACTATGGGTATAGGTCTATACGGACAGCTTGGTTGCTGACGATTCATAGAATCGTGGGTATAACATATACCCACGTTTTTTGTTCTATAACCATGGTTTTGAACCATGGGTATAGGTAAAAATTCCAGTAGTGTTTGGATACTTGGAAACACAATCTTATAATCTGGTGAAAAATCTTCAATATTCCCCAAAAAGATCTTCCCATTTAGTACTCTTCATAAACATAACCTATGTAATTTTTTTCCATAACCCGGTGAAAGGAAACATAAGAAAGTGTGATATTAGATGATTATTAAGTGTAAAAATAAGATATAGAAATCTATGATTATATGAAAACATAAAATAAACATACATGTATGTCATAATGAGAACAACTTACAATGTTCATACCCAACATATCATAAATCATAAACATGAGTCATGAAATAAATATTGGATGTTCATAAGACATGAATCATAAGGTAATTGGAAATATGATACATGAGATAATAATGTTGGAATAAAACATATATTTGTGGCATAAACATAAGAATAAAAAATATTATATCAAGGTTACCCACTAAGACTTTCATAACATGTTAGGTTTGGTATGACCACATGTGTACCTACTTTGGGCTTGGGATAACCATCCATGTACCCTCTTTTACAATATTAGGCTCCCCACCCATGTACCATCCTTTTCAGGCTTTGTCTGACCACCCCTATACCCTTTGATATCATAGAAAACTTCTCTTTACCGATTTCATTAGAGGGAGATATAGGTCCCACCTGTCAAATAATGAAAACCATATTTTTGTGTACTAAAAGATCATACATATTAATCATATCAGAACCCATGAAATTAGATGGGTATCATAAAAATTTAATCATATAATTACATGTAAAAAATAAACTTGTTTGTAATCATTTCATTGAAGTATAAACCATGAAAATAAGTTGGTTTCAAGAGTATTTTATCACAGTATAACCCTTGGAAGACAAATAGGTTTCATAAATATTTTATCATAGTTTAACCTGTGAAAGAGAAATATGTTTCAAAAAAAAAATTCATTATAAATATAAACCATTCTGAGAAATAATAATAATGGTATTCTTGGATCATTTCCCAAGTAGATCGTATGTAACATCAAATGATGTCATCTTATATAGAAAATAATTTTGATCGATCATTTGAAACATTTATTAAGGATAATAAAATTTATTTGAAAAGTCACATTAAACATTTTTAAAATAATTTTCATTAAATATATCCTTGAAAACTTATAATAGTGGGTTTAAAAACCATTTAGAACATTTATTGAGGAAAACACCCTTTCCACTTTGAAAATAATTTTTAAAAAGATAAAAAATTTTCAAAATAATTTTCATTTAATATCATTTAATTAAAATTTACACTTTTCCTAGATACTAAAGGAAAAATTTTCTTATAAAATATCTTTTAAAAATTTTAAGGGATGGTTTAAATCATTTAGGGTTCATGCCAGCAATACATACTATTTATTTTGTGCTTGTTAAAAACAAATATTCATTTCACATTTTCGGTAAAATCCAAATGAGAAATATTTTCTAAAACAACATGAAGATTCCTTTAAAAACCATTATGTAAAAGTAAAACATGGGTCAAAATTTCTTTAAAAATTTTTTGGATAAGAATAATACATTTTTGGAAACATTTTTAAAAAACACATCTTTGTAAGAAAACATATTTCCGACCGAATAGAGAATTAAAGTCAGCTTTTCTTTAAAACCTTTTTCCATTTTTAATAAGTAAGAAAGAGTTGAAAAATGGTAAAATTACGTGAAAATATAATTTATAACTATAGGATAAGAAAATTTATGGGTTTATTCATAGATGTATCATATGATATTATGATTTAAAATATAATCATAAACAATCCTGTGAAACGATGGGACTGTAACATAAAATATTTACCACTTTTGTAACCTTGAATCGTAAGCCCCATGAAAGAATAACATTAAATTAAACATAAAATATAATGAGTATAAATAAATTAATGATATTTCATTTCAAATTTTATGTATATATACCATGTCAAAGAATATAGGTTCATAACATAACATATGTCTCAAAGCATGCAAATTGAGACAAAAAATCCCTTACTACTTTGGTAACATTGAAAATATAAACCTCATGAAATTAAAATCCTAATATGTATATGTAAATATTTATATATTTAATTATAATAATAATAAAATAAATTCATGGGTAGTTTATACACCACAAAATAAAAATAAGTGGTGAATATGGCGTATATCTCACAGAAATAAAAGTGAGGCGAGAATAAACCCTTACCTTAAGTCTCGAATTCCATCGTACTCATTCAACCTGATGTTCAATAAATATATATTTATTATAAATATTTTAAATAAAAATATTTATATATATCATACCATATATTATTTTCTTAGAAACTTTTATTACCTTTTTATTTATAATTTAATGTTAAAGTTACGTTTCGGCTAATAACTGCTTTGTTTTTCGTATATGTTTTGACTTTTCATTTTTAGTACTTATACTTAGATCATGGTTTAATCATATATAGAATAAATAAAATGATATAAATATAATATATGTTCATTATATATGTATTTATAGTGATAAAAAAATATAGTGATTGGAAATGGAATACACCGTCCATGTAAACGGTAGACCATACATACACATGACCGCTATTTCTATTTTCTTATCCTATTGAAAGAAATAAAATTAAATGATATATATATATATATTATCATTAAAATAGAATTTTTATGTCTTATATATTAAATATTTTTATTAAACCAATCCTTAATACATTCCATGTAAAGATTTAATGAATCACATTGCTTCGCAAGGCGATTGTCCGCCGTACACACGAGTGGCCTTATCATATTCCCACCAAATAGAAATTATGAAGTTATGAGTGATATAATATTTCAAGAATAATAATAACATTATAAATATAATATATAACATATATAATCTTTAAATCCATCATTATTCCCAACCTCGAAATGTAGTAATAGAAAAATGATCGACATCGGTTCGCGAGGCTGTAGTTCGCTGTATGCAAGAATTATTTTTTCGTAACCCATTTGATGGAAGTGTGTGTGGTTGTAGGTTATAACCTTAACATAACAAAATATAAGTAAATTTAATAAACTTATATTATTATATAATCATTTTATAATAATTATTGGAGGAGGTAGAGAAAGATATAAAATAAAATGCTCATTTGAAGATCGTTACCTCTTCTTTGGGTATCCTTCTTAGGATTTCACTAAAGCATTTATTAGTTAGATTTATGCCAAAAATAAGATTTATAAGACTATTGGAGGTAATATTTGAAGTTATTTGGGTAGATATTTGTTGATTCAAATGTTTTCCTATGTGTGAATAACTGAGGGAAGTGAGTTCCATTTTATAGTTGAGGAGTGACATTCTAATAAATACTCAAAAGTATTCACTATTAGGTGGTCAACATCACATAAAGTGGATCAAAAACTAATAATTCAAGGTTTTATAGGGATTATATGGTTTATAAAAACCTCCACCACAAATTTGAAGAAATTTTATAAATATTTCATTCCTTATCTTCTAAGTTTCCCTATTTTTACAACTACACTAACTAGTTTTCTATCATTGGTAATTTACACTTTATGATAAAATTAGATTGAGAATTATTATATAATTTAAAACTAATAATTACAAATATTATAAGTAATTTATAAAATATCAAACCTATGCGTGTTGGAAATTAATTTTAATAAAAGCACATGTAACGTGCAAAAATACCGCTTTAACCTTAATTGCACCCACAAAGTTGTCACTATTTAATGGTCAATATATTCATTACAATTGATTTTTTTTCGATAAATGCACCATAGATTATATCTATTATTATTTAAAAATATATTTAAAGAATATATTATATTTATTAATTTTAATTCAATTAATAAAATATAATTTATTATAGAATAACATTGATGTTAATTTTGTCATTATTCATTTAATTTAAATAAAAAAACAAGAAAATAATGGAATTATAATCTATTATGTTAAAACCTATTTAGAATGATATTTCATATAATAAAATAATTTAACATAAAAATTCAATCAAATCACTTCACTTTTACTATTTTTAATATCATTTATTTTATTTTTTATTAATTAAATAATTACTCTATTGACATTTCTTAATCAGTTTAAGTAACTAATTAATATCTAAAAATTAAAGATAATCTTTAAAATAATAATAAATAATTTATATTTCAAAATAACATGTTTAAACAAAAAAATGTTGTTTTTTTATCTGTCCCAAATCATTATATATAATAAAGGTAAGAAAATTATCCTTTTTGTCTTTTCCTATACTTAAATTATTATATGGGTTATATTCAAAGGAAATTGGAAATAAATTTAAATATTTTAGGGAATTTTATGACCAAGGTTGAAATAATTTTTTTATATATAATTAAGATAATATTTTAGGTCATTTTCACTCTTATCATTTTAGTTTAACCCCCAATAAATCCATTTCTACCATAGTCGCAGTAATTAATTTTTACTTTATTCACTATTCATTTTGTTAAGAAAATAAGTTGAAATTATTATATATTATAAATAATTATGATTAATAATATGGAATCCATTTTGGAAAATTTTTATTCATATAATTAGAAAATTTAAAATTAAAATTAATCCCCCATACGTAATGAAAAAACAAGTTTTTAAAGAGAAAATGTTCAAAAGTTTATAAATATTTGATATCCAATTTCAACATGAAATTGATTCTAATGACCTTAATTGTATTAATTGATATAAAATTGAACTTATTTTACTTTATGACCAATTTAAAATATAATTTAACATTATAATTTTTTTAAACAAAAAGATAGTTTCAATTAATATTCTGTAATTTTCACTATTCATAAAAAAAATGAGACTTTTCAAAAAAATATCAAAAATTCATCCTAAGATAATTTTTACATCATGAAATGGAAAATGAATTTTATTTTATCAAATTAATTTTATAAATTCTTCAAAAAATAATTTTATTATTGTTCACAAAAAATAAGAAGCATTTCTTTAAGAAAATAGAACATTCGAAACATATACACGATTGAAAAAAAATTACGTACCTTTTTTGTCAATATGTTTCATTTATATAAAAATTTGTATTTAATATTTAAAAATAATTCATTACTATTCAAATTGAAAACTTTTATGGCTAGGTTATAATGGTTGAGTTTAAATAACAATATTATTAATATATCATGGTTTTATTAAAAGTCAATGTTGTGTGTAACACATGCTAAGATAGTGTTTCAAAAAATATAAAATATAAAAATGGTTAAATTAATTCAAAAGAAATTCAGAAAAACTTGGGGTGTTACATTTTACCACACATAAAATTAATATAACCCTCAGAATTTATCTTTGTCATTAAAGGTTTAACATTAAAAAATTCATTCATAGAAACCCACAACGTAAAGAGGGTTAATAAATCATCCTGTTAAAAAATTAAAGGTATATTGATAAGTTATATATAATGACACATATTAGGTTGAAAAATAGGATAAAATAGGTGGAATGTGAAAACATAGACATAGAAGATAAAGCTAACACCTAAATACTTATGCAGAGTGATAGATAACATTGACCGCCAGAAAGTGAGTGATCTATAGAAGGCTAAAGAACAAAAAAAATGATAAAAAAATGTGGTTTGAAATTTTTTGTTGATATCATCAAGAATGATGACAAAAAAAAATATTTTATTCCAATATTATTTTCATAATGTTGGAAAAATTTTATATACTTACTTTATTTCATTCCATTTCATAAGTACGATCTCACCCTTTGTTTTACTATGATAAATTTACAATTTTTATCTTACTCTAAGAAATGAAGTTGAATTTTTTATTATTAAATCACTAAAAGATCATAAGATCTATAATATAATGACAATTCATTCTTTTAATCTCTTCATAAAATAAGTTAAAACTTTTTATCCAATATGGGTAAATATTCATATGGCGAAGTAATCTCTAAAACATTATTCAAATATTCAACTTAAACCATTCCATAAATTTTTATCCTTATAAACCTTCCAAAATATTACAATTATAACTTTAGAAATAAGGTCACCGAAATCAACTTCACATTAACCCCCCATCCATTATAAAGTTTCTCTTGATTGTCACATACCAAACATTTGAATACCTAGGCATTCTCTTAAAATATGATAATAACTTTAATTTCCATAAAAATATATAAAAAACATACATTATTATTCATTACTTATATTGAACATATATTATCAAATATATTCCTTAAACCCAAAAAATGTTGCAAACTTAATCCATGATAGCATAAACAACTTTTCCAAAAAACAACTAAATTAATTATTACTATCCAATATAATTGTTTATATCAAATATTTATTTATCCAAAAATCATTATCTCAACATCCAAAACATATTAAGAGTTATCTTCCCTAAATCAAAACATCACCTTTCTATTAAATCACTTTTCTAGTATATCAGTACCATTAATTTTTTTTCATATCCTTATTGAAAACATTATACTGAAAACCCCTTATATATTTCATAATTCATGAATTCCAATAGAAAAGAATTTAATTATTAAACTTCCATATCAAAACTTTATCTATGATTTATCATCTTATTCATTAATTCCTTTTTCTTTACACATGCCATCTATAGTCTCTTCATCATCATCAACATAACCATTACTCACACTACCTTGCTGATTCTATTCATGATATTTCGACTTAGGACATCTATTTTCATAATTCCCATACATTCTACATTTAAATCATTCAATATTTGATGAAATATTAAGGAGGACATTATTCTAATTTATTATGTTAACTGATGTTTTCATTTTCCCTTTTCTGTTACCTGCTTTGTGTCCTTCTTTTCCATAGTAAAAACCTCTTCCTGTTCCTTTAAGACATCCACTTGGGTGTTTCTTCCCACATTATTGAAAAATAGAAAACTAAATCCTCTTTTTTCCATGTTCTCTATTACTCAAACTCTCACCAAACTCTTTCCTTCTCTTCATTGGTGATTTTTAAAGTTGGTTAAGGTGCACAATGTTAATAATGATATATGAAAACTAATTATTCATGATCACAATATCCTTTACTTTAGTCGTAATCCCATTTGGTTTCTCATCAACAAATTTTCTTTCACATTTAATGTTAACCCAGTTTCTTCTTATTCCCTCCATTTAATAAGACCAAAAATCATAGTGTGAGCATCATTAATCATAGTGTAAAACCACATAATCATGAAAATAACGCATAGGATGTCTAAATCATAACAACTTATTTTTAATCCATGACACCTTAGGATTATCCTAGGTCATTTATATTCAATATCTATTTCAATCCTTCATGATGGTTCATAAAGGGTATATGAATTTCGAAAGCATATCCCCCAGGAGTGTCAAACTTGGTGTATAATAAGGTCGATTATCGTTCACTAGTTCCTGATTGAGTCTAGATCAATATGGTGTTGTCAGGGTTATTAACCCTATTTATATATATTCCAAATCCACATTCACATACAATATTCATATAGGGATGTAATTTCTTAGAAACCACTCTCTCAGTCCTTCACCAAAATTCTAGGACATTTTCCTAAAATATGACTCATCCTTAGACTTATCCTTAGAGACATCTGTAGAAATATTCTTATAAATTTCCATAGGGATTTCACTAAAATTTTCCGATCCTACTTTCCAATGGTTAACTAAGCCTTTCATTTGATACCAACTATAGTAACCCATTATAATCATTCATGAATATTATATTATTTTTGATGAACATTTATTACATTACACAAAAACATGCCTAAAGACTGTAATAGTTTAGTGATGTTAGAAGATTTGAAACACAATCTTCTAATTTGGAAAAATATATTCAGAGTTTCCCATAAATATCTTCCCATTTAGTACTTTTCATTGACATTACCTAAATAATTATTTTCATAACCTAGGGAAAGGAAACAAAAGAATGGTTGTGCTCAGATGATGAGTAAGGGTAAATATAAAGGATATCAATCTATGATTATATTGAAGCATAATATAAGAATATTTTTTATGTGATAAAGAACATAACTAACAATGTTCATATCCAACCTATCATAGATCATAAAAATGATTCATGGAATAAATATTGGAAGTTAATAATGCATGGATCAAAAGGTAATCAAGAACATGATCCATGATATAATAATGCTGGCCTAAAACATATATCTATGGAATACACATAGCATAGAAAACATTATGTCAAGGATACCCACCAAGACATTCATAAAATGTTATCCTTGGGCTTAACACTTATGTACCTGCTTCAATCTTTGGTGTAACACCAATGTAACCTCATTTATGGGCTTGGGCCGACCACCCTTGAACCCTTCTTTTTAGGCTTGGGATGACCACCCATGTACCCTCTAATCTTATAAAGAATTTTTCTTTACCCAATTAATTTTAGGTAGATATAGGACCCACCCTTCACATAATGAAAACCATATTTATGTGTACTACTATATTATAATCATTCATCATATCATAACCCATGAAATGAAATTAGTACTATAAACATTTCATCATATATTAACCTTTTCAAAAGCGACAGGTTTCATAATAGTTTTATTATAGCATAGCCCATGGAATAAAGTGGGTTTCATGAGCATTTTATCATGGTATAACCCAAGGAAGAGAAATGAGGTTGATAAAAAATTTATCAAGGAATAACCCATAGAAGAGAAGTAGGTTTCATAAGCAACTTATTAACATAAAAATAAACCACTATGAGAAAGAATAATAATGGTATCCTTAGATCATATCACAAGTAGGGAATAGGTAATAACAAGAGATGTCATATTATATGGAAAATAATATTGATTGATTATTTGGAAAATTTATTATGGAAAATGAACTTTCATTGAAAATTCATATAAAGAATTTTGAAAATACTTTTCTTTAAAAATAAATGTGAAAAATAATAAAATAGGCTTTAAAAATCATTTTAAACAATTATTTTGAGGAAAATAACCTTTCCAATTTGAAAATAATTTCTAAAAACATAAAACATTTTCAAAATATTTTTTTTGAAATCATTTATTTAAAATATAAAAGTTTCCCAAATGCTAAGGGAAATATTATATTTCAAAATAACTGCGAAAAATTATAAGGGAAGCTTGAAATTGTTGAGTGATGACTTGAATTTCATGTTAAAAACAATGATTCTTTTCACATTTTCGGTAAAATCCAATCATGCATAGTTTATAAAAAATACATGAAGATTCCTTTAAAAACCATTTTGTTAAAGTCAGACATGGGTAAAAATGTCTTTAAAAAATATTAGGATAATAATAATAAAATTTTGGAAACATTTTTAGAAACATGTCTTTATAAGAAAACATATTTTCTACCAAATAAATAATTTATGTAATGACCTATCCTTAAACAATATATATTATATTTATTTTAAAACTATATTTCACTTAATTTTTCCAAATTTCTTTTCACATTATATTTTTAAAGAATTAGGAAAAAATATTACCTAGTAAACCCATAAATTATAAGTGAAAACTTATACTTAGTATCCATTTTTCCACCAAAGAAAACCCTTTTAGAATAAAATATTTCCTTTTATGATATATCTTTAAAAATTTTATTTTGGATTTATCATTGTCCCTAATAATATTTAAAATCCTATGTTTTTTTAAAAAATTTGGGATGATAAAAAAAACATAATAAGGGAAATAAATATAAATAAAGAAACTATTAGTCCATAAAAACTTATAAAAATTTTCCTTTTTCAAAAATAAACTTTGGAATAAAAATAAACATTTTATTACCTAAGAAATCACATTTTTACCTAAATAATTCCATAAAAAAGTTCATAAAGATCCTAAAGTAAAAATTTTACTCATAAAGGTTTCCCTAAAAACATGAAACTCTTATGAATTTTTTTCACAAATTTATACTTTTCACCCTTAAGAAGTAACATAGACATTCCATTAAATATAAACTCATTAACTTACCTCACAAAACAAAATATTTATATAAAAACAAAGAAGTAATTAATAAAACATATAAGTGACTTGGGGAATAATTTCAATATCATACTTACTTATGATGTAACCCTTATGGAAACCATATGATGTAACCCTCACAACTAACATAAAATAACCCTCATAGTTATACTCATATGTAACGATTGTAGTTACACTTTAAATAACCATTATGGTCAACTTACAACATAAACATACTCAATGTATTGAAGGGATATCATGGACCCTCCCATATTTGGTTTATAACAGAACCAACCACTATCAGTAAAAATTCTTAATAACCATAACATAATCATAAAGCATGAATGCTTTCATTATAAAAACATTCAGTGAGGATAATAAATTATTTTAAAAGAATACTCCACACATATAAATGAAAAATTTTGATTTAAAAATAACAATGTAATATTGTAAAGGAAGATAAAAATAATTAAGGGGTAATGAAATCAAGAAAATATTATCATGATATATAATTTTAGAAAAATATCTTTTAATTTTTTTAAAAACAATCATTAAAATAGGATTTTATTAAAACAAAGTTCCTTACATAAAACCTTTAGAAGATTTATTTTCGAAAAAATTTTGATAGAAATTATTAAATTAATTTTTTAAAAATTAATTTACATATAAATAAAATCATAAAAATTATTTTAAAAACATGTACATGTTAGATAAATATTTAGAAGATAAATATTTACAATATTTAAAATATGATTTTTTAGTTAAATAGTCCCTTACCTTGAGTCAGACTCATCACATACATTATTTATCTTCACGAATAATAAAAATAGGTTAATTTATAATTTTTAAAGAACCTTTTTCATGTTTATTATTCTTTTTATATCACTCATTTAGATGTTATATATAATTACTTAATTATTTAAGTTCATGTCAGATGTTTTCAAGATATTTGGTACCTAAGTCCAAAATGGATTTAGTAAGTCGACTATGGTCAAAGGGGTCATCATTAATTCACATCTAGAATAATATTAATTAAAAAATTATAATATTTATACATCAATTATTCTTTTAAATCACACCTTTAAATACTGTTATGAAAAATTATCTACGTTACAATCATGAAGATGGTAGGCTGTACGTATGCATGAGCAACATTTCAATATTTGAAAAATCATTATGGAAAGAAGGTATGTAGAATTTTATTTTTAGAGAATTATAATAATATCTTAAATAAAATATTACTGGTTTAAATATTCTTATATATATCATTCATGTGATATGGTGATGAAAATAAATCACATTGCTTTATGGAGGTTGTAGTCCACATGTATGTACAAACGATGTTACCATTTTTCTATGCATAAAAAGGTAAGAGCATAAATTGTATGATATATTTTAATAATGATTAATATTTAATTAATATAATATATAAACCATAATTTCGTCATTATAACTAGTCTTAATATATGGTGAAGGAAATCGAATCATATCGGTTGTGGGATGGTAGTCCACTGTACACACGAATGATGAATTCATTTCCCATTTGACAGAAGTGGAGATTGATATAGGTTGTGATATACAAATAAAAAAATAATAGTTTATTAGGTATACTGGTGTTATTGTTTTATCATGGATGAATAATATTTGAAGGAGTTGGAAGAAGAAACAAAACCAAAACAGGCCGATAAAACTACATATCTTCTTTGGAAAACTTCCTTTGATTAACTCTTTAAAAAACACTAAGGATGATGTTATGAAAAAAACAAGGATTTTATAATGAGGTTATGGATTCTAGGATATTATTTTAGGTGATAATTGTAGAGACCCGAAGCTTGACGTTCATGGACATTACATTACTTTTTCTAAATATCTAATACATAACAAAAACAGACACACAAGGACCGTAATAGTTTAGTGTATTTGGAAACTTGGAATATAAACTTCTAATCATGTTGAAAGATCTTTAACATCTCCCATAACGATCCTCCCCTTTTTGTTTCCTTACCTAAAACCTTTATTTTAATCCTGGGGGAAAATAAACATAAAAAGGGTGAGCTCAAATGCTCAGTAAGGGTAAGCATGGAGAAAATAAAACAAACCATATACATTTGAACTTAAAAACATGAACATAATATTTAAACATCAAAATATTGAGCAATGACATAAAACATGGCAGTACGTAAGGCATAGATCATAATGGATCATCAATCATGATAAAATAGGATATGAATAAAGCATGTAATTGTGCCATCCATTAAGCACATGTAATGATTTCCATAGTAGCCAAGGCATTACTACCATGACCATCTTAGTGGACAAAGTCCCTTTCCGAATCGAGTTCACTCTTCGTTTCAGTCCTGTAACACTGAACCGGATTAATATACCATTCCAGCCATTTCTATCTCATGAGATATAAATCTTTACCCAATTCATTGGAGGGAGATATAGGTCCCACCCATCTCATAATGAAATCATTCTTACTTGTGCCACAAAATAAACATACATCATTCATAATAACCCAACAAATAAAATGGGTTTCATAAATATCATCCCATAATCAAATAATCCATATAAAAGAAATGGATATCATTTCATAATAATAAAAGTGAATCCATGTAAATCATAGAGACATTATACTTGAAACATACACATATGAAAATAATTTCATCTTAAATGGAAAATGGTTTTGATAAAACACTTGAAATGAATTCTTGAGGAAAATATCATTTCTTCATCAAAATCAATTTCTTTTCACAAAACATCATGCTATTTTAAAGGAAGAGATTTTGATGAAAATAGTCATGAAATATTTTTAATGAATCTTTATGCAAATAAGGCTTTACAAAACTGTAAAAACCCATTCGTTCCGTATAAGTTAAAAAAAACATTCTTCTCGTACTTTTGCCGGAAAAGTCAAAAAGTACCTCGTAATAGTAAGATTACGTACATAACATGTAGTAAAAGTAAAAAATGGGTAAAAAGGACTTTAAACATACATGAAAAGACTTTTATAAAACATGGACA
The DNA here is from genome assembly GCA_963277665.1 of Viscum album. Classification (NCBI taxonomy): domain Eukaryota; kingdom Viridiplantae; phylum Streptophyta; class Magnoliopsida; order Santalales; family Viscaceae; genus Viscum; species Viscum album. The sequence continues at coordinate 463,214,161 of OY728165.1, read as the reverse complement.
TGGATGATAGAAATAACCCCAGTAAATACTTACGAATAAGAAATCTCGGATAAAAATGAGATTTGCAAAATTATCCCTTACCTTATGTCTGATATGCTTCGTATGTATCCGAACCTCATGTATAATAATGTCATTGAATTATTATAGAATCATATTCATTGTTATGATATCATATATGGTTTACTTATAACTTTATATGACCCGTTCTTTTGTAAATTACATGTTAAAGAGTGTTTTGGTTAAAATCATTTCATTTGTTGTCCGTGTTTTGACTTGTAATTATTCATATGATTACTTAGATAATGATTAATTAATTCCAGAATATAAAACATGATTTATATATAATATATATTCATAATATACATATATATAATAGATCGATAAATGGAAGGAAATACACCGTTCTTGGAGACGGTAGGCCGTACGTACGCATGAACGCTGTTTTCGTTTCCTTATTGAGTTGAATGGAATTAAGTAGATGAAATACATATATACATATATATATATATATATATACATAAATCCAGTAGCTTTATAATGTCATATATTTCATTATTATTGCTTATATATACTTTATAATCATTCTTAAATGGTTAACATGGAGAATGAATCTCATCGCGTCGTGGAGACGGTAGTTCTTACGTATGCACGAGCGATGATATCATTCCCATAATTATTGAATTGAATTGGATAGGATGATACAATATATAATAATCAGTATTATGTTATAATAAATATTTATAGTTATACTTTACACCATTATACCCATCCAAGTAAGTTGGTGTTGGAAAAAAAGATTACACCACGGCGTGGCGACGGTATTCCGTACGTACGCACGCGCGGTGATTTCGTTTTCCGTAGGATGGATAGATGGTGAAATAGGGTTGTTTCATACTTATAATAACATATCAGTATATGAGTGATACTGATGTTATTACTTCATAATGAAACAACTAAAGAAGAATAAGTAGAAGAAGAAATAAAGTTGAAAGAATCGGTAACAGACATTACCTCTTCTTTGAAGCGCCTCTTTGAGACCTACACTTAGGGCACTAAAATTGTTCTTTGAAGAAGACCAGGAACTATAGGATGTTTCTAGAGAATTGTAGAAGAGAATTTTTCAGGGGTTGTCCGAGATTGAAGGCTCAAATTGGTGTGAGGAAGGGAGGGAGGAGGTGCCCTTTTATAAGGGAGGAGAGGGGCACCTTTGGAAATCTTAAAATATTAATTTATAATAAATCTAACCCCACTTAAAAACCTACATAAATGACTCATATTCGAATATTAGATGGGATAGGGTTGTAATATAATCAACCAATAAAATTTAGACATGTTAGGAATTTAATTTAAACATTATCAACTTGATTTATCCTTACTTAATCAATTTTATTTTATTTGTGGTAATAACATTCTAAATTTTAAATTATAACAAATAATTACTTATTTGTTGTGAATTGTCCACAATTGGATACTTTATAACATTTTAGACCATATAAATTTAAATTTATAATTTGTAAATATTTTTGTGATTTTTAAACAATTTTATAATATGTTATTTTTATAAAATAACAATAGTGTCAATTTTGAAACTATTCATTTATTTGAATTTAAATAAAATATATACAGAAGATATGTTCAAAATAAAAGATTTAATAGATTCATAAAAGGTCATATGTATCTAGAAAGTTATTTTATCACATTAAATAGTTCATATAATATTTATTTTATTATTTTTAAAACCATTTATTTGGTTTATCTCTTAATAAAATAATTACTACAACATTTTTGTATAATTATTTAATATACTTATTTGTTGCATAAAAATTAAAACTAAAATCCTATGATGAAGATAAATCTATTACCTTTCACAATACTAATTTTACTAGAATTTATCATCTTAAAATCACAATATTTAAATTGTTATATTTATTAAATTATGATGGTGACAACTTTGAAATCATTTAAAATAAAATAATATAAGTGTCATAATCACTTTTATAAGACTCCAAACGGTTATATATTAGTTAATTAGATGATTATGGTATATATATACACTAAAAATAAGTTTTGGTCAGGTTTGTGGGCCTTTTAATGGGTATTAGTATTTCAATAAAAACTATATTACTGATTTTTCACTTAATAAATATTTTCTGCATCATTAATGTATCACCATTAATGATAATTATTTAATCCTTAAAAAATCTAAATAAATTATCATTATTTAGATAATTTTATTATCTTTCTGGATAATATTCATGTTTGAAGTTTTATGATGTTTATCGCTAAATTAAAATTATTACACTTATAAGATTTAAGAGAGTGACATGTTGTCACTTTCTTTGGTTTTAATAATAATTAAATTATTTTCATGGTCAAAAGTCCATAAAATGAATCTAATCTGACCCTTAGGTGATATTGTTGGACTTTTAGTCATCCAATAGAATTTTTTCATATGTTAGGGTAATTTTATAATATTATATTTACCCTTAATTACCCGATTTACATTTAACTATGGTAAATAAAATTTACCGTAGTTACTATTCATAATTCCAAAAAATAAAAAGTAGCCTATTAACATAATTTGGACCCACTAATTCCAAGTATGGAATTCATTTTTTCAAATTCAATACACAGAAGTTGCATAAATTAAATTAAAATTAATCCCGTTGTCGAATGAAAACGAGTTTTTGTTTAAAACATTGCAAAAGATTGAATTGATTTAACCTACGAATTCAATGTAAAATCAATGATAATTACATAAATTATATTAAATGGTAATAATATATTCTATTTATACTTTAAAACCATTTAATATTATAATTTAACCATATAAATTATTGCGATGAAAAAAGTAGTTTTTAATTAAAATATAGCATGTTTTTACTATTCATCAAAATATGAAAGTTACCAGAATAATATGAAAAATTTATCCAAAGTAAATTTTTATTTCTTGATTCCAAAAAAGAATTTTATTTTGTCAAATTGAACTTATGAACATGTCAAAAACTATATTTAAAGTGGGTGCTCCATCAAAAGGCGACAAAACTGCATTTTTTGAAAAATACTTATTTTACCCGAAAAATTTATTTTTTTCTTATACCATGTTCTAGAAAATGTGTAAGATGAATAATAATGTTATAAAATTCAAAATTTAGTTAATACTATTCATAACGTCTAGTTCATAATAATATTATAATAATATATCGTTGTTTGGTAAAACCCGGTATTGCGTACAACACACGATATCGAGGAAGGTCGCAATTGCGTGTAATGCAAGCCAAGCTAGGGTTTCATATAGTGAAATACTCATTTTTTGTTTCATTATAACAGAATCCAACCATTTTTCATTTATACATTGAATAAATATATATATATATATACACACTCAATGTTGCGTAGAATAACTTCTATCAAATGAACTTGAAATTGTGTATAACACGATTCAAGAATTATGTTGCATATACTGCAAGCTAATACGGTGTTGCGTATAGCGCAAGGTAATATTGTTGTATCATACAACACAATACATTAACGAAATTAAAAGAATATTTTTCATAAAATCTGTGGGTGTTACATTCTACCCCCCTTAAAATTAATTTCGCCCTCGAAATTCGTCGGGGTTATAAATGGTTTACTACTCGAAAGTTTGTTTAATATAAACCCAAATAGTAAAAAGGAATACCAAAACTTGGCTTTAAAAAATAAAGTATGAAATTTAATGGTTACCCAAATTAACTCATCACTGGGTTTCCACGTAGGAGAACATAGGTGAAAATATGGATATGGAAGAAAAATCTAACCATCAAGTTCTGATGGAGAGTGGTAGATGACATGGCTATGAAAAATCCATAAATCACAAAGCCATAGATTTGTAATGATCTAATATACCATCTGATTCATCAGATATAAGGGCACTAGGACAACATTTTTGGTTTTCAAGATCATTTCCCTAAAGTTGATGAAATTGGAAATAGAAGAAATACTTTTGTGATTTTGGTACAGTCTCACCGTTGTTCGTTCTTTGGACAATTTCCACTTCATCTCTTAATGAAATGAACTTCAATTTTTCATTCGTGAAGTGTTATCATCTCATGTGGTAGAATGATGGGTCATTCCATCTGTCTCAAACAAAAGGTTATAAAAGTTATCAAAAATACATAAGTCCATCAATAGTGAGATTAATCATATATGGTTCCTAAAATGGACTTATATTTCATATATCATACTGCTTAATATAACAAAACTAGTTTCTACTAAACAGGGACTTCCTGTAGGCCAGTGGTAGGTGATAAAGGCTAGTCCCACTTTAGTTGTGGGTTCGATTCCCACAGCCTTGTCCGACGCGATGGGCTGTCACCCGTCCTGCAGGTTGTCCTTTTTATAAAACTACATTATTATAACATCCCATCAATAATATCAAAAAAAGTTCTATCCTTAAACAATACTAACTTATCCCCAACATAATCCATTCCAATCTTTAGGCTTATCTAAAATACTTGGTTCCAAGCTCATAGTATAAAGAAAACGATTACTTGAAATGTCATCAACCAATCATGTGAATACCTTCATTTATCCCCCATATATCTTGTTGGTCAAATTCCAATCATGGGAATACCTTAATAATGTATTCTATTGAAAAATGAATACCCATTAAACCTTAGTGAAAACATCAATGCTGTCAAAAGTTAACTCTTTCCACATACCAAAATCCAAAAAATCTATATACTCAAACCATGATATAACCTTCTCCTTATATCAGTCATGAGCTCATGAATACTATCAAACAATTAATTTTCTCCTTATCCCTTCATTATGAGCATATCATCTACATTCCAAAAATATCTGAATAACCTTTCATGGATACTGGTACCATTAATCATACAATTTCAAAACTCAAGGAAAGACAACAGTGTAACAATCCTTATATGTCTCTTTATTCCATAGTACCATGAGATTACTTATACAACATTACACTTTATAAACATAAAATCATTTCACTACCTTCTTAAACCATTGACCAAGATTCAATAATTCTTTCATCTCACATATCATTTGTAGTCTCTTCATCATCATCAACATAAATACTACCCATACAACTGTACTGATTCTCTTAATGAGACTTTCCCTTAGGCCATTGGTTTTCATAATGCCCGTACATTCCACATTTAAAACATCTAATAATTTTTGATGTTGTAGAAATACCATTATCCCTGTCCATGGTGTTAACTGAACCTTTTCTTTTTCACTTACTGGCTTTGTGCCCTTCTTTTACACACCCAAAGCATCTTCCAGTTCCTTTGAAATAATCTCCGTGATGCCTCTTCCCACATGATTTACATGAGGGAAATTAAACTTTCTTTCCTCTATGATCATCATGAAACTCCATCTTTCTCTTATTATCTGAGTCGGGAAACTTACCAAAGTTGAGATTATTGATCATATTATGAGATTGCTGATTAGGAATAATAATGATGTTTGGACTTCCAAATCCAGTTTCATTTGGTTGGTCATGAAGAATATCATTCCATTGTCCGTCATATCCTCCATTATCGTGAATCTTCCTGTTTCCATCCATTTTTTAAAACCCAAAAAGAATAGTTTGAGAGGCAAAAATAATGCTAGGGAAAACAACATAGTAAAGGGGGAGTACCCTCAATATCTAACATCTTAGGTTAAATTCTAGGATTTTTACCATAGTTCTAGGACTATATCCTATACGTATACTTATCCTTAGGGATATCCCTAGACATACCTTAGAAATATCTCTAGGGATCTCACTAACATTTTCGCATCTTAGTTTCCAAAGGTTGACTAAACCTTTCCTCTGATACCAACTATAGATACCCGAAGCTTGACGTTCATGGACGTTACATTACTTTTTCGGAATATCTAATACATAACAAAAACAGACACACAAGGACCGTAATAGTTTAGTGTATTTGGAAATAAGGAATATAAACTTCTAATCATGTTGAAAGATCTTCAACATCTCCCATAACGATCCTACCCTTTTTGTTTCCTTACCTAAAACCTTTATTTTAATCCTGGGGGAAAAGAAACATAAAAAGGGTGAGCTCAAATGCTCAGTAAGGGTAAGCATGGAGAAAATAAAACAAACCATATACCTTTGAACTTAAAAACCTGAACATAATATTTAAACATCAAAATCATGACCAATGACATAAAACATGGCAGTACGTAAGGCATAGATCATAATGGATCATCAATCATGATAAAATAGAATAGGAATAAAGCATGTAATTGTGGAATCCATTAAGCACATGTAATGATTTCCATAGTAGCCAAGACATTACTGCCATGACAATCTTAGTGGACAAAGTCCCTTTCTGAATCGAGTTCACTCCTCGTTTTAGTCCTGTAACACTGAACTGGATTAACATACCATTCTAGCCATGTCTATCTCATGAGATATAAATCTTTACCCAATGCATTGGAGGGATATATTAGTCCCACCCATCTCATAATGAAATCATTCTTACTTTTGCCACAAAATAAACATACATCATTCATAATAACCCAACGAATAAAATGGGTTTCATAAATATCATCCCATCATCACGTAATCCATATAAAAGAAATGGATATAATTTCATAATAAGAAAAGTGAATCCATGTAAATCATAGAGACATTATACTTGAAACATACACATATGAAAATAATATCATCTTAAATGGAAAATGGTTTTGATAAAACACTTGAAATGAATTCTTGAGGAAAATATCCTTTATTCTTCAAAATCAATTTCTTTTCACAAAACGTCATGCTATTTTTAAAGGAAGATATTTTGTTGAAAATAGTCATGAAATCTTTTGAAGGAAGATTCATGAAAATAAGGCTTTATAAAACCATAAAAATCCGTTCGTGCCGTATAAGTTAAAAAAACATTCTTCTCGTACTTTTGCCGGAAAAGTCAAAAAGTACCTCGTAATAGTTAGATTCCATACATACCATGTAGTAAAAGTCAAAAATGTGTAAAAAGGAATTTAAACATACATGAAAAAACTTTTATAAAACATGGACATGGATGATATAAATAACCCCAGTAAATACTTACGAATAAGCAATCTCGGATAAAAATGAGATTTGCAAAATTATACCTTACCTTATGTCTGATATGCTTCGTATGTATCCAAACCTCCTGTATAATAATTTCATTGACTTATTACAGAATTATATTCATTTTTATGATATCATAAATGGTTTAATTATGACTTTATATGACATGTTCTTTTGTAAATTCCATGTTAAAGAGTGTTTTGGGTAAAATCATTTCATTTGTTGTCCGTGTTTTGACTTGTAATTATTCATATGATTACTTAGATCATGATTAATTAATTCCAGAATATAAAACATGATTTATATATAATATATATTCAGAATATACATATATATAATAGATCGATAAATGGAAAGAAATACACCGTTCATGGAGACGGTAGGCCGTACGTACGCATGAACGCTATTTTCGTTTCCTTATTGAGTTGAATGGAGTTAAGTAGATGACATACATATATATATATATACATAAAAAAGTAGCTTTATAATGTCATATATTTCATTATTATTGCTTATATATACTTTATAATCATTCTTAAATGGTTAACCTCGAGAATGAATCTCATTGCGTCGTGGAGACGGTAGTCCGTACGTACGCACGAGCGATGATATCATTCCCATAATTATTGAATTGAATTATATAGGATGATACAATATATAATAATCAGTATGATATTATAATAACTATTTATATTTATTCTTTACACCATTATACCCATCCAAGTAAGGTGGTGTTGGAAAAACAGATTACACCACGGCGTGGAGACGGTATTCCGTACGTATGCACGCGCGGTGATTTCGTTTTCCGTAGGATGGATAGATGGTGAAATAGGGTTGTTTCATACTTATAATAACATATAATTATATGAGTGATACTGATGTTATTACATCATAATGAAAAAACTAAAGAATAATTAGTAGAAGAAGAAATAAAGTTGAAATAATCGGTAACAGACATTACCTCTTCTTTGAAGCGCCTCTTTGAGACCTCCACTTAAGGCACTAAAATTGGTCTTTGAAGAAGAAAAAGACCTCTAGGATGTTTCTAGGGAAGTGGAGAAGATAATTTTTCAGGGTTTGGACGAGCTTGAAGGCTCAAATTGGTGTGAGGAAGGGAGGGAAGAGGTGTCCTTTTATAAGGGAGGAGAGGGGCACCTTTGGAAATCTTAAAATATTAATTTATAATAAATCTAAACCCACTTAAAAACCTCCAAAAATGACTCATATTCAAATATTAGATGATATAGGGTTGTAATATCATCATAAAATAAAATTTAGACATGTTAGGAATTTAATTTAAACATTACCGACTTTATTTATCCTTACTTAATCAATTTAATTTTATTTGTGGTAATAACATTCTAAATTTTAAATTATAACAAATAATTACTTATTTGTTGTGAATTGTCCATAATTGGATACTTTATAAAATTCGAGACCATATAAATATAAATTTATAATTTGTAAATATTTTTGTGATTTTTAAACAATTTTATAATATGTTATTTTTATAAAATAACAATAGTGTCAATTTTGACACTATTAATTTATTTGAATTTAAATAACATTTATACAGAATATATGTTCAAACTAAAAGATTTAATAGATTCATAAAATGTCATATGTATCTAGAAAAGTATTTTAGCACATTAAATAGTTCATATAATATTTATTTTATTATTTTTATACCATTTATTTGGTTTATCTCTTAATAAAATAATTACTACAACATTTTTGTATAATTATTTAATATACTTATTTGTCGCATAAAAATTAAAAATAAAATCCTATTATGAAGATAAATCTATTAACTTTCACAATAATACTTTTACTAGAATTTATCATCTTAAAATCACAATATTTAAATTGTTATATTTATTAAATTATGAAGGTGACAAATTTGGTATCATTTAAAATAAAACAATATAAGTGTCATAATCACTTTTATAAGACTCCAAACGGTTATATATTAGGTAATTAGATGATTATGGTATATATATACACTAAAAATATGTTTTGGTCAGGTTAGTGGGCCTTTTAATGGGTATTATTATTTCAATAAAAACTATATTACTGATTTTTTTCTTAATAAATAATTTCTGCATCATTAATGTATCACCATTAATGATAATTATTTAATCCTGAAAAAATCTAAATAAATTATGATGACGTAGATAATTTTATTATATTTATGGAGTATATTTATGTTCGAAGTTTTATGATGTTTATCACTAAATTAAAATTATTATACTTATAAGATTTAAGAGAGTGACATGTTGTCACTTTCTTTGGTTTTAATAATAATTAAATTATTTTCGTGGTCAAAAGTCCATAAAATGAATCTAATAAGACCCTTAGGTGATATGGGTGGAATTTTAGTCATCCAATAGAATTTTTTCATGTGTTAGGGTAATTTTATAATATTATATTTACCCTTAATTACCCGATTTACCTTTAACTATGGTAAATAAAATTTACCGTAGTTACTATTCATAATTCCCAAAAATAAAAAGTAGCCTATTAACATAATTTGGAACCACTAATTCCAAATATGGAATTAATTTTCCAAATTCAATACACAGAAGTTGCAGAAATTAAATTAAAATTAATCCCGTTGTCGAATGAAAATGAGGTTTTGTTTAAAACATTGCAAAAAGATGGAATTGATTTAACCTACGAATTCAATGTAAAATTAATGATAATGACATAAATTATATTAAATGGTAAAAATATATTCTATTTATAATTTAAAACCATTCAATATTATAATTTAACCATATAAATTATTGCGATGAAAAAAGTTGTTTTTAATTAAAATATAACATGTTTTTACTATTCATCAAAATATGAATGTTACTAGAATAATATGAAAAATTTATCCAAAGTAAATTTTTATTTCTTGATTCCAAAAAAGAATTTTATTTTTTCAAATTGAAATTATAAAAATGTCAAAAATAGATTTAATGTGGGTGTGCCACCAAAAGGTGACAAAACTGCATTTTTTGAAAAATACTTATTTCACCCGAAAAATTTATTTTGTTCTTATACCATGTTCTAGAAAATGTGGAAGATGAATAATAATGTTATCAAATTCAAAAGTTAGTTAATACTATTCATAACAGCTAGTTCATAATAATATTATAATAATATATCGTTGTTTAGTAAAACACGGTATTGCGTACAACACACGATATCGAGGAAGGTCGCGTTTGCGTGCAATGCAAGACAAGTCATGGTTGTGTATAGTGCAAGACTCCTTTTTTGTTTCATTATAACAGAATCCAACCATTTTTCATTTATACATTGAATATATATATATAAACTCAATTTTGTGTATAATAAATTCTATCAAATGAACTTGAAATTGTGTATAACACGATCCAAGAATTGTGTTGCGTATACTGCAAGCTAATACGGTGTTGCGTATAGCGCAAGGTAATCTTGGTGTAGTATACAACACAAGACATTAATGAAATTATAAGAATATTTTTCATAAAATATCGGGGTGTTACAATAATAAATGAACCAAATGAGTTTTGAAGAGTGAATAATTGATAACAATAAGTTCCATTTTAAAGGAGAGGGGAGAGACACTCTTAGTATTTCTCAAAATATTAAATTAATATAAATAATTATTAATTTTAAATATGTCCAAAGTGATTTATTTAAAGGATAATATGTTTATGGGTTTAAATAATCTCATCCAATAATTTTTACAAAATTTTAGGTCATTTTCATACCCTTATCATTTATTTTTAACCCTTAATTAACCCCTTTAACTCTTACCTTTACAACATTGTTTTTTACATTTTGATGGTCAACAGTGTTACTATAAAATTTCAAATGAAAAAAATTGGTTTATGGTTTATAGTTTCCAAATTATCCTAATAATTTTTATTAATTTAATATTTTTATGAATTTTATATCATTTGATAAGATATATTTATTTTAAAATATCATTAATTTCAATTTTGACATTATTCATTACTTTCACTTTTAAAAATATCAATAAAAAAGATAAATTTTGGAAAAAAATATTTTAATAAATCTATGACATGTAAAAGTAATCTATAATTTTTTTATTACATTTATTATCTCATATTTTATTTATTTTTATATTATTAATACCATTTATTTAAAATTTCAATTAATTAAATAATAACTGCATTAGTGTTATGAAAGCATTCAAGGTAATTATATCTTCCCTAAAAATTAAAAAGAAATTAATATTTTTAAGATAAATATAATATATTTAAAAATTATATTTGTAGTTAAACATATCTTCTATATAAGACTATATAAAAAATATTATAATTGTTAAAATCAAGAGTGTGACATGTTTGACTTTTCTTTAAAATAAAATATTATAAAGGCCTTAGTCTAATAAAAGTGTCCATAAATTGTCATAAAAAAGAACCTTGAATTATTATGGATCAATATTACTCATAAAATAAATTTGGGACTTGTTTTAGGGTCATTTTATAATCCTTATAATTTTATTTTTATCATTAATTACCTGATTTACCCTTTACTGTGATAACAAAAATTACTAAGGTTACTATTCATATTGTACAGAAATAAAAGTGACCTATTTAATAAATTTGGAACTCATGGATCCAAATATTGAATCCATTTTTTAAAATTCAAAACACTAGTAGGTCTATAATTTCATGTAAAATTTAATTATCAAAATTCAAGGAAAACCTATTTTTCAGAAAAATTCTCTTTTTAAAAATAAAATGTTTTTATACTATATTAATATATAGAATAAATTTTAAAAAACCACAATCAGATTATTTTATATTATAATTAATAAATTAAAATTTAAAACTAATCTTAAATATAATCTTAATTGATAAATAATTTGAAAGGAAATGCAATTTTCAATAAAAATCGGTAATTTTTTTACTATTCGTTGAAAAATCAACCTTTTCAGAAAATTATAAAAATTTCACCATAATTTTTTTTATATGATTATTTAAAAAGTTTTATCTATTTAATTAAATAAAAATTCTAAAATTTATAGAAATTAGTTATATTTTTCGGTCTCAAAATCAATAAAAATCATTTTTGAAGAAAGTATACTTGGAGAATAAAATGATTTTTCTAAATTTAAGTGGTTAATTTTATAAGAATTAATTAATACATTATTAATGAGTTTTAACAATTTATATATCATAATTTAGTAAATAATATTAATTTACACCAATTTAAGAGCTATGTTATAATGGTCATATAATAATAATATGTAGTTGCTCATTTAAGCTTGAGGTTGTGTATCTTTTTTGTTTTATAATATAGTCTTTCCATTTAAAAACTTGTGATATTACATTATCCCACATTTTTGAAATTTTATCCTCAAAATTTTGAATTTGGGCTTCAGCTGACCATCTGCGTACCCTCGTTTACATGCTTGGGATGACCACCCATGTACCCTCCTTTTCAGTCTTGGGATGACCACCCATGTACCATCTGAAATCATAGAGCATTTATATTTACCTAATTAATTGAAGGGAGATATAAGTGCCACCTATAAAATAATGAAAACCATATATATGTGTACCATAAGATCATACACATTCATCATATCATAACCCATGAAATGAAATGGGTATCATAAACATTTCATCATATCACAACCTATAGAAAAGAGACATGTTTCATAATCATTTAATCAAAGCATAAACCATGAAAATAAGTGGGTTTCAAGATAATTTTATCATGGTATAACCCATGGAAGAGAAATAGGTTTTATAAATATTTGATCAAGGTTTAACTCATGGAAGAGAATTTTTTTTTCATAAAAAACTTTTCATTATAAACATAAATAATTCCGAGAAAGAATAAGAATGGTATCCTAAGATCATATCCCATGTAGGACATATGTAACATCAACAAATGTCATCTTATATGGAAAATAATTTTGATCGATCATTTGAAACATTTATTAAAGAGAATAAAATTTATTTGAAAATTCATATAAAACATTTTTAAAATACTTTTCTTTAAATATATCCTTTAAAACTTATAAAATAAGATTTAAAAATCATTTAAAAAATTTCTTGAGAAAAATATCCTTTCCACTTTGAAAAGAAATTTTAAAAACATACAATATTTCAAAAATAATTTCCTTTTGAAATCATTTATTTAAAATTTAATTTTTTTCTAGATACTAAGGGAAAAATTTTCGTATAAAACATCTTTAAAAAATTTTAAGGGATGGTTGAAATTGTTGAGTTGTCATGCCATCGACAAATACTTTTCATGTTATTACTGTTAAAAACAATGATTCTTTTCACAATTTAGGTAAAAGACAGATGAGAATTGTTTTGAAAAAAAAAACATGAAGATTCCTTTAAAAACCATTTTGTAAATATCAAACATGTGTAAAAATTTATTTAAAAAATATTAGGATAATTATAACAAAATTTTAAACATATTTTTAGAAAACATGGATTTATAAGAAAATTATTTCCCACCAAAGAGAGAATTGAAGTCAGTTTTTATTTAAAATATTTTATCATTTTTCATAAGTACCAAAGGGTGGTAAAATGGTACTATTACCTACAAATATAATTTATAAATAGAGGATGATAAAATTCATGGGTTTATTTGGGAGATGTTTTATATGATCGTATCATTAAAAATATAATCATAAACAATCCTGATAAACTATGGGATTGTAACATAAAATCTTTACCACTTTGGTAACCTTGAATCATAAGCTCCATGAAAGAATAACATTAAATTAAAATTAAAATATCATGAGTATAAATAAATTCATGATATTACATGTCAAAGGGTCTGTATATACTCCTCATAAAAGAATATAGGTTTATAACATAACATATGTCTCAAAGAAGGAAAATTGAGATAAAAAATCCCTAATTACTTTGGTAAATTTGAAACCATAAACCCTAAGAAAAATAATTCCTAAAATATATATGTAAATAAAAATATATTTAAAGACCATAATAATAAAATAATTTCAGGGGAGGTGTATACACTAGAAAAAAAATAAGTGGTGAATATGGCATATATCTCACAGAAATAAAAGTGAGATGAGAATAAACCCTTACCATAAGTCTTGAATTCTTTCGTACTCATTTAAAATGATTTATAATAAATATAAATTCATTATACATACATTAAATAAAATTATTCATATATATATATATATATCATACCACATATTATTTCATTATAAACCTTTATTACCTTTTTATTAATAATTTCATGTTAAAGTTACATTTCGGCTAATAACTTCTTTGTTTTTCGTATATTATTTGACTTTTCATTTTTGTTCCTCTTACTTAGATCATGGTTTCATTATATCTAGAATAAAAATTGTCATATAAATATAATATATATTAATCAATAAAATTTGGTGATATGAAATGGAATACACCATCCATGTAGATTGTAGGCCATACGTACTCATGAATGCCATTTCCATTTTCTTATCATATAGAAAGAAAGAAAATTATATGATATATAAATATTATCATTAAATTATATCTTTTATGTAATATATATAAAATATTTTTATTTAACCCATCCTTAATACATTGCACATAAAGATTGAATGAATCACATCACTTCGCAAGATGATAGTCCGCCGTACACACGAGCGACATTATAGTAATCCAATAAAATGGAAAGCATGAAGTTATGTATGATATAATAATTATAGAATCAAAATAAAATTATAAATGTAATATATAGAAAATATAAATTAAAAATTCATCATTATTCCCAAATAAGAAAAGTGGTAATGAATAAATGAATGACATCAGTTCGTGAGGCGGTAGTCCGCCGTACGTATAAATGATTTTTTCATAACCCATTCGATGGAAGTGAGTGTGGTTGTAGTTTGTAACCTTATCATAAAAAAATAACATTATATTTAATATAATGAGGTTATTATATAATCATGTTATAATAATAATTGGATGAGGTGGAGTAAGATATAAAATAAAAAGCTCGTTTGAAGATCGTTACCTCTTCTTCAGGTATCCTCCACAGGGTTTCACTAAAACATTCTTGGTTAGATTTATGCCCAAAAAATATTTAATAGATTAGGGTAGGGAATTTATAAATTGAAATAGGTATAAATTGCTTGATTTAAAAAAATTTATATTTGTGAATAAGTGCGGGGAGTGAGTGCCATTTTATTGCTGAGGAGGAGTGACATTCTAATAAATACTCAAAAGTATTCACTATTAGGTGTTCAATATTACCTAAATTGGATACAGAACTGATAATTAAGTGTTTTTAATGGATTATATGGTTTATAAAAACCTTCAAAACAAATTTATACACATATTTTAAACATTTCATTCCTTATCTTCTAAGTTTCCCAGTTTTTACCCCTACGATAACTTGTTTTTTATCCTTGGTAATTTACACTTTATGATAAAATTAGAGTGAGAATTATTAAATAATTTTAAAATAATAATTATAAATATTATAAATAATTTATTAAATATAAATCTTTTGTGTGTTGGAAATTAATTTTAATATAAGCATATGTAACATGAAAAAACATTGCTTAACCTTAATCGTGCTAACCATGTTTTTACTAATTAATTGTCAATATAGTTATTATAATAGAAAAATTGGTCCATGAATGTACCGTAGTTAAAATTTATTATTATTTAAAAATAAATTTATCGAATATAATATTTTTATTAATTTTAAATCAATTAATAAAATATAATTTATTATAAAATGACATTGATGTCAATTTTGACATTATTCATTTAATTTAAATAAAAAATAACAAGAGAATAATGTAATTATAATATATTATGTTAAAACCTTTGTAACATGATATTTCATATAATAAAATAATTTAACACATTAATTAATTCAATTCACTTTACATTTATTATTTTTAGCATCTGTTATTTTTTTATTAACTAAATAATTGTTGCGTTGACATTTTTTAAGAATTTTATGTAACTAATTAATCTCTAAATATTAAATATAAATTTTTAAAATAAAAGTAAATCATTTATATTTCAAAATAATGTATATATCCAAACCAATTTTGTTTTTTCCAATCCAAAATAATTATAGATATTAAAAGTAAGAAAAGTATCTTTTTTTGTCTTTTCCTTTACTTAACTTATTATATGGGTTATATTCAAATAAAAGTGGAAATGAATTTGAATATTTCCTTACATTTTATGTTATAGTTTGAGATAGATTTATTAAATAAAATTAATAGAATATTTTAGGTCATTTTCACTATTATGATTTTTTGTTTAACCCATAGAAAATCGTTTTTTACCTTAGCCGTAGTAATTAATTTTCACTGCATTCACTATTCATTTTTGTAAAAAATTATGTCAATATTATTATATATTATAAATAATTATGATTAACTATTTGGAATCAATTTTATACAAATTTTATTCATTTAATTAGAAAATTTTAATTTAAAATTAATCCCCCACACGTGACAAGAAAACATGTTTTTAAAGAGAAAATGTTTAAAAGTTTATAAAGTTTTTATACCCTATTTCAACATTAAATTGATTCTAATGACTTAAATTGTATCAATTGATATAAAATTTAACTAATTTTAATTTATAACCAATTTAAAATAAAATTTCATATTATTAATTATTTATATAAAATGATAGTTTTCAATTGAAATTCAGTAATTTTCAGTATTCATCAAAAATGAAACTTCTCTAAAAAATCCAAAAAATTCATCCTAAGTTAATTTTTAAATCTTTAATTTAAAAATGAATTTCATTTTATGAAATTAATTTTCTAAAGGTGTCATTTTTTTTTTCTATTAATGCTCACAAAAATATGAGAAGCATTTCTTTGAAAAAATAGTACTTTCAAAACATATACACGATTTATAAAAAATTTAGTATTTTTCTATCAATATGTTCCCTTTATTTAAAACCATTAAATATAATATTAAAAAATTATTCATTACTATTCATATATATAACTTTTATGGATAGGTTATAATGGTTGATTTTCAATAACTATAATATTAATATATCCTGGTTTTATTAAAACTCTGTGTTTCTTATAATGAAATCTAAGATAATGTTTCTTGATATGAAAAATATCAAAATGATTAAATTAATTAAAAAAAATCAAAAAAAACTTGGGGTTTCACATTATACCCTCCTTAAAATGATTCTCACCCTCAAAATTTATCTTTTTCATTAAAGGTTTAACATTTGAAATTCATTTATAGAAACCCACAGCGTAAAGAGGGATTATAAATCATCCTATTAGAAAAATAAATTAACATGCATAAATTATCTAGAATAACACATATTAGGTTTAAAAATAGGATAAAATAGGTGGAAATTGAAATCATGGACATAGAATATAAAACTAACACCTAAATACTGATGGATAGTGATAGAGAACATTAATCATAAGAAAGTCGGTGATGTAGAGAAAGTTAAAGAAAAACAAATGATAAACCAAAGAGGTTTGAAAAATATTATTGATATCATAAATAATGATGATAACAAAACAATATTTTATTCAAATATCATTTTAATAATTTTATATAATTTTCATATACTTTATTTCATTCCATTTTATAAGCACAATCTCCCCTTTTATTTTTACCTTGATCAATTTCCAATTCACATCTTACTCTAAGTGATGAAGTTGAATTTTTTATTCTTGAATAACTAATATATCATAAGATCTATAATATAAATACAAGTCATTCCTTTAATATCTTGATAAAAAATGTTAACATTGGTTATCCAATTGGGAAAAATATTCATATGGTGAAGTAATCTTGAAACATTTATTCAAAGATTCCACTTAAACCATTCCAAAAATTTTTATCATTACAAACCTCCCAAAATATTATAATTAAAACTTTAAAAATAAGGTCACTTAAATCAAAATTCACATTATTCACCATACGTCATAATGTGTCTCTGGATTGTCACATACCAAAAATGTGAATACCTTCATTATGTATTCTCTTAAAATATGGTAATAAACTAAATTAACATAAAAAATATCAAAAAAATACATATTTCTTCATTCCTTATGTAGAACACATAGAATTTGATATATTCTTTAAATCCAAAAAATTCTCTAAACTTCATCTATAATTGTATAAATCACGTTTTCAAAAAACCATTATAGTAATCCATACTATCCAATTTTATTATTCATATCAAACAACTCTTTATCCTAGAATAACTATATCAACATCAAAAACATATTAAGAGTTATATTCCCTTAATAAAAGTATCACCTTGATATTAAATCACTTTTTTAGGCCATTAATACCATTAATTTTGTTTTTCAAATATTTATTGAACAACTTATACCAAAAACCCTTTATATATTTCATAATTCTTGAATTTAAAATAGAACAACACTGTAATTAATCCACTTCCATCTCGAAACTTTATCTATAATTCATAATCTTATTTCTTAATTCCTCTTTCATTCCACATGTCATCTATAGTCTCTTCATCATCATCAATATAACCATTACTCAAACCACCTTACTGATTATCTTCATGAGATTTCCACTTAGGATATCTATTTTCCTAATGACTATAATTTCTACATTTAAATCATTCAATATTTGATGATATATTAAGGATACCATTATTCCTATTCATTGTGTTAATAAAACTTTTCATTTTCCCTTTCCTGTTACCTGCCTTTTGTTATTATTTTCCTCAGTAAAATCCTCTTCTTATTCCTTTAATACACACACTTTGGTGTTTCTTCCCACATTCTTGATAAATAGAAAACTAAATCCTCTTTACTCTATGGTCTCAATTACCCTAAATCTCACCGAATGCTATCCTTATCTACATTAGTGATTTTGAGAGTTAGTTAAGGTATACATTGTTTATAATGATCTATGAAAACTGATTAGGCATGATCACATAATCCTTTACTTAATTAATAATCCAATTTTGTTTCTCATCAGAAAATCGTCATTCACATTTAATGTTAACCCAATTACTTCTAGTTCCCTCCATTTACTAAGTCCAAAAATCATAGTGTGAGCAACATTAATCGTAGTGGAAAACCAAATAATCATAAAAATCACTCATAGGATGTTAAAATCAAGAAACCTGCTTTTTAATCTATAAAACCTTAAGATTATCCTAGTTTATTTATATTCATAACCAATTTAAATACTTTATTATGGTTCATAAAAAGTTTATGAATTTGAAATTAATATCACCTGGGAGTGTCAAACCAGAAGTACAAAAAGGCCTAGAGCCGTGAACGAGTTCCAGATCATGTCTAGCTCAATATGGCGTTTTGGGGTTCTTACCCCTATTTATATTTTTTACAGATACACATACACTTATAGTATCCACACATGGATGTGATTTCTTGAAATACACTCTCTCAATAATATACCAAAATTCTAGGACATTTTTGTAAAAATATGACTCATCCTTAGTCTTATCCTTAGATACATACCTAGAAATATTCTTAGAAATTTATCTCGGGATGTTACTAATGTTTTACCATCATAGTTTGCAAAGGTTAACTAATCCATCCCTTTGATACCATCAATATCAAATCATTTATATAATACATTGATATTATATCATTTTTGATGAATATTAATTACATTACATAACAATATACCTAAGGACAATAATAGTTTACTGCCTTTGGAAGCTTTGAAACATAATCTTCTAATATATGAAATATATTTAGTATTTCCCAAAAATATCTTCCCATTTAGTACTATTTATAGACATAAATTACATAATTGTTTTTCACAACCTAGAGAAAGGAAACATAAGAAAGGGTTTTCTCAAATGATCACTAATGGTAAAAAAAAGAGATATCAATCTATGATCATATAAAAGCATAATATAAGAATAAAGGTACATGATAAAGAACACAACTTACAATGTTCATATCCAACTTTTCATAGATCATAAAAATGGGTCATGTAATAAAGATTGTAAGTTTATAAGACATGAATCATAAGGTAATAAAGATCATAATCGATGAGAGAATAATGTTTTCATAAAAAAATAGATTTATGTTATACACATTGAATAGAAAATATTATATCTAGGATACCCACCAAGACTTTCATAACATGATAGGCTTGGGCTGACCACCTGTGTACCTACTTAAGGTTTGGGATGACCACCCATGTACCCTCATTTTCGGGCATGGATTAACCACCCTTATACCCTCCTTTTTAGGATTGGGTTGACCAGCTGTATACCCTCTAATGTTGTAGAGAAATTATCTTTACCCAATGCATTGAAGGGAGATATAGGACCTACCCATTACATAATGAAAACCACATTTATGTGTACTAAAATATCATAAATATTAATTATATCATAACCCATGAAATTAAATTGGTATCATAAAAATTTCATCATATCATAACTTTTTCAAAAGATATAGGTTTAATAATAATTTAATTATAGCATAGTTTATTGAATGAAGTGGGTTTCATGAGCATTTTATCACGGTATAACCCATGAAAGAGAAACGAGTTTGATATACACTTTATCATGGTATAACCCACAAAAGAGAAATAGGTTTCATAATAAACTTATTATCATAAAAATAAAACACTCTGAGAAATAATAGGAATGGTATTCATAGATCATCTCCCAAGTAGGTCATAGGTAATAACAACAAATGTCATATTAGATGGAAAATAATTTTGATCTATCATTTGGAACATTAATTAGGGAAATAACCTTTATTTTAAAATTCACATAAAACATTATAAAAATAATTTTCTTTGAAAATAACCTTGAAAACAATAAAAATGGCTTTAAAAATTATTTTAAACATTTATTGAGGATAATATCCTTTCCAATTTGAGAATATTTTTTAAAAACAAAAAAAAAATCAAAATAATTTCTTTTTGAAATCATTTATTTAAAATCTAAAAATTCCTAAATGCTAACAGAAACATTTATTTCAAAATATATTTGTAAACTTGTGAGTTAAGATGGAAATTATTGGGTGTTCATGACAATTATAAATACAATTTTTTCAGTTCTTGTTAAAAAAAAATTTTCTCTTCACATTTTCAATAAAATCCAAATATGCATTGTTTTGAAAAAATACTTGAATATTCCTTTAAAAATAATTTTTTAAAGTCAAAAGGGGTAAAAATTTATTCAATAAATCTTAAGAGAATAATGATACATTTTTGAATTTTTTTTTAAAAACATAGATTTTGAAGAAAATATATTTCCTACAAAATAGATAATTAAGGTAAGGACCTAGCCTTAAGCCATACATATTCTAGTTATTTTAACAATATAAATCACTTTATTTTCCAAAATTTCATTTCAATTTAGATTTTTAGAGAATTAAGAAAAACTCTTTACTAGTAAACCCATACATTACAAGTGGAAAATTATAATCCGTATCCATTTTTTCTACCAAAAGAAACCATTTTAAAATAAAACAAGTTTTCTTTTCATGAAATATTTTTAAAATTTTGATATTGGCTTTATCCTTGTCCCTAATATTCTTTTAAATCCTTTTATTTTTTTTAAACAATCTGGGATGATAAAAATACCTCAATACGGGACATAAAAATAAAGAAAGAAACTATTAGTCCATAAATTCTTATAAAAATATACCCTTTTCAAAAACAAACTTTGTGCTTAAAATAAATAATTTATTACAAATAAATAAACCTTTTCCTAAACATTCCATAAAAAGATTCATAAAGATCTTAAAGTTGAAATGGTAATCATAAATATTTCCTTAAAAACGTGATTCCATTTTGAATTTTTTTTCACAAAGTTATACTTTTACCCTTAAGAAGTATCATAGACTATCCAATAAACATAAACTCATTAAATTACCATGTGAAAACTTGAGATTTCTGTAAAAACCTAGAAGTAACAAAAAAACATATAGGTAACTTAGGAAATAATTTTATTACCATACTTATGATGTAACCCTCACATCTACCATATGTTATAACCCTCACACCTACCATAAAATAACCCTTAGAGTTATAATTGAATGTAACTATTGTAGTTACACTTGGAATAACCATTATGGTCATCTTCTAGTATAAACATATTAAATGAATTGGAGGGATATTTTGGACCCACCCATATTTGGTTTATAATAGAACCACCTGTCATCACTAAAAATTCCCAAGAACCATAACATTATCATAAAACATGAATATTCGCATTATAAAATCATTCCTCGAGGAAAATAAATTATTTTAAAAGAATACTGCACACATAAAAAAGGAAAAAATTTACGTAAAAATAACCATTTAAAATTTTAAAGGAAGATTAAAATAATTAATGGGTAATAAAAGTAGGAAAATACACTCATGAGATATAAGTTAAAAAAATTCCTTTCATAATTTGTATAAATAAGCATTAAAAGGGTATTTTATTAAAGAATAGTCCCTTACATAAAATCTTTAAAAGATTTATTTTGGAAACAAATTGAGAGAAATAATTAAATTATTTTAAAAAAAATTAATTTGAATATAAATAAATTCATAAAAATCATATTAAAAACATATAAATGATTGATAAAGATTTAGAAAATAAATATTTACTACATTTAAAAATTGGTTTTTTAGTTAAGAGTCCCTTTCCGTGAGCCAGACTCATCATATACGTTCTTTATATTCCTAAATAATAAATTTATGTTAATTTATAATTGTTCAAGAACCTTTTAAATGTATATTATTCTTTTTATATCACCCATTTATATGTTATATACAATTAATTAATCATTTAAGTTCACGTTGGATGTTTTCATGATATTCAGTTCATAAGTGAAAAATAGATTGAGTTAGTCAACCATAGTCAAAGAGGTTATTATTAAATCATCTCTAGAATAATATTAAGATATAATTATACTTTTCATACATAAATTATACTTTTAAATCAAACTATTAAATATAGTTATGAAAAATGAACTCTGTTACAATCATGAGGATGGTCGATTGTACATATGCATGAGAAACGTTTTCCTTTTTCAAAGATCATTATGGAAAGAAGGTAAGTAAAAATTTATCATTAAATAATGATAATAATATCTTAAATAAAATATTACTAGTTTTAATATACTCAAATATATCATTCATGTGATGTGGTGATGAAAATTAATCTCATTGCTTCGTGATGGTGGTAGTCCACACGTACAAAAAAATGATGTTATCATTTTTATATGCATGGAAAGGTAAGAGTGTAAATGGTATATTATATTTTAACAATGAAAAATATGTAATTAATATAATATATAATCCTTAATTCCATCATTGTAACTAGTCTTAATAGATGGTGATGGAAAATAAATCATATCGGTTTACGAGATGGTAGTCCACCATACACATGAAAGGCGAATTCATTTCCCATTTGATGGAAGTGGGGATGGATATGTGTTACTCTATAAAAATGACAACATATCAGTTTATTGAGTATAATAGGGTTATTATTTTATCATGTTTTAAGAATATCTGAATAATTTGGAAGAAGAAACAAAACCGAAATAGGTGGATAAAACTATACATCTTCTTTGGAAAACCTCCTTTGATTAACTCTTTCAAACCAATAAGAATGGTGTTTTGAAAAAAAACCATTATAGAATGAGTTTAGAGAATATAGGATGATATTTGGGAAGATAATGGATAAAAAAAATGAGTTTTTAAGTTTGAATAATTGAGAATAATTGATTATATTTTATAGGAGATGGGATGAACACTCTTGGAATTTCCCAAAATAATAAATTAATATAAATTAATTTTTAATTTAAAATAGGTCCAAAGAGATTTATTTCCAATAAAATTTGTATATGGGCCTAAATAAAATAATAAAATAATTTTTACAAAAGTTTAAGTCATTTTCATATTGTTATCATTCAGTTTTAGCCGTTATTTAACCCCATTAACTCTTACCTCGACAATTTTGTTTTTTACACTTTGAGGGTCAATATTGTTACTATAAAATTCGAAAAGGAAAATAATTGGACCATGGTTTATATTTTACAACTTATCTTAATCATTTTTATGAATTTAATATTTTTATGAATTTTATATCATATAATAAAATATTATTTACTTTAAAATATCACTAATGCCAATTTTGATACTATTCATAACTTTGAGTTTTTAAAAATATACAAAAAACAAGATAACTTCAAAAAAATCATTTAATAAATTAATGAAATGTTAAATTAATCTATTAAATTATTATATTACATTAATTATCTCATATTAAATTTCTTTTAATATTTTTTATATCATTTATTTAAAATTTACATTAATTAAATAGTTACCGCATTAGTGTTTTTCTAGAATTTAAGGTAATTATATCTTCACTAAAAAGTCAAAATAAATTACCATGTTTAATATAAATATTCTAAATAAAAAATAATATTTATAGTCAAACATATCTTCTATATAATACTATATTAAAAATATTATACCGATTAAAAATAATAATGTGACTTGTTTGACTTTTCTTTAAATAAAATATTATAAAGGTCATAATCTAATAAAAGTGTAAATAAATTGTCATAAAATAGAAAATTTAATGATTATGGACGAATATTACTCATAAAATAAAATTGGGTCATGTTTTAGGGTCATTTTATAGTTCTTATCATTTTATTTTTACCATTAATTACCTGATTTACCCTTTACCATGATAACAAAAATTACTAAGGTTACTATTTATATAGTATAAATATAAAAGTAAAATATTTAATAAATTTGGACCTATTGATTAAAAATATGAAATAAATTTTTTAAAATTCAAAACACAACAGTTTCATCATTTAATTTAAAATATAATTTTCAAAACGCAATGAAAACCAATTTTACAGAAAGATTTTTTTGAAACATAAAATGTTTTTATACAAAATTAAAGTATAAAATAAATTTAAAAATATATAATTATTTTATTTAAAATCAAAATAAAAAAAATTAAATTTTAACACTAATCTCAAATATATTTTAAATTATAAATACTTGAAAATAAAATACAATTTTCAATAAAAATTGGTATTTTTACTATTCCTTGAAAAATAGACTTTTTCATAAAATTATCAAAATTTCACCATAATATAATTTTTATAAGATTATTTCAAAAACTATATTTATTTAACTAAATAAAATTTCTAAATTTTATAAAAATTAATTATATTTTTCACTCACAAAAGCAATAAAAATCATTTTTGAAGAATAAAATGAATTTAGTAAAATTTAGTGGTTAATTTTATTAGCCTTAATCAGTACATTATTAATGAGTTATACCATTATATATATCATAATACATTTAATAATATTAATTTTCACCAATTTAATGGCTTGGGTATAATGGTCACATAATAACAATATGTAGTTTTTCATTTAAGCTTAGGGTTGTGTATATCTTAAGCTATTGAATATAGTATTTCCATTTAAAAACCCAGGATATTAAATTCTCCCACATTGTGGAAATTTTGTCCTCAAAATTTTTAATTTTTTTTAGTAACTATGCATTGACTTTTCAAAACACCTTTGTTGAAATCTCACATCAGAAAAAGGATTAATAAAACACCCACTTGAAAAGAAAGGTAGGGAAGTAAAAAGGTCATCTAGAATAAAAAATAACTAAATTTATAAATAAGGAAACATGGAAATGTAAGAGAAAATATAATACCCAAGTACTGATAGATAGTGATAAAGAAAATTGTAAGGAGAAAGTGAACAATCCCAAAATCATAAATATGTGATGGGTTAAAAGGTCATTAATTTTATGGTAAGAAATATAAATAGAAAACATTTTTGTTTCACGATAATTTTTATAGAGTTGATGAATTAATTTACTTACCTATATAAGAACATGATTAAATATTCTTACTTTACAAATAGAGTTTCATCATTTAATCAATTTCCACTACAATATCATCTTTTTCTCCAAACAGTGATTATTTAAGATGAATTTTTCATTCCAAAAGCATTAGAATCAACTTCTTCAGATCACTATATCTAAAAAAGAATGAAAATATATTATTCCTATAATTAAGAATTAATAAAAATAAAAAATGTTTTGATAAAATAAGATAATTCCCCAAAAATAATAAACTATTATATGATGAAAAACTACATTAATCTCCAAAATTCCATAGTAACACCCAAATCTCAACATAGATCATTTGATAAACAACTATCATAATATTCTTCAAAATAGTCCAAAATAATATTGAAACCCAAAATTCATAATAATTTTATCCCATAGACTTCCAAGATAATTTTAATATTTATCTCCAAATAACATCAATTACTCTCATACCAAAAATTATATACCCAAATCACGTAATCTCTAAGATACGGTAATCATTTCTATACATTATAAATCCTTAAAAATATCATTCAACTTTTATTACAAAAATAAAATACCATACTGTTCTATTTATCCTATTCCTATAATGATTCCCAAAATTATAGTGATCTTTATCCAAAATAACATTAATCACTTAATCACCAAGTCATTTTTCAAGAAAATGGTATTGGATATGATAACACATATGTTCCCAAAATCAAATTATATTTCATCTATAAAATCATTTAACTAAAAATAAAAATTCATACTAAAAAATATTTCACAATGGACTGTGATAGGTGATGCACCCTTTTCACCATTCAGTGATGGGTTCAAACCTCATGACCTTGTTAGATGCGATATGTTGTCACATGGTCTATGAGATATCCTTTTCTAAAAATATATTATTCTTATAACCTTCCCAAAATATGTTAAAATACTTGAAATAAACATAATATATTAAAAATTAAATAAATATTTAACCTTAAAGGTTATAACATAATTTTCATTTTGAATACAAACAAGTAATAACCCATAATTACCTCAAAAATAAATATCTCCAAAAATATCCTTAGTTACCTTAAAATTTCATTACATAAACCCTAAAAAGGGATTTTTAATACATTGATCATATGATAAACCTTAAAATTATAAACCCATGATGGAATACATAACTCTTAAGATAACAAATCCTAAAAAAATACTAATCTATAAAGTTATCTAACCCAGCTTTGATATCAATTATAATAACCTTACCTTAAATAATACATATTATAGTTATTTTAAAATTATAAATCAATTTCATTTCCCAAATATGTTTTTTGGTTTATAGTTCTAGATAATTAGAAAAAATAAACTTACATATTAAACCAACATAATAAAAGTTGAGACTTATACTCAATATCCATTTTTTTCCACCAAAGTAAAACCTTTTAAAATAAAACATGTTTTTTTTCATGACATATCATTAAAAAATTGACATTGGCTTCATCATTTTCCTTAATATTCTTTAAAATCATGTGAAAAATATTTTGAAAAGGTGATAAAACTACAAAAATTTAGGAAATGTAATTAAAAAGAAATAAATATACCATTATTACATAAATACTTATAAAAATGTTCCTTTTACAATAAAAACACTTTAGGCTTAAATTAAACATTTTCATACCCAAGAAATCGTCTTTTTTGCCCAAATATTTCCATAAAACTTTTCATAAAGATATTAAATGAAAAATGATATTCATAAATGTTTCTTTTAAAAAATGATAAACTCTTGATTTTTTTACAAATTTATACTTATCACCCTTAACAAGTAACATATACTTTCCATTAAACATATACTCATTTACTTACATTTTGAAAACATGATATTTCTATAAAAACATACAAAGAATAAATAAAATATATAGGTAATATAGAGCCTAATTTTCTTATCATACTTAATTATGATGTAACCATAATGACTACCATATGATATAAATCTCATGGATACCATAAAATAACCCTCACAGTTATACGTGGATGTAACCATCAGAGTTGCACTTGGAAATACCATCACAATCAACTTCCAAAAAAAATATACCAAATCGATTGGAGGGATATAACATAACCACAAATATTTCGTTTATAGAGGAACAAATTTTCATAATTAAAAATTCCTAGTAACCATAATATAATAATAAAACATAAAATATTTTATCATAAAAACAATCCTTGAGGAAAAATAACTTATTTTAAAAGAATATTGTGCACAAAAAAGGAAAAAATTTTATTTAAAAATAACAATATAATAGTATAAAGAATGATTCCAATAATTAAGGAATAATTAATGTGGGAAAATATTCTCATACAACAAAAGTTAAAAAACATTCATTTCATCTTTTTTAAAAAGAGACATTAAAAGAATATTTTATTAAGAGAAAGTCCCTTACAAAAAACCTTGAAAAGATCAATTTTGGATTTTTTGAAGGAATTTCATAATTTTTTTTAAATTTATGTACATATAAATAAATTCATAAAATTTTTGAAAAACATGGACATTATATATAATTATTTATAAAATTAATAATTAAAACATCTAAAAAGAGGTTTTTAGTCATAGAGTCCATTACCTTAAGTCTGACAAATCACGTATATTATTTATCTTCCTGAAAAACACAATTATATTAATTTATAATTTATTAAGAAAATTTTTCATATATATTAATCCTTTTATATCACTCATTTCAATGTTATATACAATTACTTAATCATTTAATTTTACATCATATGTTTTGATGATATTTAGTACCTAAGTAAAAAATGGATCCGGTAA
Organism: Viscum album; assembly: GCA_963277665.1. Lineage (NCBI taxonomy): Eukaryota > Viridiplantae > Streptophyta > Magnoliopsida > Santalales > Viscaceae > Viscum > Viscum album. The sequence continues at coordinate 463,185,444 of OY728165.1, read as the reverse complement.
GATGAATATGGTCAAAGAGGTCATCATTACATCATTAATAGAATAATATTCATGAAACATTATCATTTTTATATATCAATTATACTTTTAAATCAAAAAATTAAATTTGGTTATGAAAAATAAACTATAATATAATCATGGAGACGGTAGGTCATACATACACATAAGTAACATTTCCATTTTTCAATGATCATTATGGACAGAAGGTAAGTATAATTTCATATTTAAATAATGATAATAATATAATAATTATGATATTAATTATATAAATATAATTACATATATCATTTATGTTATGTGGTGATGAAAATGAAACACATCGCTTCATGGTGGTGGTAGTCCACAAGAATGCATAGATGACATTTTCATTTTTTGTGCATGGAAAGGTAAGAGTGTAAATGGAATATTATCTATTAATAATCATAAATATGTCCTGAATATAACATATAAACATTAATTTCATCATTATAACTAATCTTAAGGGAGGTTGATGGAAAATGAATTACATCAGTTCGCGAGACGGCTGTCCGCCATACACACGAATGCCTACTTCATTTACCATTTAATGGAAGTGGAGATGGAGATAGATTATGATAAAAAATAATAAAATATATGTATATTTTGTATAATTTAGTTATTTTTTTTATCATGGATGAATAATATTTTAAGTAGTTATAAGAAGAAAAAAAACTAAACCATGCGGATAAAACTATACAACTTCATTGGAAAACCTCCTTTGATCAACTCCTTACAACCACTAAGGATGGTGTTATGCCAAAAATAAGGCCTCTAGAATGAGTTTATGTATTATATAAAGGTATTTTGTCAGATAATTTTTGATCCAAATGAGTTAATAAGTTTTAATAAATGATAATAATATGTTCCCTTTTATAGGATAGTGGAGGTACACTCTTGAAATTTCTGAAAATATTAAATTAACATAAATTAATTTTTAATTCTAAAAGGATCCAAAGTGAGTTGTTTAAAAGGTAATATCAGTATGGTTCTAAATAATCTCATCCAAGATTTTTTACATATGTTTAGGTCACTATAGTTCCCTTATAATATAGTTTTAACACTTATTTAACCCCTTTAACTTTTGATAGGATAATATAGATTTTTACTCTTTAAAGGTCAATATTGTTACTATAAAATGGAAAAGATCCATATTTGAATCATGGTTAATTTTTTAAACCTTATCCTAATAATTTTTTTAATTTATTATTTTTATTAATTTTAGACCATCTAATAAAAAATCTTTTATTTTAAAATATCATTAATGTCAATTTTGACACTATTCATTACTTTGACTTTTAAAAATATCAATCTGATAAGATAAATTTGAAAAAAATATTTTAATAAATTTATTAAATGTAAAATAAATCTATAAAATTAATTTATGACATTAAATATCTTATATTATATTTATTTTAATTATTTTAATATCATTTATTTTATTTTTTACATTAATTAAATAATTTCTACATCAGTGTTGTGAAAGAATTTAATGTAATTATTTCTTCACGGAAAATTTATAAAATTAACTTGTTAAAGATAAATATAATATATTCCAAAATAATATTTTTAGTTGAAAATATCTTCTAGATAATTACATATTAAAAATATTATACTTAATAAAAATAAGAGTGTGACATGTTTGACATTTCTAATAATAAATATTATAATGTTCACAATATAATCAATGTGGACATAAATGGTCATTAACTGAAAAATTAAAAGATTATTTAAGAATATTACTCATAAAATAAAATTGGGTTATATTGTTATGGTCATTTTACAATCCTATAAATTTTATTTTTACCCTTAATTACCCGATTAACCCATTACTGTGATAACCAAAATTAATAAGGTTACTATTCATGTTGTCTAAAAATAAAAGTGACCTATTAAATAATTTATAACTCATGATTAGAAATATAGAATACATCTTTCAAAATTCAAAACACATTATTTACAACATTTAATTTAAAGTTAAATTGAAAAAACACAATGAAAAAAGCTATTTTTTTGAAAAAATGAAATTTTTAAACATCAAAATGTTTTATACTAAATTAAAGTATAATATCCATTATTACATGATAATTGGATTATTTTAAATTAAAATGAAAAAATTAATTTTTAAAAAAAATATAATTTTCATTTTAATTTTAAAATAATTGAAAAGAAAATACAACTACCAATAAAAATCTATATTTTCACTATTCATTGAAAAATCAATATTTTCAAAAAATTATCAAAATTTCATCATAAGATAATTTTTATATGATGATTTCAAAAATGAAATTTATTTCATAAAATAAAAATTCTAACTTTTCTAAAAGCAAATTATATTTTCACTCATAAAATTAATAAAAATCATTCTTGAAGAAAGTGTATTTGAAGAATGAAAGGACTTTATTAAAATTTAGTGCTTAATTATCTAAGCATTATTAATTCATTATTAATTAGTAGGGAAATTTTATATTTCATAATCCAGTTAATACTATTCATTCCATATAACTTAATTTCTTTTTTATAATGGTAAAATAATAAAAATATTTAGTTTTTTAAGCTTAGTGTTGCCTATATTTTATGCTATCAAATATAGTATTTCTATTTAAAATATCAGGATGTTATAATTAAAGAAGGATTTTCTTATTTTTTGATCATTTATCTTAAGTAAAAAATAGTGAGAAAAGGTTCTATTATTTAAAAATATAATTTATTACCATAGGATAAGTAATTTAATGGGATTATTGAGATACAAATCATATGATTTTATCATTAAAAACATAATCATAAACAATCCTAATAAATGATGAGATTGTAATGTAAAATCTTGACCACTTTGGTAATATTGAATCATATGAACCATGAAGGAAAAACATTAAATGAAACTTAAAATATATCTATAATAAAATAATTCATGATATTACACTTCAAAGTGGATAGGTTCATAACATAACATATATCTCAAATAAAGAAAATTGAGACAAAAAATCCATTACCGATTTGGTAACTTTGAAAAAATAAACCCCATGAAAGATAGAAACTAAAATTAATATGTAAATATTTATATATTTAAGGATAATAATCATAAAATACATTCATGGTAAGTGTATACACCACAAAACAAAAATAAGTGGTGAATATGGAATATATAATACAAAAATAAAAGTGAGATGAGAAAACCCCCTTAGCTTAAGTCTTGAATTATAGAATACTCATTAAAATTCCTAAATAAAAAATATAAATTTATTATAAATATATTAAAACACCATATCCAAATATATCATACCATATATGATTTTATAATGTCCTTTTATTACCTGTTTATTAACAATTTCATGTTAAAGTTATGTTTCAGGTAATGACCACTTTGTTTTTCGCATATGTTTTGACTTTTAATTTTTGGTCCTCTTAATTTTATCATTTTTAATCATATATAGAATTTAAATCATGATATAAATATAATATATATTCATTAAATATGTATTTAAAGTAATCCATAAAATTGGGTGATAGAAAGTGGAATACATCATTCATGGAGATGGTAGGCCGTATGTATGCATAAATAATGTTTCTATTTTATTATCATATTAAAAGATTTTTTTAATAATATATATTATCATTTAAGTAGTGTTATTATTATATATATTTCATATATGTTTATTAAACTCATCCTTAATACATTCTTTGTAAAGTGTGAATGAATCACATCGTTCCGTGAGGTAGTAGTCCGTTGTACGCACGAGTGATGTTATCATATTTCAAGAAAATAGAAATCATAATGTTATATGTGATAAAATAATTATATAATAATAAAATCATCATAAATATTATATATATCATATATAAACTCTAAATCCATCATTATTCCCAACCTTGAAAGGTAGAAATCGAAAAACGAACGACATTGGTTCATGAGGCGGTAGTCCGCCGTATACATGAAAGATGATTTTGTAACCCATTTGATGTAAGTGATTGTGTTTTTAGGTTATAAAATTAAAATAAATTTTTATAAATATTTTTATGATAATGTTTTTGATATATAATCATGGTATAATATGAATTGGATTAGGTGGAGTAAGATATAAAATAAAATGCTCGTTTAAAGATTGTTACATATTATTTATGTTTCATCCTTATAATTTCACTAAAGACTTTTTTGGTTTTCTTTATGAAAAAATATGGATTCTTGTATTAGGGTATTGAATTTTGGAAGTGATTTGGGTAGATATTGTTCTATCCAAATGTATTTATTGGTGTGAAGAAGTGAGGTCAGTGAGTGCCCTTTTATAGTTGAGAAAGAGTGGAATTCTTACTAATACACAAAAGTATTCACTATTAGGAGGTCAAAATTACCTAAAGTGGATACAAAAATGATTATTAAATTTTTTACGGATTATATGGTCTAGAAACCCATCAAACACACATTTAAACACATGTTTAAAAATTTAGATCCTTAACTTATATGTTTCCCTATTTTTACCACTACGATAACTTGTTTTCCAACCTTAGTAATTTTTCATTTATGATTAAATTAGAGTGAGACTTTTTATAAAATTTAATTCATATTAATTAAAAATATTATATATAATTTTTTAAATATTATTCCTTTATGTGTTGGAAATTAATTTTAACACAAACACATTTAAAACACAAACACACTGTTTTAACCTTAATCACGGTAACCGAGTTTTTACTATTTAACGGTCAATAGAGTCATTATAATAGAACAATTGGTCCATAAATGTACCATATTTTATATTTAATATTATTTAAAATTCAGTGTAAACAATTGATTATTTTTAGTAATTTTATATCAATTAATAAAATAGCTTTTATCGTAAACTAACATTAATGTCAATTTTTACATTATTCATTTAATTTAGATACAAAATATCAGGATAATAATGGAATTATAATTTATTAAGTTCAAAATAGTTTAACAAGATATATTACTAAAAAAACTATAAAACACAAAAATTAATTCAATTTACTTCACTTTTATTATTTTTAGTATTAGTTATTTTATTTTTTATTAACTAAATAATTAATGTGTTGACATTTCTTAGCTAATTTAAGTAACTAATTAATCTACAAAAATTAAAGATAAATTATTATAATAAAAATAATACATTTATATTTCAAAATAATGTGTATAACAAAACTAATTTTGTTTTAGTCCCTATCCCAAATCATTATATATATATATTAATAGTAAGAAAGGCATCTTTTTGTTTTGTTTTTTCTTTACATAACTTATTATATGGGTCATATTTAAAGGAAAGTGAAAAGTAATTTCATTAGTTTAGGGAATTTAGTGGAAAAGGTTTAAATAAATTCATTTAATAAAATCAAGACAATATTTTATTCCATTTTCAGTATTATCATTTTAGTTTAATCCCCAACAAATCCAATTTTACCTTAGTCATGATAATTAAATTTTACTTCATTCACTATTAATTTTGTTTAAAAATTAAGCTAACATTATTATAAATTATAAGTAATTATAACTGAAAATATTAAATAAATTTTTAAAAATTTAATTCACATAAGTGGAAAATTTTAATTTAAAATTAATCCGAAATACGTGATTAGAAAGATGGGTTTTAAAGAGAAAATGTTCAAATGTTTATAATGTATTTATATCCAGTTTCATTATAAAATTTATTCCAATGAAATAAATTGTGTTAATTGATATAAAATTGAATAAATTTTACTTTAAAACAAATTTAGAATATATTTTAATATTATAAGTTATTTTAAAAAAAAGGTTGTTTTCAATTAAAATTCATTAATTTTCATTATTCATCAACAAATGAAACTTTTCAGAAAAATCCAAAAAATTCATCTTAAGCTTATTTTGACATTATGAAGAAAAAACTGAAGTTTATTTTATCAAATTAATTTTAAAAATGTGTCAAAAATTAATACTATTTTTATAAAAAAAATAAATAAAAAACATTTCTTTGAGAAAATTGTACTTTCCAAACATATAAAGACTTTATCAAAAATTAAGTATGTTTTATCAACATTTTTCATTTATAAAAAAAGATATAATTTTTTAAAATTATTCATAACTATTCATATCCCTAAGTTTTATGGCTAAGTTATAACAGTCATGTTTAAATAACTAAATCATTAATATATCACAGTTTTATTAAAACTCAGTATTGCATGTAACACTAAGTAATCTAATGTTGCATGAAATGAGAAAATTCATAATGATTAAAATAATTCAAATTATTTTTTACAAAATAATGGGGTGTTATAGTGTGGGTGATCATGGCTTAAGAAGAGTGACAAGCATGTGTTTTTGGAACCCATTTGGTCTAGTGATTGAGGGGTAGTGTAAGTGAATACATATGGTGGGGATCGCACTATTGGCCATTGGAGGGTGTGATCCTCATTGTAGATAATTTTTGGTGAATGTTGAGGGTAAAATTACTTATGAGTTAGGAATCAGTATTGATGGATTTTTCATGTTTCCACTCATGTATGAGTTTGGTGACTACATACTTTTATTACATTAGGTAATGGATAGGGAATGGGATATGGAGATTGGGTGTTGGATTTAGTGGGGTGATGATAATGATACTTCTATTGTGAGGAGAATCATATCAATCAGAGAGGAATAAATCTCATCTTAGATGAGTCATGAATATAGTGAGACTGGATGGTGGACTATCAAGGTGACACTAGGATACTACCATGTGGGGATATATGATTTGGTGTGGTTTCTTGGAAAATACCATATTTGGGATTCAGATATGGTATCACATAGAGTATATATGTTTTTATTGGGATTGTCCTGGAGCTGGCATGATCTGAGGGTGATTCATATTGGGGGTGCACCGATGCATGTGGAGAGAACATGATGACTTGTTTGGTTGATTGTAGACCAAACCATGTAATTACACTATGTTTTTGGTTTTTTACTTCAGTGTGGGTATTTGGGTGGTTTTACAATGCCTCTAGAAGCGAAGGCATTTTGACCGAGAGATATGATAACACATTGATGTGTGTGAATAGATGTTTTTTTGAGAAGTAGGAAAAAGGATGTATAACTGTTGATTTAGAATGAAATTGTGTGCGGTGAGGTGGAAACCACATCATGTGTATTTATGGACCATTATAAATGTATTTTTAGAAATAAATTTTCATGGAAACGGGAACCATGCCATAAAATTGACTTTTGTGTGTGAGGAATTATGGTGGGGAGAAAAATAAGGTTTGGGATGAATCAGTTTGTGGTTAATTGGTGTTATAGGGTATAATGGAGTGATTGAGAACCATATCGGTGTCGGTGATAGTGGCGAGTGAGTAGTGACTCATAATGATTAGTGTGCAATGGTGGTTGACGTTTTGTAGTGGAATCTCATTAAAAATTTTGGGGTTTAACATATTGTGTTAGTGGTGAATTGACAACTAAGGTACCCCATGATTGATATATAGAAAACTAAAAAGGTTTATCAAATATGAGAATCATTAGTATGGGGAGTTTGTAACAACCCATGAATTTTTAGGTCATTATTTTTGGAAGAAATTTTACTTTTTGGTTTCAAACAAAGGATGTTAATGAATTGTGATTCAAATTGGGATTATGAGTATTGGTAAATCTTAAGGAGGTGTTTTTGGATGTGGATCTAGGTCCTTGAGGTTTTATAGGTTCTCAGATGAATGTTGGAGAAGGATCGGGGTGACCCCTCCTTTTGTTGTTTTGGTTTCAGGTAGCTGGTCATGTCATTACTCATAGGTCACGTTAAGATGACTTAAAGTTAAGGGAATCATAGTAGGGAGAGTTAGGTGCCACATTTTGAGAGAAAAATGTATCACATTGAGGGATGTTCATTACTTGATAGAGAAAAGTTATTCCATGACCCATACGGGTCACACCATGATGGTGTTGGATGGGGGTTGGGTCACTTGCTTAGGGGAAGGTGTGCTGTGACCTAGAGGGGTTATTCCATGATGTAGGAAGAAAAAGGGTCTGAACCGTTTCCTAGGGTGGTCATTCCGAGACACAAGAGGGATTATCTATGACGGGTATTGATAAGAAAGAATTTTTCCATGACCATCATGGCTACATTGTGATCAGGTGCTTGGGGTGTTTTTTTTGCAGAGACAGACTGATAATTTACAAGTTATACAGCTTAGATTTTAGGTCAACCATGAAATGAGCGAGGTCCATTTTATTCATCCCTCCCCATTATCTTCCCCTCGTGGTTCCCACTTGATATGAGGTTACTTGGGAGGTAGAGTTTCATCAATTCTAGGTGTGTTCTTCTGTTATTTCCCTCTTTATTAGTTTTTATTTTCTAGCCTCTAATTTTGATGCAGTGTAGGCTAGAGTTTTGGTACTGATTCCACTAGGTCATGGTGTAATCGATAGAGGAATACTGGGATATTAGTAGAAATTTCTTGAGGAAATACTTGCAGGAATAATATACAACATTATATGCGATTTCGATGATGTGACAATTCCCAATGAGTTTTTAGGTGATTATTCCCCACTGTTCCAAATTGAATAATTAATTATAATAAGATTTAATTAATTATTTAGGTACTTTAGCATTACATAGGATCTTGGTTGGTAGTTAAATCTTATAAAGGGAATGTTTGCGATTAATATAGGATGATAAAAACATAGCATGGGTGGTAACTCCATGTTTGAGTTAAGTAGTCCATTCAATAAAAAACTATATGATTTTTTGTACATGAGTGTGAATTCCTACATATTTTCATTGGAATAGGTAAGAAGTTATAAAAATATTTTAGAAAGATAATATGGATTTTATCATCCTTATTTATGTATGAGTTCTCTCTTTCACTTGGGTTAAATATGTATTGTCCAATGACTAGGTCCCCAATGGGTTGGTATGAAGCCCCATACCCACACTCCCAAATCTGGTGCTAAAATATATTCTTTAAATACCAGGTTTGATACCAATAGATGAATTTAAATTTTAACCATCTATAATTAAAAAATCAATAACAAAAAATGAGTCATTTATATACCCAATACCTTTTAGGTTTTGAGTTTTATAAAATTAGGAAACCCATTACTTAATAAAAATCACATCCTTCTCATCCAATGAAAATTTTCCCATTATACACATATTTTTATTATTACAAAATAATCCCTCAACATATCCCATGAAATTAACTATACATGATACCCTTTGAGACATAAAATATGTATTAATCTACTTCATAACCTTGGGAAATTGAAACAGAAGAAGGGTATGATCAAATTCTCAATAAGTTAAAATATAGATGTTAATGATCAAATATCATTGTAAATAATATGATGATCATATGGGCATGAGAACATAATAAAATTGTTTGGATATAACACAATATATTTATTACCAACAACACATAATGTAGATAGGTTTCAAATTTTTTTCTAATAAATTCTATAGAATAATCCAATAAGTAATCATGAAATAATAATCATGAATATTACTTGGGAAAACATGATAAGTCATGAAAGAAAAAGATTTTTTTTAATTTTTTTAAACATTTAGAATATCATAAATATGAATTAAATCATTAACCCACTTTATTTTCAATAATATTTTCATTAAGAGTCATATTAATCATATACAAATATATAACTATCTTGGGACATTATCATTATATCACTCTTACAACCACTCTTACAATCAACCTTATAAATGGAATAAACTTCATGATTAATTTTAACATATATTCTATGGATAACATATCAATAAAAAATTTATTATAGGGATATAACATACCCACCCATCATAATAAAAAATTTCTAAGAACCACAATTTTTTTTTTAAAATTTTATGGTTTCTCTCTTAATCGTAAAATTATAAACAAGATTAATCATTCCTTCATAACATAATTAACCCTTGAACAAAAATGTGGTCCATGATAATTTTCTTAAATTATATTTATAATAAATTAATAGAAATAAGGTCTATGGAATCATTATAATATATCCTTATTAAATTATAATAATCATTAAATGATTTTTTTATAAATTAAAAATACATTTATAAAAGCATGTGAAATATATTATAGAAGAATAGGAATAAATTTAATTTTCTTTTGGTAACCCTTTAAAAAATTAAAATTCATAGAAAAATAGAAAAGTATTTTCTTTCAAAAATTGTAGAAACTTACAAAGGAATATTGATGATGTTAATCTATCATGATGATGGGAAGTGTTTTCATGACATATATTGTAAAAAACATTTTTTTACACATTTTTTTAAAAAATAAAAAGTTAATTATATTAAAAACATTTTAAAATATTCCTTTTAATCATTTTTAATTAAATTAAAAGTTAGTACAAATGAAATTTATAAAAAATTTGAGTATAGATACAAACATACATAAAACTATTTGAAGAACAAATACATGCAAGAAAACTACTTTAAAACATTTAAAACATGTTTTTTATAGGAAAACCCCTTACAACTTTTAAAATAAAAACCCTTCTGAAATAAATAACTCTAGAAGGAACCTAACATACCATAATTATAAAAATATTCATGATATTATATATCAAAAGTCATTATTTAAACCATATAAATTAATATAGGTTCATCAATCAAAACATGTCACAAAAAAGAAATCTTGAGATGAGAAACCCTTACAATTTTTGGAAATTTTTCAATCCAAAAATACCTTGAATGAAGGAAATTAATTCAATTATATAAAAAATTTAATTTAAACTAAATAATATATCAAAAAAAAATTCTAGATAATTAATTACACCATATAAGAAAATATTTGTGCATGACGTGAAACATGTTCAGGGAATTGAAATTGAGACTAAGAAACCCTTACAAAGATCAAAACAATTGAAATAAAAATCCATCAATGAAATGATTACATGAAAATATTTAAATATAAAGAAACAAATTATAAATAAAAAATAAATAGACATATTCAATAAAACTCATAATATTGGCATGCTATAGTTAATGAAAAAGTTACATAAACTAATGAAATGAAATTGAGTTAAAAATACCTTACCTCAGAATTCCTCTTGGTCAAACACATTATAACCTCTTCTATATTAAACATAACTATCTTAATAACTAATTTTTGAACCTTATTACTATAAATTATCTTTTATATTCTTCCATTATAATAATTTACTTCACATTTATTAGTAAGTTAATGTTTATTTTTATTATCATTTGTTAATACTTTAGATTATTTCTTGCATGTTTTGTAATGGTGATGTCAGATCCAATTATTTTATAAAATTTTTATCATTCTCATATTAATTAAGGTAATTATATATATTTTATATAATGATTAATAATTTTATAATTTTATTAAATGAGTGTTTTATTTATGATTCTTGATGATGAAATCAGTATGATTTTGTTTTCAGACAATTTATCAATATCAATGGGTTTTTTATAACGATCGTTAATTATTGTTTTATCCTTACACAATCATATTAATTAAATATATTATTCATTGATATAATATATATTCATAAAATATATTTTATTACCATCTATGTAAGTTAGTTATGAATAATGAAATGCATAGTCCAAGGAAGTGGTAGTCCGTACATACGCATGAGAAATATTTTCATTTTTAATTAGATGGAAATAATATAGAAAATGGTTGCACCATTAATATAATTTTTTAATATATTAAATATATATTTTTAATTATTTTAATATAGTTATTTATTATATTATAGAATATTCATAAGAAATAAACTTTAAAAATCTGGGTAAGTATATATACCCTTTCCTTGGATAATCTCCTTTGAAAAAAACCTTAAGGATTATTGAATGAGTATTTTTGGAAGACCAAAACCTATAAATCATGTATAATGATTATTTAATTTTATATTGTTAGATACTATATATGGTATATTTTTCTATGTTGATAAGTGAGTATAAGAGGTTCCCTTTTATTAGTGGAGGGGGTGACACTCTTGGAAATATTAATAAATTTTAAATATAATAAATTAAATTCTCAAGGATAAGGACTAAAAAACAGAAAATTTTCAAATAAAATTGGTGTAATGGTATAAATACACTCATAAAATAAAATTATGACAATATTGTTTTTTATAATTATGACTTTAGCTCATATCTTAACCCCTTAACCCCTTTTAACCCTTTACCATGGTGACAAAATATTACCTTGGTAACTCATTTTTATGACCAAAAATTAAGTTGAAATTATTAAATAATATTGATTATTATGATTAAAAATACAGAATCTATTTTATACTATCCAATTCCTATAGGTGTAAAAAATAAATTTTAATATGAGAACGCACAATGAAAAACATTTCTTTAGAAAAAATGTCTTTTTTTGTATACAAATGATTTTACACCAAAATCAGGTATAGAATTGATTATAATGTAATGTATTGACTTAAAAATAAAAATATTATAGTTATGTGACATTAAAATAAATTTAAAATATAATTTATATTGGTAATTTCTTAATTAAAGAAAATGATAAAAAAATATTTTTTTATTAGAAAAAAACTTTACATAGGTTTTAAAATCCCAATCATAGGTTTATAAATTTAGAATATTATTTTTAAATTATTTATTTTATTAATAAATATATTTTTTATGAAAAGATTTAATAAATTTTAATTCGTTATTATATCATGAGGATATAAAAAAAGTGTCAATATTTGTAAAACTATATTTTTTTTACTCTTCACCTGAAAATCAAACTTTTCCATAAAATATAAAAAATTAAATCGAAGATATTTTTTACCTAATTAATTGAAATATTTATTACATTCCATAAAATTAGAATTATAAAATTCATAGATTTATTTTTTAATTGAAAATAAAAATAAAAATAAAAATTAATTTTATAGAAAAATGACCCTTTTAAACATTAAGTGTTATTCATATCAATTTATTATTAATTGAGTGTTAAAATATTTGTTCACACATTAAAATATTAAATATTACAAAAATAATATTTTAAAAGGGATAAATATAATTTTTTAAGATAAAAAACACAACACTTTAGAAACAGTTCTTTGAAAAATATCTCTTTTAAACATTGAATGATTTTAATCATATAATATTAGTTATTTATATTCTAATAATTAAATTTTATCAATAAAAAAAATACAATTTATGTATCATAAATTTATATTATATTTATTCTCACTAAAGATTTATTATAACATTTTATTAATTTTTTTAGTTTGGTGCCCTATGTAACATAATCTATTGAACATAGTATTATTTGAAGAAGAATTGCATATTGAAATCTTGAGGTGTTACATTTCCACACCTTAAATAAATTTTTTAATTTAAATTTATTTTGTTTTTTATAAAAAAGGGTTTATAATACTTTCGAAATCAATTTAAAGGTGTGAAAAAAGAAAATTGAAGACCATGAAATTTAAAAGGATTCCTAATAATGAAACCTTAAAATAGAGGGAAAGATATGAAATGTGGAGAAATAAATAAATAAATAAATAAATAAATAAATAAATAAATAAAAAAATATATATATATATATGGTAATAAATACCATTTAATAAACATTGATTTATATTCCTTGTTAAATAGAATTTAATTTCTTTGCAAAGACTAAGAAACTTATCATTTCCTAAATATTTCTTAAACAATTCATTTACAATTATGAGACTCGTACTTATAAATGATTTTCAAATATCATACAATGATTTTTGAGTGATACTTTCCATTTAATAATTTAAATATTTATCTTCCTCTTAGTTTAGTATAATGAATTAATTTACCATTGGGATTGAGAATAATAGAAAATATACCTACTTGATTTTTTTTCAAATTATATGTGAAATTTAATCCTTTGATTGTGTTTTAAGAAATTTTCCATCTCTACTTGACCTCATATTATAAATAATAAATAACCATGATAAAATTTTATGAATTAAAGCACCAAAATTATCATTTAATAAATCATAAGATTCAAAAAATAAAGTTAAGTTAGTCTTCATATCTCTAGTCATTTACTAAAACAAAAAAATGGTAAGCAGAAGTTAAGATAATACTTAATATAAATAAATATTCATGTGAATCAGTAATACATTAATCTCAAAACCTCAATAATAACACCCAAAATTCAACTTAAATAATTCCATAAATAAATAAATCCTTAAACTCTTAAAAGTATACATGGATAAATTCAATAACCAAACATCATAAAGATTTAATCAAATTATCCTTTATCTAAAAAATTAAGGAAACTCAATAATCATTAAAAATATTCAAAAAAATAATTGAAATATATGATCTTAAAAATACAAAAAGCAATAATAAAATAACCTAAATCACTTTTATATTGAATTACTATTTAATTTTCATGGTGAACCATATTACTCAATTTATATTACCAACATCAATTAACCTATTTTCTATATTAACTACAATTAATCTAATATAAAATCTATAAAAACATATTCAAATCCTTTATAATGTTTCATAGAGAGCATGTGAATTAACCAAATAATATCCCTTGGGAGTGTCAAACCAGGTGTACAGTTAGGCCCAATTTTGGTTCATTGAGTGAATATTTTGTTAATAATCAACCAACCTCTTTAGGGTTATTACCCCTAAGCACATTTGTGCTAGATCCTACATCCACTTTTTTATATCCAAACATAGATATTATTAATATTTAACCACACACTAATTAATCTACATAAAGTTTTAATTTTTCATATACATAGACCTATCTCTAGGGTTTCTACTAATGTTTTCACATCCCAATCCCTAAAGAACATAAAATACCATATTAATTAATATTAATTAATTATTAAATCACATACCAACAAAAAGGGTTATCAATATGTCGATTATATCTCATAATATTATTGATCACCTTAAAACCCCAACATATAAAACATCAAAAGGGTTTTTATACCTTTGAGTTTATGAACAACCATAACCTTGATAACCTATGATGGTATCCAAAACTCTTAAAATATACTCAATCAAAAATATAACAACCTATAATGTTATATAATCACCAATCTGATACTAATTGAGACACCCAGACCCACACTCAAAAATATAGTGACAAAAAATGTTTTTTTTCATATAGTAATTGATACCTATAGATGAAACTATATTTTAACTATACATAATTGAAAAATAAATAACTAGAATTGATTCATTTACATACCTAATACCTTATAGGATTTTTTTGTTTTATAAAATCAGGAAAACCAATTACTTAATAAAAACCCTACATTTCTCATCCAATGGAAAATTTTTCCATTATACCCATATTTTCTTATTCCATATTAAGTATTTAATATCTCAAACAAAATTCTATACACATGATACCCTTATAGATATAACATATGTATTAATCTTCTTCAAAACCTAGAAAAATGAAAACATAAGAAGTTTGATCTCAAACGATCAATAAGGTTAAACATATATAGTGACCCAATCCTCTTAAACAAATAATTGCACGATTTTCAATTTAAAAAATCCATAAAACACAATCTAAAGTTCTAGAGATCTTGGTTATTTAAGAGACTGGGTTCATAAATAATAAACATTAATCTAAAATAAAATATATTTATTTTAATCTCCTTAATTTTCTTCTGTATTCCATTGATATTCTAAAAATATATAGGATAAACTTGGAAATAAATAATGAAAACTGGTGAGTTATAAAACTATGTAAGGGAATAAGCATGATAAATAAGCATAACATATGATTAAAATGATACAACATGATATTATAAAAGGCAACGATCATGAATAATCATATGGAAGAAAGAAATAAATAATATGAATTTATAAGATCACGGAATCATAGTAATTTGACTGTAATATAAAACACGACAAAAGTATAAGTCACGACTTACCTTCCAAGACAAGATAACATAGTGGACAAAGTCCCATAGTGGATTAGATATACTCCCTAATCCCATACATGTAATATAATAAGATATAAACATTACCCAATACATTGAAGAACTATCTAGGAGCACCCATCACAATATATACATGCATAAATGTTCCACAAAAGGTAATCAAACAAAATGTATAAGCATAATAAATACCCAATGAATGTAATGGGTTCCATAAAAATGCCTTAATGAATATTAAAAGTATATTCAATAAAGATTATAAATATAAGAATAAATTATGTATTTTTGATTTTCATATTTTAATCAATGAGAATAGGTCTCAAACTCATAATTCATTAAAAAAATCACAAGAATGTGTTGAGAATTTAATATTGGAAATGGACCTCTTAAAATGGTTTTTTATAGAATCAGTAAAAAAATTTTAAGAAGAAAATAATATGATTTTTTATTTAAAATAGTGTTAAAACAAAAAATTTAACCAAAAAATAATCATTATTTTATGAAATAATGAATTAAAAAAAATTAAGAGAGTTTTTTTATAAAAGGTTTAAAGTATAAAAAATTTACCCTTAATTGGGTTTGATTTTTAAGAAGGTACTGAGAAATGACCATAAAAATTCATAAAAACAAAAAATAAAGGTAAAATAAGATAGTTATATATTTAAGTTACATATATATATAATTTATGAACATTATATAATGAAAAATAGATATATAAGGTGAGGTAGATATAAAAATTCACAAGTTATAGAAAATAGATCTTTTTAGAGAGTTCTCTTACCTTAGATCTGGATTAATTTTCACTTTTAGTTAAAATACATAATAATAAAATTATATTTATCAAAAACATTATTAAAAACCTAATTAAACATTATTTTATATTTTATTATGTTTTAATTTTATTTTAAATTCATTTAATTGAGATACTGTGCTTATATTCATTGTCCTAAGACCATTTCATGGTTCCAAGGACAGATTAATTTATAGGTAATTATAAGAGTTATTATAGAAAGTTTACATAACTTAAAAAGTGTAATTTTATATAGTTAATTTATCTCTAAAATTTTAATAGGGTCATAATATCTAATAGTTTTCATAAATAAGTTTGATTTAGAGAGTATGGGTTTTATTATCATATGGTTAGTTCATTTAGGCGGGGTTTTTTGACCATGAATAACTTGGTTTTATTTAAATTTAATAGTATTTAAACATACATAATAAGTGGAAAAAATAAAATAAACCTATTAATATCAGTTTTAACCATAATAATTGAATTCAAACCAACTATGAAGGTGGTTATGAAAAATTAAATTCATTATTCAGGGTGCCAGTAAACTGACCATAATATAAACAATAGTTTCATTTTAGAATCAATTGAGGGGAGGAAAGAAAATGGATATTCCACTATAATAATAAAATATAAATAAATTTATAATATCTATGTTACCATTTGATGGTCTATAGAACTCATATGTGGGATATAAAAGAAGAAAAAAAATCAAAATATATTCGGCTGAAAATTTTAACTATTCTTTTCAAAGTATCCTCTTGGATATCTCTTAAGTATCCTTGTAATGGTACAAGGGTAAGAAAAAAACATAGAGGTCTTGGATGATAGGGACTGGGAGAGAAATGGGTATATTTTTGGTGAGATTTAAGTCATATATGGTGTGAAGAGAAAGGGTGAAGATAAATGGTATTTTTTGAGGAGGAGAGGGGAGTTTTTTGAATATAATATTAATTTGTTTATTATTTTAGATAATGAATATCAATAATGATTAATATTGTGACTATATATATTATTTTTTCATGTGAGTTTGAGACAATGGATAATTACATCATCCATGAATCATTAATTCTTGAATTTAGCATATAATGTTAAATACCATATTTTTTCATATTTCATTATTCACTAAAAATTAAACCATTTTGAAAAAATACAAAAAATTTACCCTATACATTTTTCAATGTGTATATTCCTAAGACAACATAAAATTTATGGAAATAATTTTATAAATATGATAAATTTAATATTTAAATAAAATATTTATTTATTAGAAAAATAATTTTTATTATATGTTCAAATTTCTAGCACTTAGAAAAATTACTTATAATTTCTTAAGAATTATATTATAATATTTATATAAATATATATTGTATCATGAAAGTTTTTTATTAATTTTAAATTTTATGTTAATCTTTAATATTTTTTATAAAAAATCATTTTAACAAAGATAAATCATATATATTTTTTCAAAAATAAAATTCCAATTTCACTATGTCAAGCATTTATTTTTATCATATTTATCACTTTTATATAATATATCATAATAAAAAATCATTATATTAGTTTTTAAATATTATCTTACTATTCCATTTATTATTTTACTATTCCTAATCATTAGATTACTATTCCAATGGCCATATAATAGTCACCTTGAAACAACTAGATAACGGGCTGATCCAAACTATAACATTTCCTTTTACACCCTATATATACTCCACCATTATCATACCTCATCATTATCTAATTATATTATAATATTATATACTTAACTAGATAATTTCAATCATATTATGTGTAAAACCCTCATATTCTAAAAGGATAATATTAGGTTTGATAGCGAATACAACACTTAACCCCGAGCTTAAACGACCTATGAAATATATTATTTAATGATGATCGTTATAACCTAGTCATTGTATTTGAAGGTATAAATATTATTAAACAAATTATAAAATATATATAAAGGTACCACTTATTATTGATAACTAATAAGTAAATAGTCACTCAATTTTTAGTAAATTCATATAATTCTTCAAAAAATAAGTTTTTTAAAATGGATTTTTTTCATTTCATGAGAAAATATTATAATTAATTTATAGAAATTTTAAAAATTTTAGTTGATAAAAAAAAATATTTTTTGAAATATTAATTTTAAAACTATCTTATGGTGATTTTTTTGATTTTTTTGAATTTTTTTTCAATAAATAGAGAAAAAATACAAATTTTATTGAAAAATGTGTTGTATTTTTAAAGTGTTTAAAATGTCATATTATATTTTGGATTGGTTTTGAAATTTCATTAGTTCCTTTTGATTAAATATAATCCAATTATATTCCTTTAGATGAATTTTATTGTTGAATTTTTGATAAAAAAAATTTATAATTAAAATATGATTTTCTGAAGAATCACTTTTCATCAAATTTTGCAAGTTAAATTTTAAATTAAATTATACCAATTATGTGAAATTAATATTAAAATATGTATTCATTATCTAGAATTAGGAGGTATAAATTTGGCAAATAGGGTCCTTTTATTTTTTAATCATTATGAATAATAACTATAGTAAACAACTATCACCATGGTAAGCGTAAATCAGGTAATTATAGTTAAAAATAATATTATAAGGAAAAAATGACCTTAAACATGACTTTATACTATTTCATGAGTCTAATTTATTAATTTCAATATAATTCATGAGTATATGGTTACTTGGTTCCATATTTATTTGATTATGACCTATATAACATTTAAGTAAAAGATAAAAACAAAAAAGTCACTTTCTTTTAATGACTATAATATTTTGTTTCTAGGATTCAAATAAATTATTTTTGATTATAAATATTAATTTTAAATCCATATTTTTTTTATCATTGTAATTTATTTATAAATTTTATTAATGAAATAGCTACCTTAACTTTTTATGCAACTCCGACACAGTATTTACTCAATTAATAGAAAAATAAAATAAATGATTTTAAAAATTTTAGAAGTAACATTATTAGAATAAATTATTATGTCCAATGATTTTTTAGATATAAATAATTTATTATAGTCGTTTTAATGGAATATATTCTAGTTCCATTTTTTCATCTTGTTTTCAAAGAAAAATTAAATGAATAGTTCAAAAATTACATTAATGTTATTTTATAACAAATAATATTTTATTAGATGATTATAAATATCTAAAAATACTATATTCATCAATAATATTTTTTGGAATTTTAGTATATATAATTTTCTACATTTATGGACCAATTTTCCTCTTACAGTAATTATATTCACTAATAAATAATAAGAACATCATTAACGCGGTAATTATAAAAAAGGGTTAACAAGATTTAAAAAAACTATATATTGGTAAGAAGCTAATTTAAAATTATCCAAATTTTATTTAATGATATTATTTTGACCCATAATTAATCTATATTTTAATAATATAATTTTGATCCATTTTTTATGAAAATTAATTTATATTTAAAGAAATTATAGAAGTGATCCTCACCTCACTTATAAATTGGAACCTCCTCTCCACTTTTTTTTCACACATAAAAGCCTTTTGGTTCAGTAAATACCTACCCAAATCCATTCATTACTTCCATTCCCATTTAACAGAGTTTTTTTAAAAAAACCCTCCTATGAAGGATTTTTGCGTAAACCTAAAGTGGTTTCTCAAAGAAGTGGCATTGTTCTTAACTGAGTATTTTTGTTTTAATTCTTCTTTAACTCATTAAAATACAATTCAAACATGCTAATATAATATTAAAAAAATCTCCCATATACTAACTTTTATTAGGTTAATGGTATAACCAATGTATATCTCCTCTTCTATAAAATGGGAAATTAAAGCATCGTTCATGTGTACGGTGGACTACCACCTCACAAAATGATATAATTTTTGTTTCATCGGTATATTTCACAAATGGATGTAATTATAGATTCAATGTATATATATGATATTTATGACATAATTATAATTGTAAAAAGTTAATATATCATCTATTTTCTTACGTTTCCATCCATTGAAAAATGAAAATGTTGTTTGTGTGTATGTATGAATTACTAGCCCCATAAATCAATGAGATTTGTTTTCATAACCTGATCACATGTTTGCTACATATGAGTATATTTAAAGAAATTATATGATATTTACAATATAATTATATTTTTTAAAGTTAAAAAAATACTTACCTTTCCTTTTATAATGATAGTTGAAAAATTAAAACATCGCTCATTTCTATGTATGACCAACCATCTCCATGATTGTAATGTAATGTATTTTTTATAAAAATATTTCACGGTTAGTTCTAAAAGTATAATTAATCTTAAAAAATGATAATTATATCATGATTATTATTTTGGATTTTATATAATAATAAACTCTTTTAGCACAATCAACCTATAGAAGTCATTTTGGATATATGAACTGAATATCATCAAAACATCAAACGCGAATTTAATTAGTTATGTAAATAAATATAACATGGTAGTAAATAAAATAAAAGGAATAATAAAATTTTAAAAGGTTCCCAATAAAGTAAATAATTAATATAAGTTTATTATTCTCAAAGATAAGGAATGTACGTGATGATTTAGACTTAAGGTAAGGGATTTCATCTCAATTTTCCTTTATTGAGGCATATTTTAATATTATGCACCAATTTATTCTATATGGTTTATATACTAAAAATATTCAATTTATATCATGAATAATTCCTAATTAATTTTATTTTATGTTTCAATTAAAATTATTTCATCTGATTGGATTTTACTTGAAAGTTACCAAGTGGTAAGGGGTTCCTTAACTCAATTTCCATTAACTAGGTTATACTTGTACTTCACTGACTATGTTCTTCAATGATTATATGTGAGATAAAATATTATTTTATTATGTTCTGTTTATAATTATTTTATGTGGTTTCACATTTTTTATACACAATCAATTCATTGATTAATTTTCACTTTAAGATATATTTTTTTTTCAAGAGTTTCTCATCACAATTTTGTTTCTGTGATACATATACTTCTTTCTCTAATTACTTCTTCCATGTTGTATATATAAAACCCCTTCAATGTTTTATATGATGATTCCATTTATATTCGTGGTATTTAATCTTTCATTTGAATCTATATCTTTCATTGGGGTTATGATTTAATGTTACCAAAGCGGTAAGGGTTTATTACATAATCTCATCATTATTCGGTACTGTTTATGTTTAAGTATCAATTAGTGGAATTATTTAATATTTCAATCTTGAAAACAATATATTTTGTTCAATTTTAGTTTTTTTTAATATTATAAGTTTTCCTTCAATATTCCCCTTTTAATTACTCAGGATATCAAAAAACTATTTTTAAGTAAAACTGAATTTCTTTTCTATTCATTCAGTAATATTTTCATTCCATGTTAATATTTTCATTAAAATGTTTTAAATTTATTTTTTTTACTATTCTATAATGATTTATTAAATATATATTTACCCACATTTTAATTTTTATAAAATTGTTTATACAAAATATTCTTGTTGTTTTCGAATGAGGTAGTTTTTGACATAGAAAAAATGTTGAAGGAATCATTATTTTCACATACTCAACATAAACTGAATTTCATGATGTAATTAATAAACAATGATTTAATGATTCATTTAAATGTTTCCAAGGTTATTTTAAAAGAAATTTATTTTCCAAATATTTTGTAAATTTTTAGTTTTCAAAAGTGAATTTCAAATATTTTTATGGAATTTAAATTCATTAACGATAATAAACCTTTATTTTATATATACTGCGTTAGTGATATATTGTAATTATACCATACTTTTTCTTTTCTGGATGGTTTATGATTAGTTTGTCTAGGGAAATATTAACATTTTTTTCAACTAGTTTTTTCAATATAAATGTTTATGTTAATTCTGTATTGAATTATTATTCTCTCCTTCCATATGATGAATGAATTATATTTAATAAGTTATGGGGGGTTCTATCTGTATCCCCTTGATGCATTTATAAGTTTCATGACACAACCTAGTTGGGGTATTTGTCAAAGACGTTACCAATTTATATAAGATTTCTTTCCATGATTTTTTGATGGTATGTTTATAATGTTTGATATAATGTGTTTCATTATTAGGATTTTAGTTATTGATATCCATGTGATTATTTGAATTATTTTGATATCAATGGATAAGTTTTAGGATCATTTGATTAGTTATATGAAATTATTTAATCATAATTTATTCTTGCCAAATTATTCATCATGCTCGTTATAGATTAAATTTAATGTTTTTTCAGTAATTTACCTCCCCATATTGATTATGAATTATTTATTCCATGATAACTACAACTTTATGTAACACTTACTAATCATAAGAGATCTCCATTATTTTATTTTATTTCCCCATGATATGAATAAGGAATATTTGAATTATTTCATGGATACAGAATATTTACTTTCACTATATGTTTTATTTTATGTTTCCAAATGTAATGTGAGATTCAATTATGTATCTATTTTACCATGGACAATAAACTATATGTTTTATCAGTGTTTGATTCCTTATATCTAGTTCTAATGTAATAAAGTTACCACCAACTCTGTATTACTAGGGCCGAGGTATTTATAATTGGTATCTTAGATAGTTTAGTAGAAACCTTGAGAACTAGATTTTGTAAAACATATATTAGGGAACATAACCCTATTAAATAACTTGAGGATAAGTATAAGTATAGGATAATATCATAAAGTTTTATTAAGATAGATATTATTTAGTTTTTCTATCAATACATCCCTATCTAGAAACTACAAGTAGACATAGTTTTCTCACAAATTCATTTAAGGGAAATAATCTTAAAAAGAGTTGGTTAAATATATATTATCCATCATCCTAATTCATGGTGAGTGTTCCCTTATTATAAACCTGGTTTGACACTCCATATATATATTCCTAGGTTAATTCACATTTTCTGTATGAACTGTTATAATGAATGAGAGAATAAAATCTATTGAAATATATGATATGCCATAGTAACATGGGATAAACAAAAAGTGTCTAGGGTTGATAAGTATAAGGTTTATGATAAGTTTAAATTCATAGATAACCTTTTTTTGGTTTTAAATTATGGAATTATAAGATGATTAAGAATATTTTTAGAGACATCTATGGTAATATATGTGTTTGATTAATATGGGTTTTTGTAAAAAAGATATTATTTAAAGAATAATTCCTTTACATTTTGTGAACATAATTTTAAATGTATTGGTAACCTTTAGGGTTTATCTTATATGTTAGGTTGAAATAGATATAGTTATAAAATAAGAGGGGGGTGGGTGAATTGTGTTCTTTTTAAAAGTTTCAAAATTATGTCGATTCACATAAACAGTAGAAAGAGATGTAAATGTTTTTGTAAGAGAATATATATCCAGATGATAATAAACAAAGAACAAGGATCAACAATTTATAGTGGTTTAGGGAACGAAGGTCCCCTAGTTCACTCCACCAATATCCTTCTCTATGGGCTTGGTGAATTTCACTATTAAGGTCCTCGTATCATAAGATCGATCCAAAACTGAGTGTAGACAGTTTTCACCCTTATAAATAAAGGCTAATAAAACAGATCCTTCTAGTTATTTTACAGGAACTGTTAAAACCATATCTTAGTGGGAGAAGCTGACACTCCACCACAACTGAATACGAGTAGTTGAAACTCAATATAGATAAGATGTATTTTGGTAAAACACAGATGTATCTCATTGTTTCAGTAGCACACAATTGATAAAAGATTAATAATTTCTTCAGAAGAATAATAATCTTGAAATATATCTGAAGAGATCAGGTTTCACAAGAGATTTTTGATTTTAAGAACATCAACTAAAAAAGAGCATTCTGATTCCAAATTTGAACATGTATGTCTCCCAAAATATAGTCCTTGTATCTGAGATGATTGATCACTGAAGTATTGACTTAATTTTTACAAGAAATATTAAAGAATAATAATTATATATACAACCAAGAAATCTCCAGATCATCATGTCAAAATATCCGACATAGAAAGTTATATATATCAATATATCTCGTAGAAATATTATAGATCCTCAAAAGATGCCTGATAAATCAAGAGAAATCAAATTTAAAGAATACATCTCAGATTAATCGTAACATCCCTTAAAAATAGGAGAGAAAATCCCTACTATAAACAACTCTTTAAATCATTTAAAATGAGCTTTGAATCAATCTAAATCAAGTTTTAAATCACCCTAACATTCCACAAAGACTATTGAAAAATGATTCGATAAAGACATAAATTCCAATCTCCGACATTGAAAAGTAAAATGTATGGTTCCTTCATAAAACAACAAAAATAACAAATGTAGGGTTCAAATTCATAACGTTGGGTTGATGATCCATATGTTTATCCTTGTTAGCAAAGATCTCTAAACATAATGTTGATTATCCATTCATCCACTTTTCCAAAAATAAGGTTGACAACATAAGGTTGATTATAAAAGTAATGTTGTTGATCCATACATTTGTAAAGTTCCATACTTACATAGAGTTCTTTAAACATACCTTTTTTTGGGAAAATTTATGGTTCTTATCTGAACATAATGTTCCTAAACCATATGTTTTTTCAAATTTAATGTCGATTAACCATATTCACTGGTATTTAAACATAAATGAAAGGTTTGTTCTATACGATACTTTCTTCAATGTATTGAATGAATCGTATTTCCAATAAATAAAAAAAGTGAACAATGTTTATAGAATATTTTTAAGATATTTCCGAACACTTTAATTAATATTTATCACAAATAAATAGTTTAACGTTATTTCAAGATAAGAATCTATAAATAATATAATTTTCCTAAAATACACTCAAAATAAAATTATTATTAAAATAAACAAGGGTATTTGTGAGCATCAGAATAATTAATATTTACAGAGTATTATGGAGACAATACATGCCCAACAATATCCCCCTTTTTTATGATCACAAAACACATATATTAGAATTATAATCTTTGAAAAAATAATTTATAATTTTGTAAAAATTAAAAGAAAATAATTTCAATTTGACAGAATTATTTTGATAAGGAATAAATATTTGAATTTCTCCCCCAAAGATAGATTTCAAAGAAATGTTTTAATTTCTCTAAATAAAATGTTGTCTTATCTAATTTCTCCAAAATAAAATTATGAATTATTTCAATAAAGAATAAATAATTGAATTTCTCAAATAAAAGAAATGTTGTAATTATCTAAATTTCTACCCCATTTTGTGATATCAAAAAGAAAGTACAGAAACAGATTAAAACACATTTAATATTGGGTAGAATGAGAATTGAAAGTTATAAGTAACTATAATGAATAAAGGGAAATGGATTTTGGCTATCAGACATAAAATAAAAAAGCAGATATAAAAATATAACACATAGATGGTAGTAAAACTCATTTATTAATAAAGACATGAATACAATGGATTTTGTGTTTGAGAAACAAAAAATTTCATTTCCATGGGTAAAGGTAGGAAGGAAAAATAAGGATAAGGATTGGATGGATGGTAATTCTGTATAGCTTCAAACATGTCCTTCAGATCATCCATATGCAATCCCATATTATTCATCCAAAAATATTTTAACTGAGTTATCAACTATCTAGAATCATTATTGAAATAAAGATTCTCCACAATGTTGACTTTCAGAAACTCATGAAGACTTTCCTATTGCTTCATGAAAATCTCTAACCTCTCTAAAGAATTACTCAACATCAATCTAATGGTCTGTTCTCATTGATTTAATTTATCGACAAGAAAGTTTTGATTTTCCAATAAAACTGATAGAGGAGAACTATTGCATTGAAGACCCTAAACTCGAAAATTTATATATTCCATAATGAATGTAATGACCTGAAATATTCTGATTAAATCTAGACTTTTTGTAGGTGTAGGAGTAGATGCACCGGCCCGATACAATGAATCATTCACAGATTCAAACTAACTACCCAAGTACCATTTTAATTCTGAAAAATATTTTTTTGACATAGATTTAGATCTGATCTTTCCAATCTCATGTAACACATATCTTTTGAATGAATCAAAATACCTTATAGAAATAGTATTCTCATTAATCTCTTGAAGCCTTTTCTTTGCAATTTCCAGTTCCTATAGCAGATTAGCATTCTCCTCTTGAGACTTATGGAATTTTATCACTACTTCTTCAACTTGATAAGATAATGAATTAGATGTCCCCCAATATACATTTATATCTGGATTTTCATTTTCAGTAGGCAAGGGATCTACCACAATTTTCATTACAAATTCTTCACAAGAAAATGAATAATTATAAAAAACATCAGTCTTCCCACCAGAAATATGATCTGACTGTCCCACAGTCCGATCTACCATTAAAGGTTGAATTTATGTAATTGATTCTTGTAAAAACTAGCCTTTTTGAACATCTACTTTTTAGTAACTTCTTCACCAACAAACATTAATTGAACATTTTCAGATTGAATATTATGTTCTTGAACTATTTCCTTTGGAATGATTTTTACTATGGGTTCATTCTCCAGAGACACAATCACAAGCTCTCTAGCATGACTCTCTACCCGAACTTCCTCTTCAATAACCGTTTTTTCCAAATGAACTAAGCATGTTGCTTCTCTAGAAGTCAACATTTTCTCTTTATCTTGAGAATCATTTATTTTTATAGGTTTCATAATAAGACCTTATTGACTTTATTATTACTCTTCTTCTTCTTTAGTGTTAAATCTAATCCTTCTCTTGGATGGTTGTGAAACTATATCTGTTCGAGATTCAGTTACATTCTCTTTTCGAA
Source organism: Viscum album (assembly GCA_963277665.1). Taxonomy (NCBI): domain Eukaryota; kingdom Viridiplantae; phylum Streptophyta; class Magnoliopsida; order Santalales; family Viscaceae; genus Viscum; species Viscum album. The sequence goes on along the minus strand of OY728165.1, from coordinate 463,157,958 downwards.
CACCAGATTGCTCCCCCTGAGCAAAATCTCCTGAGCTCTGTTCTTCCCCAGCTTCAACAGGTAAATTTTTTTTCCTTTCACAGTGCTCTAGAAAAATCCAAGTTTTCTTCATGTTCTAGAATTCAATACATTACTATAATGAAATTTTACTCTTGCCTCAACCAGTCTGATCATATTATTCTTAGAAAAATCCTTGAAATTATCCATCTATATAAATTAAAATTCATTCTCACATCTGGTGAGAAACAACAACAAATATATATATATAAATAGCACAGGAAATTGAATTTGATACCACTCAGAAAAATAAACATGATATACATGTCTAGGTAAAGGATTTTCTCCATATCATCCATACTTGGAACTATTCTAGTATAAATAAATTTCAGAAGAATCTTATGGTCACATTTTAAATCCTTAACAAACTTATTTTTGATGTGTGTTGAGTAGAATAGAAAATAAATAATGTATTTAGAAGAATGGTCCTTATCTCCAATTGAATTAAGGCCAAAATGGAAAAAAACTTTATATGTAATGTTCAAAATCTTTGCAACGTTAGTAGAAGAAATAGAGAAATATATATCTTCGATACTAACAAAAATTATGTCCTCCATATCTCCAAAAATAAACTGCACACTCTTATAAAAAGAATTCAGTTTTACCACATATAGAAATTATAAGTTGTTTTCATTAAAATATGTCTCAAGACCTTGAAAATACAGTTCTTGTTTCAAGAGAAAGTTCGTCTGGTATGACCATTCAAGATCAATCTCTTTTCCCTGAAGAATTTTTTTCCCAAAAATTATTTGACCTTCGGGTTCACTTGCTTCCCCTTCTTCGATTCTCTTAGCTTTCATCAGTCTTGAAGATTTGAAAATTTGTGGTTTTCAGATTGTAGGGTTGGAAAGGATGATCGAAGATTGAGGGTTTGTCAAAGTGATTTTTTTTGTTTCGGGTAAACTGGATTTGGAAGATGAGGGGTTTGAAAAACAAATGGTTTCTAACAAATGACATTTATCCTTGTTTCCCATGTCGTAGTGTAATTATGAAAAAAATTTAATAATTACACGGTGTAAATAAATTTAAGATAAAATGTATTAACTGAAATACCATAATATAAAAAAAATTATATAATATTGACAGAAACAAATTAGGCATAAATTAAAAAAAATAAAATAAAATAAAAAAATAAATAAAAATAAAAAAATAAAAAAAAATAAAAAAATATTTAAATAAAAATTAAATAAACCTAACTCCCCCTTAATAAAATCAAAACAAGCAGTGGGAAGAGGTTTAGTAAAAATATTTTCTAATTGATATTTAGTATTAACAAATTCTAAAGATATATTCTTTTTAAAAACATGATCTCTTAGAAAATGAAGTCTAATATCAATATAATTAGTTCTAGAAATGACATATTGGAGTTTTTGAAATGTTTATAGTACTTGTATTATCACATAAAATAGGTGTATTATTAAAATTAAGTCTAAAGGCTATTATATTGTTTGTAATCAACAACAATTGTGCATAACAACAGCTTGCAGATACATATTCTGCTTCGGCTATTGATAGTGCAATAGAGTGTTGCTTCTTAATTGACGATGACACTAATGATTTTCCTAAAAAGTGACATGTTCCTAAAGTAATTTTTCTACCTAATATACATCCTCTATAATCTTCATATGAATATGATAATAAATTAATATCATAAGTTTTTGGATAAACAATAGACTGAACAACTGTTTATTTTAGATATCTAAAAATCCTTTTTACAGTAGCAAGATGGGATTCTTTTGGATTTGATTGAAATATAACTTAAAGACATACCGAAAACACAATATCAGGTATACTAGCACTATGATATTGTAAAATTCCAATCATACCTCAATATAACTTGTTGTCCACTGGTTCTGTAGCTTTATCAAATTCATGCTTAATATTAGAACACACAGGAGTTGAATATGTCTTACTGTTCTCAAGATCAAACTTTTTTAATAAATTAGTAATGTATTTACTTTTATTTAACACATTTCCAAAATATTTTTGATAAATTTTATGTCCTAATATAAAATTTAATTCTCCCATAATTCTCATTTCAAATTCTTTTGGCATAAGTTCTGAAAAATCATTTCAATGTTTTTTATTTGTTGATCCAAAAATAACATCATCAACATAGATTTGATCTAATATTAAATTAGAAAAAAATAGTTTTCTTAAATAGGGTTGGGTCTGAAAAACCAACAGTAAAACCAGTTTTCAAAAAAACGAACATAATCATTCATACCAAGCTCTAGGTGCTTGTTTAAGTCCATAGAGAAATTTAGTATGTTTGAAAACAAAATTTGGTTTTTGAGAATATTCAAAATTAGGAGGTTGCTCAACATAAATGTCCTCCATTAAATATCTATTTAAAAAGGTAGATTTTACATCTATCTGATATAATTTAAAATTCATATGAGATGCATATGCCAAAATAATTCTAATTGCTTCTAGTCTAGCTATGGGAGAAAAGTTTTCATCATAATCTACACATTCTTCTTGGTTATACCCTTTAGCTACCAGTCTAGCTTTGTTTCTAGTTATAATAACTTGATGATCTTGTTTATTCCTAAGGTCTCATTTAATACCTATAACTGGATAATTTGATGGTCTTTCCATTAATTTCCATACATTGTTTTTTAAACCGATTTAGCACTTCTTGCATTGATAACAACCATATTTCATCTTTTAGGGCTTCTTCAAAAGACTTAGTCTCTAGCTGGGATAGAAAATCATAAAATTACACTAGGTTTCCTACAATTATTCTAGTTTTTATTCATATGTCTAGATCTCCTATAATAGTCTGTAAAGGGTGATTCTTCCAGATTTTAGACTTTCTAGGCAGAGCACTTTTAGGTTCATGTGTATCATGTTCTTCGAAACTAGATTGAATTTTATTTATATTTTCAAAATCATTTTTCAAGTTATCAAGTCTCATGTTGTTAGAAGAATCATAAGTTTCATCTGTTTGACCTTTATCTTTATCGAAAGGATTTGTTTCATAAAACTCACACAATTGATTCTTTAATAGTCATGGAATTTTTATTAAATACTTGATAATATTTAGAAGTTGCAGAATATCCTAAGAATATTCCTTTATCAGCATTTGGATAAAACATTCCAAGATTATCCTTGGTGTTCAAGATATATACCTTTCATCAAAAAACCTTAAGTACTTTACCTTAGGCTTTTTGTTATTCCAAATTTCATAAGGAGTATTTTTGAAAATAGTTCGAATTGAAACTATATTTATAATATAGTATGCTGTTCTTATAGATTCTACCAAAAAGTATGTTGGAATACTATATTAATTTAGCATTGTTCTATCTATTTCTTGAATAGTTATATTTATTCTTTTAGCAATTCCATTTTGTTGAGGTGTTCTTGGTGACAAAAAGGTATGTTTAATACCCATATTTGAGAAAAAAGAATTAAATTCTAGATTCTAAAATTCTCCACCATGATCACTTCTTAATAAAATTATCAGAAAACCTTTTTCATTTTCAAATCTTTTAAAAAAACATTCAAAAATAGAAAAATCTTCATTTTGGAGTTTTAGAAAATACACCCATGTAAATATAGAAGAATCATAAACTAGGACATATACATATAATTTACCATCCAAACTTGATATTCTAGATGGTCCAAAAAAATCAATATAAATAAGTTCTAGGGGCTTTGAAGTTGCTGATTTTTAACAGATTTGAAGGAATATATGTGTTGCTTTCCAATATGGAATGCATCAAATAATCTATCACTACCAAATTTGTGACTAGGTAAATTTGAAAATAATTTTTTCTTATATAACTTATGTAAATAAAAAATATTGCAATGATAAAGTCTTCTATGCCAAATCCATGAATTATTTACATTTGCAGTTAAACAGTTCACTTTCAATTTAATCAAAGAATTTAAATACAATGTGTAGAAATTATCTGTTCTATGTGCTCTAAATTTAAGTAAATTATTTTAAAAAATATAACAATAATTATTAGAAAAATCAACATAGTATCCATCATCATAGATTTGATAGATACTTATCAGATTGTGCTTCAATACATGTACCTAGAGTACTTTATTAATTGATACAGTATATGGATCTCCAAATGTTCCATGTCCAATAATTTTTTCTTTTGTATTATCACCAAAGGTGACTAGGCCTCCATTTATTTTAGTCATAGTACAGAAATTTGATGAATTCACACTCATATTTCATGAACATCCATTATCCATATACCATATATCTTTTCATCTTTTTTTAAATATTACCTACAAGGTCAATTTAAACAAATATTTTTTTGGTACCCATATCTTTTTGGGTCTAGTAGTGTTAGCTATCAAAGACTTATGAATCCAAATAGATCTATTTTTATCAATACTATTATAATTAAAACTAGATAATGGTTTTGAATAATTAACCTATTTGACACCATATAATTGATCTTTTCTTTAATTTTAGTCATTATCATAATGTCTATTAGTACCACAACAAAAAAATTTAACAGTAGACATGCCCTTTCGGTTAGAACTAGAAACAAAATAGTTTTTGTACAGTTTGGGGTTTTTACCCTTACTACATATACCAAATCATTCATTTTTAATTATATTTTTATTAATAATTTCATTTAGAACATTTTACCCTTTGGTAAATTTAAGAGCATCACTTTTATAAGTTTCTATTTCATCCTATAGTTTTTAATATTATTTTCTCAATTTGTACAGTTTGTAGTAGATAAACTAAATTTCTTAATTAATTCTTGATGTTATTTAAGTAAAGTATCCTTTCTCCTCAAATTTTATTATGAATATTTTTTAACTATTTGTGTTTCTTTAATAGAGAGTCAAATATTTCTTCTAGCATAGTACAATAAGTAGTAATTTTATCATTTGAGTAACTAAAATTAGAATCAGATGAATAATAGGATTTTACCTTCTCTTCTTCAGTAATAGAGAAAATATTAGCTTTAAAATTTGATTCTTCCATTTCTGAATCAGAGATTTATGGGCTGTTGGAGTCTTTAAAAACACTCTAAGTGTATTTTATAGATCTTTTATCTTTTTTCTCATAATCATCATTCTTCGGATATTTCATTTCTATCTTTCACTTTTCTCCTTTCAAATGAGGACATTCAGTTCTTATATGACCCATTTTTTTTCACTCATAATTTCTTACTTACCTTGAGTATTTCTCATCCTTTTTGAATTTTATTATGAATCCTTTATTCTTCCTATAAAATTTAATGGATTTTATAGCTATTTTATCAAGCTCAACTTTTGAGCCAGATGAGTCTGAATTTCTTTCTTCTTATTTCAGTTTTCAATTTTTCTTTTGGGATACAACTTTTAAAGGAGTGTTATCCTTTTTACTAGGACTTTTTGTTCTTAAACATCATCTTCCGTTTCAGCCTCATACATCATTAAGGTTTCAATAAATTCCCTCATTGTCAGATTCTTGATAGGTGCTAATTGGCTGATTACAACAGAAATTCCATTCCACTTTGCATGTAGAACTCATTGAACTTTCAAAGCATGATAAGGTTAAATGATAGGATCACCTAAATATGTTATATTATTAATAATTTCTATCAGCCTTACATTAATCTATGTGATTCTCTCTCCATCATACATTCTAAAATTATAAAACATTAACTTCGCTATAGAATATCTCATTTTTCTAACATTGCGAGTACCTTCAATGGATACTGCAATTGTATTCCACATTTCATAGGATGTTGGGTATTGCGATACGTGGTTTAATTCATCTTTTCCAAGACCACAAATAATGACATTAATTTCTCTTGAATTCATATCATACTCAGCCTCTGTGGTAGTAGACCAAGTTTTAGGTTTTTCAAGAATTGTGTAAGGAGTATCAATCTTTTAGTATACTCTAAATTCAATATTTTTTAAGTATATTATCATTCATTACATCCAACATCCATAATTCTCACCATTGAAATATGGAGCACAAACCATTTACATTCCTTCCTTGAGATTATACATTGCCATCACTAAAATATATCTTATTCCTTTATCTTGTTATAGATCTATTGAAAAGAACAACCTCTAATACCAAATGTTAGGTCGGAATAACTATATTGATAACATAAGAGGGGGGGAGTGAATTGTATTATTTTTACATGTTTCACAATTCTGTTGATTCACATCAATAGTAGAAAAAGATGTCGGTGTTTTTGTATGAGAATATATATGTAGTGGGTAACAACCAGAGAACAAGGCACACCAATTTATAGTGGTTCAGGGCATAAAGGTCCCCTAGCCCAGTCCACCAATAACCCTCTTTACGGACTTCATGAATTTCACTAGTAAGGTCCTTGTATTATAAGACCGATCCAAAACTGAGTGCATCCAATTGTCACCCTTACAAACAATGGCATACAAAATAGAGCCTTCTGTTTCTTTTACAAGGAACTGCTAAAACTACAAATCAATGCAAAAACCTGACACTCCACCATGACTGAATACGAGTAGTCAAAACTCTAGAAAGATAAGATGTAGTTTGGTAACAAACAAATTTATCTCTTAGTTTCAGCAAATCATAACTGATAAAAGATGAATATTGTCTTCAGAATAATAATAATCTTGAAACATATATGAAGAGACCAGGTTTCATAAGAGATACATGATTTTGAGAACAAAAACAAAAAACAGAGCATCGTGATTCCAGAATTTAACATGTATATCTCCAAAAATGTAGTCCTTGTATTTGAGATGCCTGATAACTATAGCAGTGAATTAATTTGTAAAATAAATCTTGAATAATAAGAATTATATATAAAGCCAAGAAATCTCCAAATCATCATGTTAAAATATCTGATGAAGAAAGATATATATATATAACAGTATATTTCGTAGAAATATTTTAGATCCGTAAAAGATTCCTGATAAAATATGTAAATTCAAATTCAAAGAATAAAAATCAGAGTAATCGTAGCTTCCCTTAAGAATTGAAGAGAAAATCTTGGCTATAAATGACTTTTAAAATCATTTAAAATGAGCTTCGAATCAATTAAATTCGAGTTTTAAATCACCCTGAAATTATACAAAGACTATTGAAAAATGCTCCGATAAAGACATAAATTCAAATCCCTAACATTGAAAAGTAAAATACAAGGTTCCTCCACGAAACAAAAAAACAAAAAAACATAGAGTTCAACTTTATAATTTATGGTTAATGATCCATACATTTATCCACGTCAGAAAAGATCTATGAACATAACATTGATTATCCATTCATCCAATTTTCCAAACATAAGGTTGACAACATAAGGTTGATCATAAAAGTATGGTTGATGATCCACAAATTTTAAAAGTTCTATAATTATATATGGTTATTTAAAAATAATTTTTCTTTTTGTAAAACATATGGTTCTTATCCAAAAATAATGTTCCTTATCCATACCTTTCATCAAACATTAGGTTGATTAACCATACATGCTGATCTTTCAACATAAACGTATGGTTTTATTCATACGTTACTTTCTTTGATGTATTAAATAAATTGTATTTATAATAAATGAAAAAAAGTGAACAATGTTTCTAGAATAAGCTTAAGAGCATTCCAAACAATTTAAAAAATATTTGTCGCAAATAAATAGTTGAATATTATTTCAAGATTATAAAGAATATAAATTTCCTAAAATAAACTCAAAATAAAATCATTAGTAAAAAAAAGGCTATTTTTGAGCATCAAAATAATTAATATTTATAGAGTATTGTTGATAAAATACATTACCAACATTATATGTTATGTTATGGTAATAATATTCTATTAAGATTATTTGATTTTGTGGAAAAAAATTTGGGCAGAAAACCTTTGTGTTTAAAAATGGATTTGATGATAAATGTTATCTTTAATATTCATAATTGTTTAGGTAAAATTATAGGAATTATATTAAAATAGTTTTATAAAAAGGAAAAACCATGTGCCCAGTGACAACCCATAACATCTGGAAAGGCTATGGGGCTTGAACCTGTAACCAAATGGAGACAAGGCTGCAGTGCCTACCACTTGCCTACGTGATATCCAGGTTAGTATGACATAATTTTTTCTTAAATGGTTTGATAGATAAATATTAATTTGATTTTTGTAAAATATGATTTATCATAGATATTACAATTATATTGAAAATTTATATGTGGATTAGGTGAAGGATGTTATTTCATAAGAATTTCACTGTTTTGGGAACCTTATATGATTAAGGTAAATAAAAAATAATTGGATTTTATTTAAGGAATAAAGGTTGAATTATCTTTAAGAAGAATATATGATTTTAATTTATATTTATAGATATTTAGGTTATTTCATTAAATTATTATCATATCTTAAAAATTATATAATTAGAGAATATACATTTTTGGTATAAGACACTAAGAGTGATTGATGTTATTTGGAAATAAATGTTAAATTTATATTGAAAAAATATGTGATAAAATAATTATAATATTTGGGTTTAAATATTAGTCTAGAATATTTTGAATAAATTTATGGTTAGTTATTTATTGACTGATCTATATTGAAATTTGGTTGTTATTATTGAGGCTTTGGTGATTAATGTTGTATTTCTTCATATGATGGTTTATTCATTTTTAGAATTATATTATGCTAAACATATTGGTTTGGGTTAATGTATAATGATAAAATGAAGATATTTTTATCCTTTTTTAGTTTATGTGATCCATTATAATTTTATTTTAGTGCTTCAGGCAAGAAAAGTTCATCTTGCATACACATCATTTGGAGAAAAAGATGAGATTATGGTGGAAATTGGTTAATGTACAAAATTATAATTATAAAGTAATTATATTTCCTTATTTTAATCATATAGATGGTAAATTAATTAATCAAATATAGTAAAAGGATATTGAAACAAAATTTAATCTTATGAACTTCATTGCTGATGAATCAATGGTCTTTTTCACACCTCATCATTATATGGTTTTGTGGTCAAAAATTGTTTCTTGATCATTCACTTTCTTGTGATCAAGGATCTCTATCAAATACCCATCATAATTTGGACATTAGGTTTCTCCTATATATCCATATTTTCAGTTCCTACTAACATCCTCCTATTTGGAAACCAATTTATGTGTAATTCTAGTTGACCTTCATATTTTATTTTTCCTCTATTTTTGATGAAGATTTATTTACCCATTTTAAAATGTTTAATTTCAAAAAAGTTTTTTAAAAATATAAAACCCTTTATTAATGAGATAAAGTTAAAATATTAGGGAAATAATTTATTAAATGGGGGAATAATTTAATCCCATAATATTTTAAAATAATAACATTATGTTTGATAGCATATATGATAAAAACACCGAGTTAAACTGACATATGAAATATATTATTTAAATATGAATGTCATAGCCTAGGTATTTTATTTGAGGTTATAAATTAATTTTAAATCATTATAAAATATATATAAAGGTTCTAATCAGTATCAATAACTTCTTAATAAATAATTACTCAATTTTAGTAAAGTCATTTTATTCTTTAAAAAATAATTTTTCTTCAAAAATAGATTTAATAACTTTTCATGAAACAATATTATAATTAATTTTTAATTTTTTTGAAATTTTATTTGAAAAAGTATATCTTCTTTAAAATAATAATATCAAAATTATCTTATGGTGAACTTTTGAGATTTTTCTAAAATGCTTTATTTTTCAATGAACAGTGAAAAAATATTGATTTTTATCGAAAACTGTGTGTTCTTTTAAAAGTGTTTAAAAAGTCATATTATATTTTGTATTAGTATTAAAATTTCATTATTTCCTTATAACTAAACATAATCCAATTATATTTCTTGGAATTAAATTTATACTGGAATTTTTTATAAATAAAATTTACACTTAAAAATACATTTTTATGAAAAACCTCTTTTCATCACATTTTGTGGGTTTGATTTAATGATAAGTTGTACCACTTTTATAAATTGAATCATTAAGAATGAATTCCATAGTTTGAATTAGGAGGTCCAAATTTGGTAAATAAGGTCCTTTTATTTTTTGTCATTAGGAATAGTAAATATAGTAATTAATTATCACCATGCTAAGGGTAAATCAGATAATTATGATTAAAAACAATATTATGAGGGATAAGAAATGAACCTAAAACTTTCCTTTAACCTATTTTATGAGTTTAATTCATAAAATTAAATAACATTCTCAAATATATGGACACTTGGTTCCATATTTAGTTGATATTGACCTTTATAATATTTAAGTAAATGATGAAGACAAAAATATAACTTTATTTCTTTTAATAACTACCATATTTTTTGAAAGATATATAACTAAATTGTTTTAAGTTATAAATATTAATTTTAAGGATAAATTATTATTTTTGATGGAATTTTATTTCTAATTTTAGTAATGAAATAATTACCTTAAATTATTAAGAAACACCGACATAGTATTTATTCAATTAATATAAAAAATAAATAAGTGAATTTTAAAATGTTATAAATAATATAATTTGAATAAATTATTGTGTATCATGAATTTTTAGATAAAAATAACAAATTATATATTTATGAATTTAATATATTATAATTCCATTATTTTTATATTTTTTTCAAATTCAAATTAAATTAATCGTTTAATAGATGACATTAATGTTATTTTATAATAAATAATATTTTATTAAATGATCTAAAATCCATAAAAATCCTATATCTATCCAAGATATTATTATGTATTTAAAAATATAAACTATGGTCTATTTATGGACCAATTTTTCTTTTATATTAACTATATTGAACCCTAAATAGTAAAAACTTTGTTACTATGGTAATTGTCAAAAAGGGTTAACACGGGAAAAACAGAGAGATAAAGATAAAAAACTATACTAAACTTTTCAAAATTTCATTTTATGATATTATTTCAACCCATAATCATCCTATATTCCAATTATATTAGTTTGGATCATTTTTTCTATGAAAATTAATTTATATTTCAAGAGATTCCCAAAGTCTCCCTCCCTTCACTTATAAAAGAGAACCACCTCTCCTCATTTCATCACACTTTAAAAGGATTTTGGTGCAGATAATTTCTTTAAAAATCCCTTCCTTACTTCCATTAAAACTTCTTAGACACATTATTTTGATTATAAAACACTCATAGGAAGTCTTTTTGTGTAAACCTAAAGAGGTTGTTACTAGAAGAGGTATCATTATTAACTGAGCATTTTTGTTTTATTTATTATTCCACATAAAATTATTATTCAAACATGATGATATAATAACATAAGTATATACCATATAATGGGATTTTATTATGTTTATTACATAACCTATATCCATATATTCTTTGATCAAATGAGAAAATAAACTTTCATTCATGTGTTTGGAGGACTACCTGAATGTTCCAGGAACAACAGAAGAATGTGATGGGTCATGAAAAACATTTATTTTTTTCATGATCGATGTTCAATAAAAGATTTAAATGATGATGATGATGAATTTAATAATCAATATAATTGAATCAAAGAAAACATACAAGGGATATAACACTAGAACTAAGCATAGAATCATCACATATTATTTACAATTAATTTAATCAATTAAAGAATTAACCAGCATGAATCACTTATTTGTTGATGGATCTAAAAACATATATACATTGTAACATCATTTAATTGTAGGAACCAAGATCATAATTTATAAAGTGGTGATCCATATGGGTTTCAATAATCTCTGAAAATCGCTACAGGAATTTCAGGAAGCTAGTGCGGCCGATCCTAACACTTGTTTTGTTTTCTTTTGATTGAAATGAGAATCAATTCCAAAGTTTTCTCCTTGTTCTATTTGGAATCGAGAGAATGATGTGGATGAATATTTCTCTCTATTCTTGAGATATTTCTTTGAGTGGGATTTATCTAGGTCTTGAGAGGATTCTCTTCGACTATCATTGTGATCAACACAAAATGAATTGGGTCTTATGGAAAATAATATAATTGGGTTTATATATCACCAGGGTTTAGAAACAAATATTTTCACATGTACCCATTAATATTTTCTTAATCCATACAAAACCCGATGTAAATAATAAAAATAAAAATAATATTATTTATTAACACATGTTTAACTTGTGAATTAAATTAAATATTATTTAACAAAATAATATTCAATAGATATTATTTCTCATAGGACATTTAAAATTGGTACTCTATTCCTGCATAATATTTATTAGGCCTTGAATAATGGATATTTATTTAATAAAAAAATACAACTACATTATTCAATAATAAATAAATAAATAATATATTCACTTAATAGAAAATAAATATTTATTAAATATTCTGCTCACCTCATATTCTATTGAATAACTGGTGAAAGAATATTTGAGATCAAGAAAACATGATTAATTATTAAATCTAATGCGGGAATAATATTTATTCAACTTTTTAAATAATAAATAATAATATATTATTTAACTGAGATTCTGGATATATTTAGTGAGTGACCCTCTAAGCCTTTTTCTCAATGGCATTAGGCGAAGCAACTTAAAGTATAAGGTTAGAATCTATCAACATTTAAAAGAATCCATAGATAATGAAGTTAATGATTAAATAGAATAATAAATCATATATATTCTTACTATATAATATAATACATTTAATGTGATATCTCTAATCAAGCAGGCTGCATGCCGATGCCATCAACCTATGTGCTCGATGACTCTTTCATTGACCTCTTAGAAATAAAACATTCCTAAAGAACACCTTGGCCATAGATTTATTTAGGTTATAACATTTACAGAAAATGTCCTGAGATATCAAATTTACTTAAAGAATAGAGGGGGAAATCCTTTCTTGCATTATTCATTAATGAAATATTACCCATGACCAACCCAACATATACTACCTCACTACGAACATATGTCATCATGATTTTCATCAATACATCAAAGCACATGACTTATAATACTAATAAATAATAATATTAATTTCTAAGGATCAATACACATGTCCATATATAGTAACATCCAATGAAACATATAAATATGGATTTCTTACTACCGAGACTCATTCTCAAAATATCATACAATGGATACTACCAAGTGCACACACTATGAGAAGGTACCGTAAATTCCATTGAGTATCCACCCACTATGGCCTCTATAATTTGTGTCCCTAAAATGATATCATATTCCTATAAAAAATATGTTTAAGAATAGTGTCATATAACTTTTGGGTTCTAATCCTAGTGGGGAACTACTATGACCTTTTGGCATGATAGCTACTGTTAGGAAATTATCATATACAATGTTAAATATAAGAACAAGAATGGCGGGATAAGATTTTATTAATATTAAAATCTATGAATACATGTAATCATAATGTACAAAGAAGTAGGTTCTAAGAAAAAACTCCAACATGATCCCACTTTCACTAGAGTAAACTGCTAACAACCTTCAGTTTACTAGCTCTCACGTGATACTCAAGTTTCCACTAAGACATACCTTGAGTAAAAGGGTCAACCACATTCTCTTATATGTGAAATCTTCTAACTTAAACTTTACCCCTATGATAAAAATAATTATTGAGGTTATACATATAGAGTATATTCTTTTCCCATTTGTGTAACCATGGATCTTTTTCAAGATCCACAACTACAATATTATAAAACACAATTATATATGATAATTACTTCTAGCTACCTCATAAAGATCCTAGATGAATTCTCATATCCAAATGGATTCCTTTACTGCATAAAAATCCATCATGTACTCAAAATATTTTGTATAATCACAAAAGACAAGCTACTTTGAAATGTTCCTGCTCATAGATCCTCCATTGAGACAAAAATCCCATCCTAACTGTGACTTCAGATCATTCTGATCTATCGAAAAACTAGTTTCAATATAACCCATGATAAACATCTCCTCATATCCTCCATACAATAGGATCATACCCTAAGTTCTTCTAAGATACTTAAGGATAACCTTAACAACAAACCAATGATGTTATCATGGATTCACTTGATATCTACCTACCATGATAAATTCATAGGAAACATAAAGTATAATAAAAAGCATGGAATACATAATTTATACTAACACTGAATAATATGGGAGCTTACTCATCTTATCTTTCCCCCATTGTGTATGAGGACATATTTTCTTAGAAATATATAAACCACGTGACACTGGAACAAATCCCCTATCAGGTTGTTCTATACTAAATCACTTTTGTATCTGTTCAATATATATACTTTGACATAGTCCAATAATCCTCTTGGATATATTGGGAATGATCTTGATCTCTAGAATATAGGCTACTTCACCTAAGTCCTTCATGGAGAAACACTTGTTTATCCAGTCATTAATATAATGTAAGACTGGTATGCCATTTCTAGTAAGTAATATGTTATTAATATATATTGCTAGTATAAAGAATGAATTCTTACTAAAACTCTTGTAAACATATGACTCACGTTTTCTTAAGAAAACCAAATTATTTTATAGCTTCATCAAATTAAATTTTCCATGACTTGGATTATTGATTCATTCCATAAATGGATCTATACAACTTGAAAATCCTTTTGGAATCACCTATAGTCACAAACCCTTATGGTTGTGTCATAAAGATATCTACCTGAAGGTTCCCATTAACTAAAGAAGATTTGATATCCATCTACAAAATCTCACCATCATGGTATGATGTTATAGAAAGTATAATTTTTATGGACCAAAACATGGAAAATAGTGAAAATATTTCATAATAGTAAATGCCTTAACGTATTTTAAACCATTTAGCCACTTTCCTTTCTTTATAGGTATTTAATTTACCTTCATTGTCAAGTTTTCTCTTGAATACCCATTTGCATCCTATAGGCTTTACATCAATTAGCACATCGACCAGAACCCAAACCTAGTTTTGATACATGGAATCCATTTCAAAATTCTTGGATTCTTTCCATATTCCATCTTTTGATCTCTCTACTGCCTCTTTATAGGAGATATGTTCATCATTGTCAACTAATAAGGAGTCACTATCTTTGGTAACTATAAAACCATATATCTATGGTTCACTTACCTCTCTAATGATCCTATGCAATACTTGTGTCTAAGAAACTACTTTTTCTATGGGTATATGTGTAATTTTTTTCATGTAAGAACTCTTATATATCTTGATCATCAACTTCATCGAAGTAAATCTTTCTCCCACTATCCATTTTGAAGACATTATCACTCTCAATAAAGATAGCTTGTTTGGCAGCAAACAATTTCTTATGTGAGTATTTTTATAAGTATTATCCATGTATTTCTTTGGGATACCCTATAAAGATATAATTTATAACCTAGGGTTTTAGTTTTTCTCCTGAGAAGGCATTAACAATTTTTTACAACCCCATAAATGTTTATATGAAAAAATGTGTTTATTTTCACTATATAACTCAATGTGAATTCTGTTTTCCAAATTATTTGGTACTCTATTTAATTTATATGCTATAGTTTGTAATGTATATCCTCAAAAAGATAATGGAAGATCAACATGACTCATCATCAACCATATGATGTCTAAAAAGGTATGATTCCTCCTTTCACTAACACCATTCCACTATGACGTGTAAGGTGATGTGAGTTGATATTGAATCCCAAAATTCTTGTAGAAATACAACAAACTACCGGTTAAGATATTCACCACCTCAATTCGGTAAAATATTATTTATCTTCTTTCTAAGTTGATTTTCTACACCATTCTTGAATTCTGTGAATTTCTCAAAGGTATCAAACTTATAACTCATCATGTAGACATTAAATTATCTAATCAAGTCATCAGTAAAATATAATAAGAATACCAACCTCTATCTTATTCTAGAAATGGACCCCACACATTAGTGTGTACTAATCCTATAAAATCTGTGACTTTTTCAACCTATCCGTTGAATGGAGGTTTTGTCATTTTTCCTTGTAAACAAGCATGATATATTTAAAGTGGTTTTATCTTAGATGAGTCTAAATAACCATATTGATAGATCTTTTTCAAACACTTGTCATTTATATTACCAAGATAGTGATGCCATTTTTGGGTGTTTTATGAGTTGTGTGAACATGATTCATTATCAATTGACCATACTTGGTTTCATATTTTAATACGTAAAGACCATTATTTAATTGTGTCATACAATAACATATGTTGTATTTATAAAATAGAAAGCTCTTATATCCAATCATTAAAATAAACCCATCTACATCTAGTCATGATACAAAATTTTTGTTCTCGGTAACCGTTGGTACATACTAAAAATATTTTAAAACCAAATCATTCTTGTCTGTAATGAAAGGTTGTAGTCACCAATTTCTAGAGCATCCATCCTCACACCATTAGTAGCTCACAAATCAACCTATCCTCTATAAATGTTTTGAAATCTACTTGGTTATATAATTTGGATATATATTTGAGTACCATAATTTGTATCTAATATCCAATTTGTAGATATTGAAAGATTACACTTGATAAAGAACACACATTTAGATTCCCCTTACTTATAAGTTTAGTTTCACTTTCAGTGGCCTTAATTTCCACATGAAAAACATACTACCTCCTTTTCCTTACCCTACCTATAGATCTTTCTCTTCTTGGAAGGAAGGTGCATAGGATATTTAGACTATTTATGAGTCTTGGACCCCTTCTCGTTATTCTTCATTTTCTTATTCACCATAAATATTGTGGGTTTATCATGCCCCATTCCCTTATCAAATTGGAGAATCGAATTAAGAAGTTCCTAAAGACTCTTCTCATAATTTATAATATTTTTAATTATTAATAAAGCTATATAAGGTCTTGGGAAGTGATTAAAGTATGAGATCAGTGTTCAACTCATCCATGAATTTAATCCCTAATATATATAAACATTCAATACATCCAATAAGATTGACTACATGATGCCGAATTGGAGAAGACTCTATAAGATTCGTTGTAAATAAAGCATTGTAAATATAATATCTCTATTGTCTCTTCTTCTATTGATAAATATACTAAAGGTGAGACATCATGATATATTAATCCATGTTCTTATATTTCGTTAAAAGTTAATTGGTCATGGATGATAGCATGAAACATGAAACATCTATAGCATCGTCCAAATGTTTCTTGCAGATAGATAAATCTTCATCCCTATCCTCATGTATAGGCTCATTAGTAATAGGTTCTTCTAGAACCTATAATTAACCCACAGTTCCTTGATCTATGGATTGGACTCCCTAGTCCTAAAATCCGTAATTTGGATTTATTCAACTATTACCTCTTAGTTACACTAAATCCTTATTTGGAAGTCAACCCTTTATTTGAACTAAGTTATGCCTACTCAAAAAAATATATTATAATTCACTAATAATTAAAAGCACCCCAACTTTGGTTGGTCAAGAAAATTAAACTATGGTTTGATTTTAATTAATGCAGTGGAAGGCCATACCGACTTAATATATATAATTGATGGATTTTATCTTGTTATGCATAAATTTCTAATTATTATTTTTATTACTTTCTTGTCAATATTTTTTGTATTTTATTAAGTGATTAACCATGTATTATATAATATTTATGCATAATCCAATTTAATTTGGTTCTATCCTGCATGATTGTTAATTCATTGATTCATGTTATCATGACAAAACATACATAATGAAATAACCATGAAACTTGATAGAAATAAAATAATAAATAGGCATGAGCATGAGATTTTACTAATGGTTAGTTTATCTAGATGATGATAAACTAACCATAAACCTAGGGTAAAAAAACCTTGAACCAATTATGGTTCGTGTTGTAGCTTTCCACCTATCCACTGATGTATCTTGCTTGGATTGGTTTCACCTCGACTCGAAACTTGAACCACCTCCACTAGTTTGTGAGCTCCAACCATTACATATGATTTTACTCACATGAAGGTGGAGGAAAAGGGTTTTACATAAAAGAAACCATGAGAATGTATTACCTTACATAATGAGATGAGAGATGACACACAAGGAAATAATTTAATTCAGAAATAAATTAAATGAATACAATCACATGAAAAGGTCTTGGTCTAAGCTCGTGATCATCTATTATCAAGAAATTAATTACACATTTAATAAAACAATCAATAAATTCTCAATCATTCTTATTTAATATAAATCAGAATCGAATAAATTAATTATATTTTTTAACTAACCAATTAAATTATATTAATTCTCACATAAATTTCCTTAAGATTCTCATCCATCATAATTTTAAACAAATTAAATAAATTTATTTATAATTAACCGTGTTGAAAAAATGTACATTGTAGGAAACATGGTGAATTCCCATTTTAATCTACCAAACATTTATTATACTCATATACTATTTACTATAGTGACATAGGGCACACACAACTTATCATGTACTTTAATGATGTGTACTATAAACTTAATTATTACAATAATTACATTATTTTTATGTGACATGTTATGCTTCAATGCATGTAGAGTAATAACTATAATACGACTCACACATGATATACATATATGAACATTACACAAAAATTAACTAATTACACACACACACACATGAACACACACACACACACACACACACACATTAAGACCGATCACATGGAATGTCATATCGACTTAGTGACCATAGAGAAGCACATGTAGATAATGTTTAAAAATAATATTAAATTAATTTCAATTCAATGTAAGTTGGTATAAGTATAGGATGTGCACAAGAGAGCTATACAATATGTATATTTTTCACCTTATATTTAAGGCACACACCTAGCGAAACAACATGTAAACCATAACTCAGAAAAATTGGATTAAAAAGAATGTATAATGGATACAAGACATGTGGAATATTAGCTACATGGTCACCAGTTAGGTAGGATGTGTAAATCGATACATGACCCATCAGTTATTATAATATTACACATCGTGTATGTGGGTTACACGGTGTGTACTATGACTGATCATACTCTAGGATATATAGTCAACACATGGTGTATAATTAAATCCACCATGTGTATTCAATTAACATGACTTTTATTAATTTATAATTAATTATTGGTGAATTGAATACTAGTATAGGGTGTTTAATTCATGTTATGTAGCTTTTACCCTTTTTTTATCTTGACAGAATACACAATACCTTCAGAAGAGATCATAAATTTTATTACATTTATAATATTAATTAAATTGATTAGATCTATGAGAAATGAAATAGGAAGAAGTAGTTAATACAATTTTGGTTTAAATAATGATTAAACATGAATTGTAAAATAAATGATAAATGCATAAATCAATCAAAAATATTAAAATAATTATAAATATTTATGTGACCAATCTAGTACCACTAGAGGATTTTAGGAACCTTAGAACCAAGTAATGGGTCATTCCCAACATTTATTTTTTTCATGATCGATGATGAATATGATATTTACACAATGATGAACATCACAATTAATATAATTGAATAAAAAAACGAAAAAGGGATAGAACATAAGAACCAACTGTAGGATCATCACATATTATTTATAATTAATTAAATCAATTAAGTAATTATATTGAGTGAATTATTTATTCATTGATGTATTTTAAAATAGATCTACAATGTACCGTCCTTGTGTTGTAAAAATCAAGAGTAGATTTCCTCAAGTTGTGATCCACATGTGTTCCATAAATCTCCAAACATCACTGTAGGAACCTCTCGGTTCTAGTACGATAGATCAAAATTATTACATTGTTCTACTTTGATCACTATGAAAATTTCATATAAAGAATTATCCTTGCTCTCTATAGACTTGAGAGTGGGGGGCGGAGGAAAATTGTTCTCCATTCCTAGGAGCGTTCTTAAAGAGGGGTCTCTCTATGGCTTGAGATGATTCTCTCTAGATATTATTGTTCATAACACAAGATGAATTGGATATCTTGGAAAATAAATATAATTGGGTTTATATATCTATAGGGTTTAAAAATAAATATTTTCATAAGTGACCATTAATATTTATATAATCCCTACATAAAACCATGTCACGAATAATAATAATATTATTATTTCTCAACATTCTCTTAACTTGAGAATTAAATTAAATTTTATTTAATCAAATAATACTCAATATATATTATTTCTCATGAGACCTATAATCTTGGTTCACCACTCCACCACAATATTTATTGGGAATTGAATAATGACTATTTATTTAATGAATAAATATCACTACATTATTCACCAATAAAAAATAAATATTTTATTCACTAATGAGAAAATAAATATTTATTAAATATTTTTATCACCTTATATTCTCTCGAATAACTAGTGATGAATTATTTGTGACTAATAAAACATGGATAATTATTAAACCATGTGTGAGAATAATATTTATTCAACTTTATAAACAATAAATAATAATATATTATGTAACTGATATTCTGGATACACATAGTGTGTGACCCTCTAGGGATTTTTCTCAGTGGAATTAGGAGAAAAAACCTAAATTCCAAGGTTATCATATAGAAACACTCCAAAGAACACATAGAGAAAGAAGTTAATGTCAAAATTCCATAATAACTCATACAGATGCTTACTGTGTAAAATAATCTCTTTAATATGATATATCTAATCAATTAGGTTACATGCCGATGCCATTAACCTGTGTGCTCAATGTCTTTTTTTTGAATTCTAAAAAATAGAAATTTCCCATAGAACACAATAGACATGGAATTATTTAGGTTTTATCATTTCCATCAAAGGTATTGAGATATAAAATTCCATTAAATAATAGAATGGAAAAATACATTACCACATTATTTATCATTGCAATTTTAATACCCCGAGCTTCCACGGTACGCTTCTCCTTGAATAATACAGTAGCGTGTGTTGTACGCAACTTCGAGTTCTAACACACACCACGACCATTCAAAGTAGCCGTTATGAATAGTAATACCAACTTTTTAAAATTTTAGAAATTTTATCTCCTAAAATAGACTACATTTTTGGATTCGGAATATCGAATTTAGCCTAAGGTGAAATTTTGGTACTTTTCGGATAACTTTAATATTTTGATGAATAGTGAAAATTACTAAATTTTAATTAAAAACAACCTTTTTAATCAAAATAATTATTAGTGATAAATTATGAATTTGAATGGTTTTAAAGTATATTTATAATATATTTTTACCATTTAATACAATGTTGGTCATTTTACATAATTTTACAATTAAACCGGACATAAACATGTGTCAATCTTTTGATAGTTATTATCTCTTAAAACATGCTTGTTGTTTTAACAATGGGAATTAATTTTAAATTAATTTCTACCACTTATGTGTTTTGAATTTTGAAAAATGGATTCCATATTTGGAATCAGGATTTTCAAATTGTGTAAATAGGTAACTTTTATTTTTAGACATTTTGGATAATTATTTCAGAAAATATTTTATTTACCATGGTTAAAGGGTAAATCCGGTAAATAAGGGTTAAAAAATAATATTATAATAACACTAAATTACCATAAAAAGGGTCCTAACCTTATTTCTTGATAAATTTATGACCATGGACATCTTTGGGTCGATTTCAGGACCCCATGGAGCCACTTGTAAGTGATAATGACACTTTATATTAATTAAGTTAAAATAAATACAAAAAAGACATAAGCATATATCTTTTAGCAAAAATTTTTTTACATAGGGTTATATATGTTGGATTTTAGACTATGATATTCATTAGAAATATAAAATGAGTTCATACATAATGATATTTTATTTATAATTTTTAGACATTAAATAATTTAATTTATTTATGACACAATGATGATGCAGTAATTACCATAATAGTGAACAATTAAGCTAATTGATATTATAAATACACAAATAAATATAATTTGAGACTTTTAATGAATTAAACTAATTTTATAGGATAATATGACATATTATGATTGATTTAATTAACTTTTTTTTATGTAATCATTCTGTTATGATTTTTACAAAAGTCAATTATTGAATAGTGTCAAAATTGACATAAAAGAGTTTTTAAAACAAATATTGAATTATTAATTGATATTAAATTCCTAAAAATCTAATGTTTTTCCAAGAGACTTATATCATGATATTTTTATCATTAATGGAACACTTGGGGGTCTCTTGGATGTATATAGTAAGTTAATTAACTATATAATATAAAAATACAAAGTGACATGGTAAGTGTCAAACTAATTAACTAAGAGTTAAAACTAAAAGATAAGGTTAATATAATGACCCAAACCTATATAAATTATATTGGATGAGTGGTTTTCGACCCATACCCACCTTAACATATAAATAATCCACATTGGAGACATTAGAAACCGAATATGAATTTATTATAAAATAATATTTCTAGCTTTTCCAAAGGTGCCCCTCACCCCTCTTATAAAAGGACACTCACCCTTCTCATTAATTCACACCATCAAAGCCTTTTGGTTCGGCCAAACCCTGCCCAAATACTCTATAAAAATACCTCACTTCATCCTAGAGGCCTTCCTTTAGTCATAAAGCAATCCTAAGGAGCCCTTTTGATCAAATCAAAAGGAAGAACCCGAAGAAGAGGTAATGATTTTACCACCTTTTTTCAAATTCCTTTCTTATTCCACTTCTTCTTTCTTTGCTATTACCATTATAAAATAATGAATCCATTATCTCCTATATACTGTATTATTATTATAAATATTGTAAAACCATATCCAGTATTCTATCCATCCTTTGAATGACATGTCACCATACGTGCGTACGTAAGGCTAACCGTCTCCACGTCGTGGTGTAATTGTTATTCAATATATTATTATTTGGATGGGTATAATAATGATTTTTAATTCATCTAAATAATAAATATAACATGATAATGATTCTGTATATATGATATACCATCCAATTATATATTATTTTAATATCAAAAGAATGATATTTTCGCTCGTGCATATGTACGGATTACCGTCTCCATGACGCGATGAGATTCATTTCCAAGTTCACCATTCAACGATGATTATAAAAATATATATTACTAATAAGTATGTAATATATGACATAATAATGATACTGGAGATATATATATATATATATAAGGATTTATGTAGTTACATATATCTTATACACTTACTTCCGTTCCATACTATATGAAAACAGAAACAACGTTTATGCGTACGTACGGACTACCGTCTCCATAAACGGAGTTTTCCATTTCATATATATGTATATTATACATATTTATAGTATAAATATATATGATATATTTATCATGTTTTATATTCTGGAAGTATTTAAATCATGACCTAAGTGATACAACCAAGAGTGACAAGTTAAAACACGTACGATAAAGAAAGTGATTATTACCCAAAATGTTAACTTAACATGGAATTTATTATTAAATGGGTAATATAAATTCATAAATGAATAATGTATGATATCATAAATATTAATATGGTTCTGTTATAATTTAATAACATACTACGATCTTCGTACAGGAGGTTAAATGTACCCTCGACTAAAGGAAAGTGCAAGGTAAGGGGTTTTCATCTCACTCCTTATTCCCATGAGATTCATCCCATATTGCCACTATTACCTTTTTTGTGGTGTATGTACTGCCCATAATTGTATTCTTTGTGTAATTCACTTTAATTTATGTGTATTACATATTCATTGTATGATACCTCTTTCATGGGTTGTATGTTTCGTAAGTTACCAAATTGGTAAGGGTTAATTCCTCAATCTCATCATTATCTGAGATTGTTTATGTGTAAGTATTTACTGGGACATTTTTATCATCCATGTCCATTTTTCATAAAAATGATTTCAAAATGATGACTTTAAGGATTCTGAAAGGTACTCTTTATCAAGATTTAAATTTCAAATGTTTTAAAGATTTATCTTTCTAAATCTTTTCAATTAATGTCCATGTTTTCAAAATTCTTTTAAGGATTTATTTATATGGACATGAATGTTTTGAAATGATAATTCTTTTCAAAAGTTTCAAAGTGGTATGGGACACTTTGATTCAAAAATATCTTTTAAAATTACTTCCTTTATAAATGTGTGACTTTTAAATGATTTTACAAAAAGGATATTTCTCTCAAAAATCTTTACTCATCATTTGATGGATTTTAAACTCATTTGAAGTTGATTTATTATACAAAACTTCTATTGAAGGTTTTGTGATATGTTTGACTCTGGATGTGTTATTTTTATACCATTCATGGTTTATGGAGAAAGTATTGACATTTCATATGCTAGTTTTAATACGAATGTTTATGTTATGTTTAAACCTTTTCATATGGGAATGCATTGGACTTAATATGTGACGGGTGGAGCCCGCTATAGCTCCTCGATGCATCAGTAGGTCTCATGAGACAAACTAGTGTATTGGCACAAGGCCTTGACAAAATCTTATTTGTAGTCTTGGCATGAGGCCTTGGCTATGTGGTTATGATAGTCTGGCATTATGCATTCCATCATTATGAAAGTAGTTAGTGATATTGAATGTGATTATTAGATTAGTTGAATATCCATGTGAATAAGTAAATGGCATTAATTCATTTTATTTCTTCCATATTGTGCTGAAGTTCAAGTTTAAAAGGCTTTTGTTTTAGTTTTATACATTGCCTTAAATTTTTATGCTTATTTTTGAAAGTTCCCACTGCATTGCTTACCCTTACTGAGCATTTGAGCTCACCCCTTTCTATGTTTTATTTTTCCAAGGAGTCCAAGAAGTGTAATGTGATTGATATGCAGGGTTAATCCAAGGGAATAATGGCATTCATAAAGATTATTTATGTTGTTTTGTACGTCTTAATGTAAAAATGTAACATTCATGTATGTGATCTATTTTTTCCATGACTGCTAAACTCATCAGTCCTTCGGGACTTGATTCCTTGTAATCATGCTAATGTATTAAAATAATGCACCGAATCTGTGTAACTGGGTTCAGGGCATTATAGTTGGTATCAGAGGAAGTTTAGAAATAACCTTGGAAACTAGATTTAGATAAACTCTGATTAGAGCACATAGCCATAAGATAGACTTTGAAGATTAGTATAGAAGAACTTCCTAGAATTTTGGTATTGTAGATATTTTGTGAGTTTTCCGAGCAATACATCCCTGTCTGGATATGAGGAGGTAGAGGTGGCTCTGGCACAGATGTACCTAGGGGTAAAACCCGAAAACACTGCTTTGATATAGACTCGAACAAGAACTGGTGCATGACAACGGGCCTTGCTGCATTCTTGGTTACGACACTCCCGGGGGATATGCTTAGGATAATTATCATTTTCTTTACAAACCATTATTAAGGGGTTATGAGTATATACTTACTCAAATAATTTTTTTTATGATTGTGGATTATATCCATAAACTGTTCAATTTGTGTTAGGTATTTTACAAGTTTGGTAATTATTCATTGCAATTCATAAACTGAACTAGTTTATGCTATTATATAGAAATGGCGCCCAATAGAAGGAATGTGAACTCCCGTAATACGTATGATCCAAAGAGAAAGAAGGATCATATCTTTCATGGTCCTAAGCCAGAATTTAGAAGGGAAATAGTTTCCCACATATTATCATTATATGAAGAAATAGTATCACGTGTTGATAAGATGAGTAAAGAATTCTTAGAGTCCTATGGCTTTGTAGGGAAGCAAGAGAAGAAAAGGATGGAAGATAGAAATATGGATAAAGGGAAGATGGAAAAGAAGAATTTTCCCATATTTGATAACTGTCGGAAGAAACACCCTTGAACTTTCCTGAAAGGAATGGGAGTTTGTTATAAGTGTGGAGGAAAAGGGCACAAAGTACGTGACTACAGGGGTAAGAAAATGGTTTCAAATGTACAATTCTTCATTTTCAAGGAGTTTGGACAGTACACAAACCAATGTCCCAGTCATCAGACTATGCCGCAAATGATGTTATTGAATAATAATCAAGTTATGATACTACCACAGATGAAGAGGAATGACTAGTGTTCTTATGTTGTTATTTTATAATTATTTCATTTAAGTGTTTTATCAATGATGTTCTGGAAATAAATAAGGATTGTACTATAGTACTATTTAATTAAGGATTTGAGATTTTATGGTACTAAGAAAAGTGAATCTGCAGCGAGTTAAATTTTTTCGGAAATTACATGGTTGAAGGAAATATAAACCTTAATATGGTCCTAATATTGAGGTAGTGATTTTCGAATTAGAGATGATTGATTTTGGTAATTCAGGATGTTGCGGTGTTGTAAAAGAATATATGAGGAAGGCGTTCACATGTTATTACCTGGCAAAAAGGATCCTCATTATGATTAACTTGATTATAAATTTTGGACTGTGAGTTTGGATAAAAGTATTTTGGAAAAGTCTAATGGTTGGAATGGATTAAGTTTGAAAGGTTATTTTTTTTGGATTTTTATAAAAGGACAACACACAGACCGTGTGACAACCCGTCGTGTCAGGAAAAGCTGCGGGAATAGATCCCACAACCATACTACAATTGGGATTTATCGCCTACCATTGTGCTACATGATGATCCTGGATGGTATAATGTAGTTTCTTTATATAAAGGGTCTGATATGTGAATTATAAATTCATTATATTTGGAACCCTATACGATTAGGATAAATAGAGTATTTTTGAGTTGTATTATGTTTTGGGGTGAAAGACGAGTTTGTGGTAGAAATTTATTAATGGATAAAACTCTAATTATAATGTAAGTATATCTCCTTATGATCTTAGCCAATATCATAAATAAATTCCTCAATATTATGAAAAGGAACTTAGAACAAAAATGTTTTCTTAGATGGTACCTTAGATCATCACTAATTTATGGCTTTGGGATTGTTGGCCTTTTCATAGCCATGTTCTCTACCACTCTCCATCAGATAATTGATGGTTAGATTTCTCTTCCATATCCATATTTTCCTACATGGAACCCTAGTATGTGTTATTTTAGGTAATCTTCATACTTTCCACTCTTTATTTTAAATAGAGGCCTCATTAATTCATTTTTCAAAGTGGCATTTCAACTAAGATATTTTGAAATGTCAAAAATGTGTTATCCTAATACCTTATGTTTTGTTGAACCGATGGTATTTTAAATCATCACAGATTGATGAATTTAAGGACCTCAATTTTAAACATGTTTGTGATTGATGACCTCAATCACTACCTATAAATATTTACATTTTTCCTCTAATTATATGTCTATAATTTCCACAAATGTCCTCCTAATCGAGATCATAATTTTTTGGTGACCCTTTCATTTATCTTTTCATCTCGTTAAGACTAAATTTTATTAACCAAATTTCTGATGTGGGTTTTTTCACAAAGATATTTTATATTTTCAAATTCTATTTTCAAAGAACAATATCAAATTGTGAGGAAGAAATTTATTGAAGGAGGGGAGAATGTAACACCCCGAGCTTCCACGGTATGCTTCTCTTTGAATAATACAGTTGCGTGTGTTGTACGCAACTTTGAGTTCTAACACACACCATGACCAATCAAAGTAGCCGTTATGAATAGTAATACCTACTTTTTAAAATTTTAGAAATTTTATCTCTCAAAATGGACTTCATTTTTGGATTCGGAATATCAAATTTATCCTAAGGTGAAATTTTGGTACTTTTCGGATAACTTTAATACTTTGATGAATAGTGAAAATTACTAAATTTTAATTAAAAAAAACTTTTTTTAATCAAAATAATTATTAATGATAAATTATGAATTTGAGTGGTTTTAAATTATATTTAGAATATATTTTTACCATTTAATACAATGTTGGTCATTGTACATAATTTTACAATTAAACCGGACATAAACAAGTGTCAATCTTTTGATATTTATTATCTCTTAAAAACATGTTTTTTGTTTTAACAACGGGAAATAATTTTAAATTAATTTCTTCCACTTCTGTGTTTTGAATTTGGAAAAATGGATTCCATATTTGGAATCATGATTTTCAAATTGTGTAAATAGGTGACTTTTATTTTTAGATATTTTGAATAATTACTTCGGTAAATATTTTATTTACCATGGTTAAAGGGTAAATCCAGTAAATAAGGGTTAAAAAATAATATTATAATAATACTAAATTACCCTAAAACGTGTCCTAACCTTATTGGTTAATACATGTCCAACCATGGGCATATTTGGGTTTATTTTTGGACCCCATGGAGCCACTTTTAAGTGATAATGACACTTTATATTAATTAAGTTAAAATAAATACAAAAAAGACATAAGCATATATCTTTTAGAAAACATATTTTTACATAGTGTTATATATGTTGGATTTTTGACTATAAATATTCATTAGAAATATAAAACTATTTCCTAAATAATTATATTTTATTTATAATTTTTATACATTAAATAATTTAATTTATTTATGACACAATGATGATGCAGTAATTACCATAATAGTGAAAAATTAAAATAATTGATATTATAAATACCAAAATAAATATAATTTGAGACTTTTAATGAATTAAACTAATTTTATAGGATAATATGACATATTAGGATTTATTTAATTAACCTTTTTCGAAGTAATAATTCTGTTATGATTTTTACAAAAGTCAATTATTGAATAGTGTCAAAATTGACATAAAAGAGTTTTTAAAACAAATATTATATAATTAATTGATATTAAATTCCTAAATATCTAATGTTCAGAAAAGAGACTTATATCATGATATTTTTGTCATTAATGGACCACTTGGGGGTATTTTGGATGTATATAGTAAGTTTATTAACTATATAATATAAAAATACAAAGTGACTTGGTAAGTGTCAAACTAATTAACTAAGAGTTAAAACTAAAAGATAAGGTTAATATAATGACCCAAACCTATCTAAATTCTATTGGTTGAGTGGTTTTCGACCCATACTCACCTTAAACTTTAAATAATCCACTTTGGAGCCATTATAAACCGAATATTAATTTATTATAAATTAATATTTCTAGATTTTCCAAAGGTGCCCCTCACCCCTCTTATAGAAGGACACTCACCCTTCTCATTAATTCACACCTTCAAAGACTTTTGGTTCAGACAAAACCTGCCCAAATACTCTCTAAAATTCCCTCACTTCATCCTAGAGGCCTAAATTTAGTCATAAAGCCATCTTAAATAGCCCTTTTGATCAAATCAAAAGGAAGAACCCGAAGAAGAGGTAATGATTTCACCACCCTTTTTCAAGTTCCTTTCTTCTTCCACTTCTTTATTTGTTATTACCATTATAAAATAATGAATCCAGTATCTCCTTTATACTGTAATATTATTATAAATATCTTACAACCATATTCATTATTCTATCCATCCTTTTAATGACATGTCACTATACGTGCATACGTACGACTTACCGTCTCCACGTCGTGGTGTAATTGTTATTCAATATATTATTATTTGGATGGGTATAATAATGATTTTTAATTCATGTAAATAATAAATATAACATGATAATGATTATGTATATATGATATACCATCCAATTATATATTATTTTAATATCAAAAGAATGATATTTTCGCTCGTGCGTACGTACGGATTATCGTCTCCACGACGCGATGCGATTCATTTCCAAGTTCACCATTCATCGATGATTATAAAAATATATATTACTAATAAGTATGTAATATATGAAATAATAATGCTACTAGAGAGATATATATATATATAAGGATTTATGTACTTACATATATCTTATACACTTACTTCCGTCCAATACTATAAGAAAACAGAAACAACGTTTATGCATACGTACAGACTACCGTCTCCATAAATGGTGTTCTCCATTTCATATATATGTCTATTATACATATTTATATTCTAAATATATATGATATATTTATCATGTTTTATATTCTGGAATTATTTAAATCATGATCTAAGTGATACAACCAAGAGTGACAAGTTAAAACACGTACGATAAAGAAAGTGATTATTACCCGAAATGTTAACTTAACATGGAAATTATTATTAAATGGGTAATATAAAGTCATAAATGAATCATGTATGATATCATAAATATTAATATGGTTATGGTGTAATTTAATAACATACTACGATCTTCTTACATGAGTTTAAACGTACCCTCGACTAAAAGAAAGTGCAAGGTAAGGGGTTTTCATCTCACTCCTTATTCCCGTGAGATTCATGCCATATTGCCACTATTAACTTTTGTGTGGTGTATGTACTGCCCATAATTGTATTCTTTTTGTAATAAACATTAATTTATGTGTATTTACATATTCATTGTATGATACCTCTTTCATGGGTTGTATGTTTCGTAAGTTACCAAATTGGTAAGGGTTAATTCCTCAATCTCATAATTATCCGAGATTGTTTATGTGTAAGTATTTACTAGGAAAGTTTTATCATCCATGTCCATTTTTCATAAAAATGATTTCAAAATAAAGATTTTAAGGATTTTGAAAAGTACTCTTTATCAAGATCAAAATTTCAAATGTTTTAAAGATTTATATTTCTAAATCTTTTCAATTAATGTCCATGTTTTCAAAATGATTTTAAGGATTTATTTATATGGACATGAATGTTTTGAAATGATAATTATTTTCAAAAGTTTCAAAGTGGTATGGGACACTTTGATTCAAAAATCTCTTTTAAAATTACTTCTTTTATAAATGTGTGACTTTTAAATGATTTTACAAAAAGGATATTTCTCTCAAAAATCTTTACTCATCATTTGATGGATTTTAAACTCATTTGAAGTTGATTTATTATAAAAAACTTATATTGAAGGTTTTGTTATATGTTTGACTGTGGATGTGTTATTTTTATACCATTCATGGTTTATGGAGAAATTATTGACATTTCGTATGCTAGTTTTAATACGAATGTTTTTGTTATGTTTAAACCTTTTCATATGGGAATGCATTGGACTTAATATGTGACGGGTGGAGCCTACTATAGCTCCTCGATGCATCAGTAGGTCTCATGAGACAAACTAGTGTCTTGTCATAAGGCCTTGACAAAATCTTATTTGTAGTCTGGGCACGAGGCCTTGGCTATGTGGTTATGATAGTCTGGCATTATGTATTCCATCATTATGAAAGTGGTTAGTGATATTTCATGTGATTATTCGATTAGTAGAATATCCATGTGAATAAGTAAATGGCATTATTTCATTTTATTTATGCCATATTGTGCTGAAGTTCAAGTTTAAAAGGCTTTTGTTTTAGTTTTATACATTGCCTTAAATGTTTATGCTTATTTTTGAAAGTTTATGCTGTATTGCTTACCCTTACTGAGCATTTGAGCTCACCCCTTTCTATGTTTTATTTTTCCCAGGATTCCAAGAAGTGTAATGTGATTGATATGCAAGGTTAATCCAAGGGAATAATGGTGTTCATAAAGATTATTTATGTTGTTTTGTACGTCTTAAAGTGAAAATGTAACATTCATTTATGTGATCTATTTTTTCCAAGACTGCTAAAATTATCTGTCCTTCGGGACTTGATTCCTTGTAATCATGCCAATGTATTAAAATAATGCACCAACTCTGGTTAACTGGGGTCTGGGCGTTACAACAATATAACTCATGGAGCACCCAACATATCCTACATCACCAAAAACATATTCCATCATAGTTTTCATCAATAAATCAAAATACTTGACTTATAATACTCATTAATAATAATATTAAATTATAAGGATCAATATAAATGTTCAAAGACTGGAACATCCAATGGCACATATAAATGTGTATTTCTTATTGGTGGGTATCATTCTCATAATATCATACACAGGATATTATCAAGGGCACCCACAATGAGAAAGTTCCTCAATGTTTTATAAGTCTCCACCCCTGATATCATGTATAATTTATGTCTCTAAAATGATATCATCCAGCTATAGAGCATATGTTTAATAATAGTGTCATATCACTTCTGGGTTCTCATCATAGTGGGAAACTGCTATGAACTTTTTGGTGTGAAAACTACTCTTAATACATTATCGCATACTATATTACACATAAGAACAATATTTATGTGAAAAAGATTTTATTAATATTCAAAACTATGAATACAGGTAATCATAAAGTACATAGAAGTAGGTTCTGGGGAAATAAATTAAATAATACCACCTTACAAACTGATGTAATTCATTTTCCATCACCAACTCTCATGGATGGTTGTAATGATGGTTTTAATGTATATATATGATATTAATGACATAATTATCATTATAAAAATTTATTATATCATATATTTCCTTACCTTTCCACCCGTTGAAGAATAATACTTCTATTTGTGTATACGTGTTGATTACCACCTCCATGAAGCGATGTGATTTTTTTCCTAACCACATTATACATATGATATATATATGAGTGAATTTATATAATTTATATGTTATTTATGATAAAATTATGATTATTTAAATATAAAATAGTACTTAACTTCCTTAAATAATGATCAAGGAAAATGTAAATGTTACTTATGTGTACGTACGACCTAATATATCCACATTATATTATAGCTCATTTTTATAACCTTATTTCATGGTTC
This sequence comes from Viscum album, assembly GCA_963277665.1. Lineage (NCBI taxonomy): Eukaryota > Viridiplantae > Streptophyta > Magnoliopsida > Santalales > Viscaceae > Viscum > Viscum album. Next base: position 463,125,390 of record OY728165.1, on the reverse strand, counting down.
ATTTTAAAATTATAATTTATGTTTAAAAATTGTAATTGTGTAATTAATAATATACTATTGATTTTGTAACAATGATATTTTTTTCCATATTTATCCTTCAAAATTCATTTTAGACACATGAATTGAATATTGTCAAAATGTAAGATGTGAACTTAATTGATTAAATAAATAAATATAACATGGTAATAAATAAAATTAAAGGAATAATAAACATTAAAAAAGTTCTTAAGAAATTAAATAACTAATATAAGTTTATTATTTAAGAATATAAATAATGAATATGACAAGTTAGACCTGAGGTAAGGAAGTTCATCTCAATTTCCTTTCATTGAGTCAAATTTTGATATTATGCGTGAATTTATTTTATATGATGTATATAATTCATATTTTATTATATATCTTGAATCCTTCTTACTTCATGGTATTTTAAGTTTCAATTAAAAATATTTCATCTAAGGGTAATAGAATTGAAATTTACCAAGTGGTAAGGGGTTTCTTAACTCAATTTCCATTCATTGGGATATACTTCAAATTCATTGACTATATTTTCCATGATTATGTGTGACATGAAATATGATTGTAATAATTTTTATTTACACTTTTTTTGTGTGGATTTAAATTTATTACACACAGTGAATTCATTAAATAATTCCCACTTCAATGATATAATTTTTAAGGGTTTCTCATCTCACTTTTGTTTTCATGAGACATATTCCATATCAAACATTTACTTCTTTCTTATGGTATATATACTACCACTTTGATATGATATATAATGATTAAATTTATATTCATGGAATTTAAATTTAAATTTGAATTTATTTATTTCATTGGAATTATGATTTAAAAGCTACCAAATCAGTAAATTTTTATCTTACAATCTCATTATTATTTAGGATTGTTTATGTTTAAGTCTTTATTAGGGGAATTATTTTATATTTCTATCTTAATACCAATCTATTTTTCCCCTATGTTTTTTGAAAATTATAATTTTTCCTTTATTTTTTCTGTTTTAAGTAATTAAGAGATCTAAATATTGTTTTTAAGGAAAATCAACTATGTATTTTATTTGATTGGGAATATTTATATTCCTTTTAAATATTTATATTTAAATATTTTAAATAAATAATTTTACTATTATAAAATTAATTATTAAAGTCAATTTTACCCATGTTTTAATTTTTATCAAAAGGGTTTAAACAGGATCTTCTAACCATTTTCTAAATGTGTTACATTTTGAATTTTTACCTAAAACATGAAATGAATTTTTGTTTTAGCATAATATACTAGAAGAAAATTTCATACTATAATTACTACTAAATGTTTTCAATGATTATTTATAATTTTCCATGGTTCATTTAAAATAATTTGTTTTACTAATATTAATAAAATTATTAGTTTTCAAAATTGATTTTCAAAGTAAAAATGGTATTTTACTCATAACCATTTTAATTATATTCTTAAGGTGTTTTTATTTATCAATGATAATAACTCTCTATTTTATTTATACTACACTAGGGATATATTTTAATGAAACCATCCTTATTATTTCTCTAGTTTTTTATGATCCATTTGGATGGGGATATATTAATATTTCATATTCTTGTTTTTCAATATGAATGTTTATGGTTGTTTTGTATTTAATTTCTATTCTATTATTTCATATAATGAATTAATTGGACTTAGTAAGAGATGGGAGGGGCTCACTATATCCCCTAGATACATTAGTAGGTGTCATGAGACAAACTAATTTGGTTATTTAGCCAAGGCATTACCCATTTTTGTAAGATGTATTGGAATGAAGCCGTGATAGTAAGTTTATTATGTACGACATTATGCATTCCATAATTATGATATTATTTATTAATGTCCATGTGATTATTTGAATAGTTTTGATATCAATCAATAAATTTCAAGATCATGTGATTATTTATATGGAATTATTTGATTACAATTTAATACTACAATTTTATTTTTTTCTCAAGTTATTGATTAAATGGAAAGTGTTTTAATTTATTTACCTCACCACATTGATTATGACTTATTTATTATATAGTGAATTATACTATATGTAAACATTACTAAGAATTTAATCTGACCCTTATTTTATATCTTTTTCCTAGAATATGTAGTAGGATTATTTTAATGAGTTCATGGATGTAGACTATTTACATTCACTATGTTTTTTATTATATGTTTCCAAATTTAATGTGAGATTCAAGTATGTATCTAGTTTACTAACACTAATAAAATATCTAGTCATTCAGGTGTAATTACTAGTATCTAGTGCCAAAGTAATAACAAAACCACTGGATTTATGCTACTAGTGTTGGGTTATTTACATTTCAGAATCTTCTCATTCTTTTTTATAGTCATTTTAGAACAAGTGATCTTAATGGGAGAATTCAAGCCTATGGGGTTTACATTAATGTATGAATAATTTTTTATGTTTATCTCCCTATACCATTCCTTGATTTTATAGTCAATAATATTTTATGATGTGTAATTTTCCTATGAAATTTAACATTATTTCTATACGCATATACATCAAAACAAAATTAAAATTTCATAGTGAAAAATGAGTTATTTTACTAATAGAAGGAATTTTTAGGCTGTTATATTCTTCCACCTTAAGAAATTTCACCCTAAAATTTTAATTTCACCCATTAAGATGAGAAAAGATGTGGGTACTTATATTTCATTTCTTCCTATGGTTCGCAAGTTACATATTCATATTTGTGATTCCACCAAAGTACTTTAACTAGTAGAGTAGTCCTACTGTGTAGAACTTTTTCCCTACAGTCCAAGATCTTCACCAGTTTCTCCTAATAATAGATATCATGATCCAACTATACCACATCCTTATTTAGTACATAAGATTGATCTAGTAAGTAATTCCTCAATAGGGATATATGGGACATTTCATATACTTGATACTCGAATGGTTGGAGTGCTAGTAAATAAGCCATAACTTCAAGGCGATCAATAATATAAAACGGTAAAATATACATCGGAATTATCTTCACCTTTATCCTAAACCACATGAATATATTTTGTGAAGATACATAAAGGAATTTTTTTTTCACAAACCTTGAACTCTGGGTCTCATCGATGGTTATCAACCCAACACTTCTATTTAATTTACACTTATCAGATGTGTTGTTGAATGGCATTGACCTTATTTGTCATTTATTCCACTACTTTGGGTCCCAATAGCTTCCATTCTCTAAATTTATGTGAACATGTTGAATTTTTACAGTTATTTTCATATAGGGATTCATAAAAATACATATTAATGCCGGAGTAAAATCTATTATTTTATGGTATCTTGACCAAAGTAAGATAATGATCCCAAAATAATTTTAATTAAATTGATAAATATCTCAACACATACTCATGTTTCTAGATTGTACACTCATATTGGCCATCAGTTTGTGGGTGATATCACATACTAAAGTTCAACTATGTTTTCAAATAATTTAGGAAAAGTTTCTATAATTTGGACGTAAATCCCAAATCTCAATTAGAGATAATTGATAGTGGGGTTATATACAATCTCAATACTTCCCTAATGTATATCCTTATAAGATTATTAAGTGATAATTCATCCTAAATTGAAATTAAATGAGATTTATTTTTAAGTCCATCTAATAAAACCCATATAGAATTGTTTCATTTGGTTTTCTTTGAAAATATCATAAAAAAACCTATGAAGACGATTCCATATTTCAATGTAGGCATGGGTAATGTTTTCTTCATTACATTATACGTTTTCCTCTATACCTTCACTTGTTTACATACTAGACAGTTTGATGTATATTCCATGATTTCTTACTTCATATTTTCCCACTAATAGTGCTCTTAGAGATCTGGATACTACTTCATGCTCCCTAGGTAGATAGATAATGCTGAGATATTCACATCATTCAAAAACTACTTTAACATAGGATTTAATAGTATAAAAAATCATGACCCCAATCTTATACCTCATTCTCCATAAATTTTGAATTATGAGGATTTCGTTCTTATTATACCTTCCAATTTATTATGTATTTATACATAATCTCTTCGAGCATCCTTTATATTCTCCAGAATGGATGGTTGGGAAATTAGTTGAACTAGTAATATATTTTCCCTTTATTTAAAATTTATATATCCATAATTTATATTTTTAAAAATATTGGGTCCTTCTGAATTCTATTGATTGATAAGGTTGTAGGATCCTTTCAACTTAGAGCATCCTCCAATTTATTTGAATTCATAGGATGATAGTAGGGTGAGTAGTCATAGTCCTTAATCATATCTAACCATCTTCATTGGTTCATATTAATCTCCTTATAAGAAAATATACATTTTAGGTTCTTTTGATCCATATATGTTTCACACTTATTACAAAAGACATAATACCACCAAATATTTAATGAGAAAATCACTACTGTAAACTCTAGACCATGCATTGGATAGATATCTCATGTAATTTTAACTATCTATAAAAATATTCTATCACTTTATCATTTTTTATTAGTACACAACCCAATCCCTTGATGTATTACCATATACAATTAAAGTTTCACCAATTTAGGGTAGTGTGAGTACTAGTGTAGTGATACACCAGTTTTCCAATTCCTTAAGGATCTCTTCGCATTAATTGGTCTAAAAAAACTTCACTCCCTTTTGACTTGTCTAGGTCAGTGGTTTTGATAATAATTAGAAGTTCCTCACAAATCATCGATCGTACCCAGCTAGTCCAAGGAAACTATAGATCTTCATTATAGATGTTGGTCTAGGACACTCTTTAAATTCTTTTTTCTTCAATAGATCCTTTGATATCCCATTAAAGGTGATAAAATTCCCCAATAATGATATGTTGTCCGTATAAAACTCACATTTACTATATTTTTCATATACGTTATCCTTTCATAATTTATTTATCACGGTATTAAAATTATCCTCATGATCCTACTTACTTTTAAAATATATCAAAATATTATCAATATAAACTACCAAACGTTTTTGAGATAATTTATAAATAGTTTATTCATTAATTACATGAATATTTTTATAAAATTATTAATTATAAAGGAAATTAAAATAAACTCATAGTGTCCAGACCTTATTCAAAAGGCAGTCATATGAGTATCTTTATTCTTCATCTTTAATTGAAGATATCCCATTCGAAGGTCCAATTTAATGATGTACTAGGCCCCATATAGTTGATCAAAGAAGTCATCAATCCATCGTAGGGGTTATATATTTTTCAGCATCATTTTTTTTGGGTTTACAATAATCAATGTAATGGAATATTGAATAATCTTTATTCTTGATGAAGAGGACTCTCACACCCTACAGTGAAGCACTCTGGTGCATACAATCGTTTTTCAGATTCTCTTGTAACTACTTTTTCTGTTCTTTTAATTAAATAGTGTGAATTATTTTTGGTTTTTTTGATATATTTAGAGATCTAATTATAAGATCAATTGATAAATCCACCTTTAATTTAAGAGGAATATTAGGAAACTCTTCATAAAATACATCAGTATAGTCCCTCATAATGGTAATGTCTTTAAGAATAATTATCTCCTTTATCATAATCATTTGATCAAGATATACTTTCTCATAATGCAGTAATATCCTTGGTTGAGAGAAATATTAAAAAATTTATTAATCCTCCTACTTACACTTGTAAATAATAGGAGGATGATTTGGGATATGGAGAGTGATTTACCTCTTCTGAAGGTTGATACTAGATTTATATAAGGACCACTAATAAATTATTAATATAGTATCAAATTCCAATGAAGGAATCATGAAAATATTTTAAGGGAGGCCTAGTCCACAAACATTTACTAGGGAGGATTTATATTCATGGTATGTAATAATTTTCACATTTATTATTCTTTTCGATAACTAAACATCCATTTTTTAGGTGGTGTTTGAATAATTATACTAAACTTGTATGATATGAAATAATGTGTAGAACTATAATCATATAGGTAATTTGAAGTTCATGAATAGATAATGAGTTCTCCTTTCACTATTTAATTCTTGTTCTAGTCATTTACTATATCCCAAATAAACTTAAGGATGTGAATAATCATTATAATAAGAATATAAAAGGGAAAAAATAAACATAAAAGGAATTACTTATAAATGAAATGTATATAAAAAAATATGAGTCTCATGGATTCAATCATATTAGGTTTTATAACCAAATAATCTATTCAATTACTTCGTAATGGTTCATTAAGATCTAGTGAATTTACCAAAGCATATCACCTGGGAGTGTGAAACTATATGTGCAACAAGGTCTTTTTTTCAAGCACCAGGTAATTATTGAGTCAATACCCAACAACCCCTTTTGGTTTTATTACTTCTATGTATATTATTTATATAACAACATCCAATTTTAGTATCCCGATAATGATTTCATTTCTTTGAAACCACTCACGCTATACTTCACCAAAATTTCAAGATGTTTTCCTATACATATGTAATCTCTTATAGATGTTTTGAGTTATATAAACCCTTGTTTCCATATTGTCTTCCTTGTTTTTGGTTTGATCCATATTTGGGTAAATAATTGAGATATTTTTAGTGTATTTTGAGTGTTTTTTAGATTTTTGGTCCAAAATAGGAAACACCATGACCGTGGTGGTCCCTAGTATTCCCTATGAATAATGGGAAAGGGGAAAATAGGTGTAGCCATAGGCATGACATGATGGGGAAGCACCTATGGGATATAACCATAGCGACCTCATCATAGACACATTGAGGGAAAATTACCATGTTTTTGGAATTTTCTTATGTTGGGTCACCTTTTTTATTTGTGTTATTGAAGCCACCATGACCATAGTGGATGTCATAGTGATAGTCGTGTTGTAGTTGGAAATGGTCAAAATGACTGCCTTGTTACTCATATCCTAAATGTTTCAAAGGGTGAATATTTTGGAACATAACTATGGGTATTTAAGGAAATATTAATAAATTAATTTCCTCTATTAATCAATTATACCATCTTATCTTGATGATTTCTTGATTTAGATGAATTCTAATTGATCCTTGGGTAAAACTAGAGTAAGTTTATGGAACCTTATTTTATTAAGGTTTCTCCTTTTCGATAGTATCAATCATATTAACCTCTTTTATCCACATTTCTAGAGAAATTAACCCTATTAGGTGGAGGATTCCATTGTGAAACTAGATTCATGAGACCCTTTCATATCTTATCTTGTTTCTATCTTAGAGTGATGGATTTTTTCCTTCCTTCAACTAGACTTGATAACAGTCATTTTCAATTTTTGAAATTAGGAACTCTTGGAAAGTGAGATTATTCTGGTTGGTGTATGAATATGGTTTAGGTGACGATGCTTTTGAAGAACCTTAACATTTACATCAACTAGATTAAGATATTAAGGCCTTACAATCTTGGACCATTGTATGAAATTCTTTATCATGATTAGTTTTTGTTCATGTGTAACCCAACATACCCATGTTTAATATTGATCACATGTGTGTTTGTTAGTGTGGATACTGATACCTATTCTTGACATGGTCACTTGGTATTACTAGTGTATTCCTCTCCATGTCATTTATTACTTGAGTAATATTTCATAGCACATGGAATTAATTATTGAGATATATTATTCCTTTCTATGTTATGCCTTATATATGGTTTTGTACATAGCTAATAGAATCTCAGTTTTAGTTTGAGGTTGATAAGTGGACCTAACCGACTTAACTGACTCCTTAGAGGGGGAGTACACATGACATGACTCATTTGTGATGTCTTTCATAGGATGGTTAGTGACTTATCTTGGCATACATGATGGAACACCATACCACCTTTAGAAGAGTGTCCACATATACATGTGTGATCTAAAAATGGGTAATGTCTTTGAGTATGAGTGAGTTTTTATTCTACAAAAATTCCAAGAATGTATACCATCACTGGAAAGTAGGTAACCATGAGTCATGGGATGGAATTACCTTAATGGTGGGTGAGGAGTTTTTCCATAATGGTAGAACAATATTTTCATTAAAGTAAGAAAAATATTGTTGTCCTTAAAGGTGAATTAATTTTCCCTTAAAGGTTGGTGTGGGGTTTTTCCTTAAATGAAAATAGAGTTACTTGAAATGATATAATTCAAGTGGTAATACTATTATACTCTTGCGGCATGGTGTTGAAGCAGACGTGACTAGGTTTTGTGGAATCTTGGTCAACACACATTTTCTCTGTGTATGATTGATTGTATTTTTTTGCGTGAATTTACTTATCCATCATGTCATGAACATTTATATATATGTTAACTTATGTTAAGGACACATTAGTGGTTTCCTACAGGGTTTATACTCACAAACTACATAGGTATCTTGATGTGTATGAAAACTTCATGACTAGGGAACCGACAAAGGTAAAGGGACCTATGATTGGTTTCTGAGGAGCTTAAAGCTGGGATATGGATATGGTAATGGGATAGACTCATGTTGATTACTATTTCACTATTATTTATTTATTTCTTCTAGTTATACTTGATGATAAATCCCATTATTGGTTCATTAGTTTTACTTATGTGACATTGAGATGGCAATTTTCATAATAGTTATTCATATAATATTCTATTTTATTGTTAGTTAACTTGTATTTATGTTACATTACCCTGTGATGGATATGGTTACTAAAGGAAGAGTCTCTCCACATCACTTTATGCCCTAACTTCTATTCAGAAGCCTCATGTGTATAGGGAGGTGCACTTGAGGTTATGTGGAACTTCATCACATACCTGAAGGTTTGAGTTGGGGAATTAAAAAATGGAACTAATGGCCCAAAATTACTTTATTTATTTATTTTTTATGGTTATGGTAGAAAGGATATACGTTATTTGGAACTCTATTAGGGAATATTCCATATACCCAGCTAGATTATGCGTATCAAACTTACCTATTACCGATGATGAGATTGATATTACAGTTTTTTGGGATTTTGGTTTGTTCTTGCATCATGGGTAGGTGTATAGAATCACATGCTATATTTATTCCCATTTTGTGCTATATTGTAGATCTTTTATTTAGTGACTTTATTATGATTTATATTTTTGATATACCTATATTCTTTATTGATTCATATATCTATTTTCTTTCTATTGTGATATATCTGTGTGGAATTAGTAAGATGAATTTTTTAATGTTTATAATATATATATATATATATATATATGATTATGACTAACATGCAGGTATGATGGGATAATATTTAGCCTTTGGTTGAACTAGGAGGGTTATAACTTATTTATGGGTATCTCCTAGGATAGTTCTGCCTCTAGATGGAGTAATTGACTTTGAGATCAAACTCATAGTAGGGGAAAATCCAACATATATTCTCCTATATCATTTGATTTCATCTAAGTTGAAGAAAATCAATGTACAACTCAAGGATTTAGAGGTGAATATTTTTCTAAAACTATGCACATCTCCCTGGGTTGTACCAATATTGATTAAAAAGAAGGTGGATAGTAGTCTTTAGTTGTGTATGGACTATTGGAAGCTGAACTAACTGCTTATGAAGAATCAATAGCCACTTCCATGGACAGATGACTTGTTTAACCAATTATTAGGTGTTTGGTGGTTCTCTAAGATTGAATTATGGTCAGGATACCACTAATTTTAGTTAATATTAAATTATATTCCCAAGAAGACATTTATTAGTAGGCAGGGAATGTGTGAGTATATTTCCATGCCTTTTGGGTTGAATTATGCACCAAAAGTGTTCATGGATCTCTTGAATTGGGTTTTTAATCTATACCGTGACTCTTTTGTTATTTTTTCGTGGATGATATCCTGATATACTCTAAGACCTTATAAATTCATGCATGGAACGTTAAATAAGAATTGAGTACACTTAGAGAAAATCATATTTTTTACATAATATTTAATTATAACTTTTGGATTTAGGAGGTATGGTTCCTTAGGCATGGGATTTATGAGATGAAAATTTTAGTGGACTAAGAGATGTTCAAGGCTGTGATGTATTGGGTGTGCCCATTTAATGTGTTTGAGATCAAGATATTATTTGGTTTAGTTGGGTAATATAGATGGTTCAAACAAGAATTATCTCATTTAAGAACACCTATAATATTGATTATAAATAAGGTAGCTAAGTTCAATTGGAAAGATCCTAATGAAGAGTCATTCCTAGAGTTGAAGAGAATATGGATGAAGAACCCCTTTTTTACACTTCCAAAACCTGGGATTAGATTGTTTTCTACGATTCATTAGGTGTTGGATTGGGAGTTTTACTAATGCATAGGGATCAAGTAGTATCCTATAGGCCAGGTTAGCTACAACCCCATGAGAGGAACGACCTAATGCATGACTTTGAGTTAGTAGTTGAGGTTTACACACTGAAGTATTAACAGAATTATCTATTCAGTGAGCAACACTACTGGAAATAAGCTCTATACCAACGGTTTTGGGAAAACCATTGGTATAGTTAACTTATATGGACCTATACCAATGGTTTGGCCAAAACCTTTGGTATATGTCTCTAATTTGGACATATACCAATGGTTTTGGACAAAACGTTGGTATAGTGGGGACCTATACCAATGGTTTGGGGAAAACCATTGGTATAGGTCACTTATATGGACAAATGCCAACGGTTTTGGCCAAACCGTTAGTATAGGTCCATAATAGAGACCCTATACCAAGGGTTTGTCCAAAACCATTGGTATAGGTCCTAATAGAAAATAATCTATACCAACGGTTCTCAAAACCATTGGTATAGGTCTATACCAACGGTTTTGAGAACCGTTGGTATCGTTACATGTATTTTTATGGAATCTTCTTACAGAGAACATTAAATAAATCAAAATTTTAAAATATTTATGATAATACATATATATTTTTATGAAATTATGTTCACAAAATTCATTTTAGGTTATTGGTTAGGGAATTCAATCATAAACTTGAGGTACTAGGATCAAAAGCAACCGAATGCTTCTTTTTTGAAATATATATACCAATGGTTTTATGGAACCATTGGTATCGATTTTTCATATTACTTATACCAATAGTTTATAAAACCATTGGTATAGGTCTATACAAATGGTTTTGGGGAAACCATTGGTATAGAACAATAGGAACAAATTACTTGGACACGGTTCTCCAAACCATTGGTATATGATATACCAACGGTTTGGAGGCCTATAACAATGGTTTCAAACCGTTGGTATATGGTATTTTTCTATTAGTGAGGTTTATTGTTTACAAATACTATAATATCCTCAAATATATCTTCTCCCAATGGGATATGAACTTCATGTATAGGTGATGGGTTGAGTATCTATAGTAATCCAATATTAATATGGAATATTTTTTAAGGAGAGATAATGTTATTGCAGATTCTCTCAGTAGAAAAAATATGGATATGAAATAGCTTAAAGGTCATAGTTAAGGAGGAGTGACATTTGATAATTTTTATGGATAATTGGATTGTGTATGAATCAAAGTGTCTTGAAGCGATGAAATATAAACCTTCAGTTATCATTTCTATATTAGTGAACCAGTTGAATACTGGACAAGAGTTAGGTCTTAAGTGTGTGGTGATATAAGAATGAATGGATGGTTGTAACCCAATCCTAGGATGGTTAGTTTATGATGAAGATGTGATCTACATCCATGGAAGAGTATTTATTATAGGTTCCTTGATAGAGGAGCTAATGGGAGACTCTAATGATTAGAAATGGGTAGTGTATCGAGGGTTATTGAATATATACCACAATATCATATGTCGGTTTTGGTGTCTTGGTCTGAAGAGTGTCAACCCTAGTTTTATTATTCGATGCCTTAATTGTTAACATAAAAGGACAAGAATTAGTGTCAAAGTAGGTTTATCCATAAAAATATAGTTCCAATGTAGAAGTTAGATAATGTGATTATGGACTTCATGATGGGGTTACCCAGGACCCTAAGGAGTCATGATTCCATTTTTGTGATAGTCAATCAATTGTTGAAGGTGTATCATTTCTTGCTGATTTAGGAAATCATTTTAGTTTATGAGTTGGGGAAGATGCATGTATGGGGGATTTTATACCTATATAAAGATCCTATGAAAATCATATCTGAAAAATTTGTGTGTTTCATGTCATTGTTTCAGCATGGATTGTAGAAGGATTTGAAGACTCAGTTGAAGTTGAGTACAACATATCATCCAAAGATCAATGTAAAGTCATATAGAACGATTTAGATCCTCAAGGATATGCTTGAGACATGCATATTGATTTTTTTGGAGAATGGGTTGAGAACCTAGCTTTGGTGTAGTTCACATACAATAATATTTTATAGTATTATATTTAGATGGAACCTTTTGAGGCTCTTTATAGATGACCATTCTTCTCATGAATATATTGGAATGAAGAAGGTGAGGTTGTAGTTGTTGGACTATGTATGGTTTATGAGACCTCTAAAAAAGTATAATTAATCATAAATTGGTTGGTTAACACTTAGAGTAGGTAGTTATCATATGTCAACTAGAGGAGATGAAATTTGGAGTTCACTATTAGAGATTAGGTTTTCTTGAAGGTGTCACTTGGATTAGGGAATCATCATTTGTGGAAGAAAGGGAAGATGGAACCATAGTGTTTTGGGCCATTTGAGATCACTAAACTCATCATAGAAGTGTCTTACCAACTAGAACATCCTCTATTTTATCAAAAAATGCATGATGTGTTCCACATTTCTCAGTTTTATAGGTATATGCTCAATCCTACAGATGTTATTGACTATGAAGTTGTTTAGTCTGAAACAAAAACATATTTTGTAGATTTCCTAGTGTAGAATATATACCATAGAGAAGAGGTGTCATAGGGGAAGACGATTTCACTTGTTAATGTCCTATGGAAACATATACAGATCCTAGAGGAAACATGGGAGTGGGATTATTATGTATGATATTATTGGCATATGTTGTCAGAGTATCATTGTTGTAGATGCTTCTTAATGGCGATAATTCCTTATTAGATGAGATATTAATGTATTAAAGCTTTAATTTCATGTTTTAATATAATTTTTCATCCTATCCTATAAATTTTAGGGTTTATCCATATTTTGGTAATGAATTGAGTGCTTTTGAGTGGATTTTGGGTGTTTTAAAACTTTTTGGTCCAAAACGGGAAACACCGCTACCATTGAATAGGTCATGGTGACCCTTGGAAATCATTTTGAAAAATTGAAAAGGGAAAAATGTGTGTTTCTATAGACATGGAGTGTTGGGGTAACACCCATGGGACACAACCATAGTGACCTCACAAGACCCTGGTGGAGTCCATGGTGAGGGGAAATGACCAAGTTGTTGAAACACGCCTATTAGGGCTCACCATTTTTCTCATTTTCATCGAAGCCATGATGACTTTATTGGAGGTCATGGTGATGGTTGCACTACTATTTGAAATGGAAAAACAATTACATTCTTTCTCAGATCTTGAACATTTCAAAGGATATATTTTTTGGATTATAATGAGGGATCATTGAGGTTATATTAATTGGATCATTTCCTCTATTAGTATATTCATCCCTACTCGTTTGGTGATTCCATTATTTGGATGAATTACAGATTCTACTTAGATGAACATAGAGTAATTAGTCGACCCTTATTTTGGTAAGGTTTCTCCTTTTTGATTTTATTTATTAGAACAACCTATTTTATTAACCTTGTCAGATAATCAAATATTAGGAGGTGGAGGATAACCTCATTGAACCAGAATTTTTAGATCCTTATATCTCTTCTCTTTTCACTATCCAAGAGTAATGAATATTATCATTCCTTTTAATGGACTTGAATACTATCATTGTTAGTTTTTGATGTTGGTAACTCTTTTTAAATGAGCTTATTTCAGCTAGTAAGTGAATATGGTTTCGGTGATGAAACTCTTGAAAAACCTTGATGTTGGCATAAAAAAGATTGAGGTAGGATGTAATTACTATCTTGGGCCATTATATGGAATTATTTTTAATGTTTAGTCTATGTATATGTATATCTAAATAGGTCCTGATTAGATATTGATCTCAAGTGTGTCTGTGTGTCTGTGTCTATTGATACCTATTCTTTACATGTTTTCTTGGTATGTATTTTTTATTCCTTCTATGTTATTTATCACTTGGGTAATATTTTATATCTCATATAATTACTTGTTGATATATATTTTTCCTTTATATAATATGCTTTATATATTTTCTTGTGCATAATTGGCGTCATCTTTATTCTAGTTTCATGATTATTGTTATCCTTGGTAGAATTAGATGACTACTTATAGGAGGAGAATGTATAAAATAACTCTTCGATGATGGATTGCATAATATGTTTAGAGACTTAGCTTGGAATGCATAGGGGAATGCCAAATCACCTTTCAAAGAGTACCCATATATATTGGTGCGATTTACCGATGGGGAACATCCTAGTGTATTAGAGCATTTCCATTATATAGGTGTTCCAAGTGTGTTCACTATCATTGGAAAGTAGGTAACCATGAGTTATGGAAAGGCCCTCCCTTAAAGGTGGGTGTGGAGTTGTTCCCTAAAGGTGGAACATAACTTTCATTAACAATGAATGTATATGTTGGTCCTTAAAGGTATATGGATTTCCCATTAAAGTAATGAGTAGGGTATTTTAATTAATAGTTGATAATGTTACTTGGAATGATCTAAGTCATGAAATACTAGTAAGATACTCTTCCAGCATGGCATCAAAGTAGGTTCCACTGAGGTTCTTAGTGGTTTAGTCAACACACATTCAGTTGATGAATAATTGGTTGTTTTATTATGTTCTAATTTGATTTTTTGGCACGTCATGAACTTATATATATATGTGTACTAATTTTAAGGATGGATTGGTGGTTTTCTATGGGGGTTTTAATCACACCCTCTACATGATTCTTGATGTTCATGTAGACTTCATGACTGGGGATCTAGCAAAGGGAAAGGAACCTATAGTAGGTTCCTGAGGAGCATGGATCTAGGAGATAGAAAAGGTACAAAGAAAGAAACTAGATGATTTTCATTTCAATTTTTTATTTATTTCTTCTAGTAGTATTTGATGACCTTACACATCAGGATTCTATTGGTTTTACTTGTGTGACATTGTCATGACACTTTCCATAGAATTATAATTACCAAGGGAACAACCTTACCACATTAATTTAGACAATTTCTACTAGTTGGAAGCCTCTTGCATACGGGGAGGCAGAACATGAGGTTATGTGGCACTTCATTTTGGACCCAGAGGTTCAGGATGGGGCATTACAACTTAGACTTATCCCTAGGATTTCTTAATAATGTATTATTGTATAAATATTAAAAAATAACTAGACCTTACTATGATTCCAACTATATAAACCCATGTCTCTTATACATATTATTACATGATTTTTGATATAATAATCCACAAAACTATACCCACAGATCTAGTGGTCCTGTTTATTTGACAGACCAAGTTCATAAAACATCAGTATGGGTATAAAATTAAATATATTTAGTTTAGAATCAATAGTTTCATCATAGACCCCTTTGATATTATAAAATATGTGGCATGATTTGGTCTTGGTTGAGTCCCCCCACTGAGATTCGAGCATAACCCATACACAAATTTTAGTAGTTGGGGTGGTTACTGAGTGGTAAAACCCATAATCCAACATCCAAAAGCTAGGGATCTAATCCTAGAAATCCCCTTGGGGGATTTTTGTTACAGTTAGTGACATATGCATGACATGGGATGGTGGTGATGCATGCATGATGTAGATAGGCAGTGATGCAGGCATGATATATGAATTTTGGGAAACTGGCATGATATAAGCCCGATGATGCAGATAGGATGATGTAGGAACGACGATGCACTTAGACTTTGGGCTATGTTCATGGGCCACATGGCTTTGGGCCTATGGGATATGTAATGGGTCTCCCTCTAGATAGACATAAATTTCTCTTTACATTAATAATAAAAATATTATTGGACCCCAACTTTACAAAAAAATAAGTATAGGTCTCAAATATGAAGTTTATTTAAAAAAATCATGAGAAATGGTAGAGGATTGGGTATAGAAATGGGCCTTTTAAAATAATGTTTTAATAAATCAGTAAAATAATTTTAAAGAAAGAAAGAATATATATATTTTGAACCAAGAGTTAGAACAAAATTGTTAACCCAAAAACAGTTATTTCATGAAATTATAAGTGGTTAATATAATTTAAGAGAGTGTTTTAGGAAGAGATTAATGGATATAAAAGTTCCCCTTAATAAAGTTTCATTTTAAATAAGGTATTTAGAAATGAACATAAGGAATTTATAAACCAAAAAATAAATGGGGAATAATATAGGGGTATATGTTAGAGATATATAAACAGAATTTAGAATCATTTTATAATGTTAAATATAGATTCTGTGAAAAAACATAACCTAAAGAAAAGAGGGTGGTTCAGAGAGTTGCCTTACCTCATGTAAAAATTCATTCTTCACATTCAATTAACATCCTGAATAATCAAATTATATTTACTAAAAACTTGATTACAAAATTAATTTTACTATATTGAAATTATTTCAAAGCATTTATTTTATTTTAGAGTCATTTAATTGAGATACCATGTCTATATTCACTAACTCAAGGTCATTAATTTCATGGTTACATGAAAAAGTAATTAGTACCTAATTAAGAGATTTATTTCATATGTATGTATAAGTTTAAAAGGGTTTTAATATCAAATTATGTTCATAAATAACCAATATGTAGAGATTGTAGGTTTTATTTTTATATAGGTAGTTCATTTATGCAGGTTTTCTAGCCATGATGAACTTACTTGATTTTATCTAACTTTAAGAGTATTTAAATGCTACAAAATAAATACTCATTAATCTCAATTTTAACTATAATAATTGAATTTAAACTATCCATTAAGGTGGATATGAAAAATGAAATTCATAATTTATTGGGGCGGTGAACCGATCCTAATATAAAAAAAATTCATTTTAGAATCGATTAAGGGGAGGTTAGAAAATTAATATTCTACAATAATGGTAATATATTAGTATATTTATGATACTAATGTTACCATTTCAATGTTTATATAATTATTATTAGGGAGTTAGAAGATGAAAAAAAGTGAAAGAGTCTTGATTGATAATTTTACATCTTCCTTTGGGAGTCTCCTCTTGGCTAACCATTAAAACTCCATGAAATGGTATTTGGGTAAACAAAAAAAGTTTTATGTCTTGGAGTAGAGGGTTTCATATAGAAATAGGAATATTTTATGAAAGATCCATGTATTATAATGTGTGATGATAAACAGTGGTGATAAGTGGTATTTATAAGGGGAGGAGAGGGGAGTTTTTCAATATAATATTAATTTGTTTATTATTTTAGCTCAAGACTATCAATAATGTTGAATCTTGTGATAATACACTATAATTTGTGCATGCGAGTTATATAAATTATTTTCTTACATTATATATTACTCATTAATTTATTTATTTGTCTTATAATGTTATATATCATATTTTTTTTTGTATTTCACTATTCTAAAAAAATCAACCATTTTAGAAAAATATGAAAAATTTACCCTGACCATTATTCAACATGTATATTCCAAAAATTACATCCAATATATCAATTTATTTTATAAATATGGGAAATTTAATAATTAAATAAAATCTTTATTTATTAATTTTTTGATTAAATGATCAAATTTATAACACTGGAAAATTTCTAACGATTTCATTAAATTATATTATCATATTTATATTAATATGTGTATATTTTAATGAATTTTTTTTATTAATGTTTATTTTTATTTAAAAGTTTTAAATTTATCATAAAAAATTATTTTAAAAAATATAATCCATATATGTTTTCAAAAATATATTTATGATTTCATTTTTCAAATGTTTTTCAATCATTTTTAACAATTTTATATAATTATATTATGATAAAAATAATTATATTATTTTAAAAATATTATTTTACTACTCCAATGGCCTATTTATTTTTCCTAACAACCATATTATTGTTCCAACTATTATATAATGGTCACATTACAAAAGTCAGGTAACTGTTAGATAACGACAGTCATATTTCCCTTTACATCCTATATATACTAAAACATTCTCATATATAATCATTCATTACTTAAATTAAAAGGTTCCATACTTACATTAATAATTTGAATCATATTCTTGACTCTTATCTTTATTAGATAGTCTTTATGGAAGGATTCATTTTCATGGAATAATTCATGCATGTGGGGTTTACATTAGTGTGTGCATTATTATTTTCTATTTTAACTCTATATTGTTCCTAGAAATTATATTAAATATTATCTCATGATGTGTAATGGTCATTATAATGGAAAAATACTTTTTTATATGAATCTATTGTAATACATAACAAAATAGTTATTGTGAAACATGAGTTCTTTTACTAATAGAAGGAATTTTTTGGTAGTTACAACATACGTGTTAAAAATCAAATATTATAGGAGAGAATGGAATGATCATATGGGTTTGATAAAATAGAGAATAATTTTTATATATTTAAACATATTGTCTCAAAATTTACATGGATCAATCCCATAAGTAATCATAAAAGTGTAATCATGAAGATTACTTGGGAAAAAATGAGGCCAAATGAATAAAAAATATTTTCTTTGAGGACATAATATTCACCAATAGAAGATAATAATATTTCATTCAATCATGAACTAATTTTATTATAAAATTATTTTTATTAGAAATATTATAAAGTATAGAAAAATATAAAGGTATCATGGAACATTATCTTCAAATCACTCTTAGAATCACCCTTACAAATGGAATAACCTACAAAGCTAATTTATACATGTTTCATATAGAGAAAATATCATTACTCAATGAATTTGGGGGATATAGAATACCCACCAATAATCATAAATAATTTCCTAGAACATAATTTTTTTAAAACAATTTCAAGCTTTCTCTCTTCATCATAAAAACATAAAAACACCCATCATTGTTTCATAACTTTGTTAACCCTTTAAAAGAAATGGTTTTCAAGAAATTTTTCCAAGAAGATCATTATATTATATCCAAAGAAATTAGGTGGATGTAATCAATATAAAATATTCCTAGTGATGTATATGAAATATTAATGGTTATTGACATAGATGAAAAATACCTTTATAAAATTGTTTTAAATATAATTTGTAAAAATAAGAAGAAATATCCTTTTCTTTTAGTAAACTTTTTAAAAATAATAATTCATAGAACATTGGGAAAATAATTTTCTTTGAGAAACCATATAAAATTATAAATGAATATTCATTTTTGGAATGATTATTATGATATAAAAATATAGTCATGTCGTATACATTAAAAACATTCTTTTGAATTTTTTAAAGAAAGTCAAAAGTGAATAGTACTAAAAATCTTTGAAAATATTTCTTATAATATTTTGTAATGAAATTAAAAGTTAGTAAAAATTATATTTATAAAAAAATTAAATATAGATAAAAAATACCATAAAATAATTTTTAGAATGTGGGCATGGAAGAGAAAAAGTTTAAAACATTTAAAACAAGGTTTCAATGAAAAATTCCTTACAAATTTTAAAATAAAAACCACTTTGAAAGAAAGAAATTTATAAGAAACTTATAATACCATGAGTATAAAGATAATAGTGATATTGTATGCCAAATAAAAATTATATACACCAAATAAATTAATATAGGTGCATCAATTAGAAAATTTCTCAATGAATAACGTTTGAGATGAGAAACCTTTACAACTTTGGTGATCATTGAATAAAAAATCCATTGAATAAAAAAAGTAGTATGATTCTATTAAAATCATAATTTACATGAAAAAATATGTCAAAACACATTCATGTGTCATTAATTACACTATATAAAATAAGTAATTGTGTAGAATATGAAACATATCTCAAGGAATTGAAATTAATAACAAGAAACTCTTGTGAAGATTTTGACATTGGAAATTGGAATCCATAAATGTAGCAGTTTTGTGTAAAAAATCTAAATCCGCATAAAACTAGTGAAAATAAGAAATAAGAAATAATATTATATAACACAATTAATAATTAAATAACATATTCAATAAAGAATCAATATATACCAATGAAATTAAATTAAGTACAAAATCACTTTACCTCAGACTTCTTCTTGGTCAAATATGTTCTAACATCTTTTATAATAAAAATAAGTATATTAACGAATTATTTAATAAAATTTTCATATATGTTTCCTTTTATATTTCCCCATTTTAATCATTTACTGCACATCTATTAGTTAGTCAATGTTTATTTTCATCATCATGTGTTATTAATTTTGACTATTTAACACATGTTTTGTATTGTTGATGCCGAAAATCATATTTTATACCAATTTTATCTATAAAATATTATTCAGGTTATTTTAATAGATGTTCAAATTTGATTAATAATTTTATAATTTCATTCTATGAGATTTTTAGCTATGATTATTGAAAATGAAATCCGTAATGATCTTGTTTTTGAGTAGTTTACTGATATCTACAAATTACTTTTTAATTAGGGTTAATTATTATGTTATAAAATTTTATTAATGACATATATTACTCCTTTATATCATATATAATCATAAAATATATTTTATAACTATACATGAACGTTTCTAATGAAAGGATAAATATATCATCCATGGAGGTGGTATTCCGAACCTACACACGAGCGACATTTTCATTTTTCATTAGATATAAATGAGATAGAAAGTGGTTGTACCATTAAAATAACAATGTTTAAGTATATAAAATATACCAAATTTATTATATTAATATATTTATAGAATATTTATTGGATTTTTGAGAAGAAATAAAATTCAAAAATCTTGTTAAGAACATATACCCCTTTCTTGGATAATAACTTTTGAAAAAAACCTTAAGTATACTTGGATGGGTATTTTGGGAAGAAAATAACATATTGGTCATGTATAATGGTGTTTTAAGGGTATTTATTAATATTTTAACAGATATAAGGTATATTTTTGTGTGTGGATAAGTGTTTAGATTTAAGGAACTGATTTGGGA
The DNA here is from genome assembly GCA_963277665.1 of Viscum album. NCBI lineage: Eukaryota > Viridiplantae > Streptophyta > Magnoliopsida > Santalales > Viscaceae > Viscum > Viscum album. The sequence continues at coordinate 463,104,299 of OY728165.1, read as the reverse complement.
TTCCCCTTGATCTATCACATAAGACGACTCGCCATAAGGCCCAAGGCTTGTTCCCTATCCCACTGGTATAGTTAAAAGAGAAAAGGTATCAAATATCATCCTTTGAGAATTATTACACACTTAATAATGAATAAAAGGAATAAATATCAAAAGTAATGATAAACAGTACAATGATATTACTAATAAAATAAAATATTAAAATTTTGGTTACATCTGCCAACGGTAGAACACGATTCTATAAAGAAACTTGGGAAAGAAACTATCATAGGGACTCGAACCAGTGACCCGCACCCTATACCCCTCCCTCCCACACCGCCGCAACTGCATGATGGGGGAATAATAAATTACAATATTTTATACATGTTTTTTAAATATATAATCATAGGGGACCAACCAAAATCTCCATGTGACTCTAAAGTCACCTCCATGTACTGAACATCCATTATATTCCGGAGGATTGTAATAAAAAACCATTCAAACTCAAAGTATAAGACCTAAAAATATACACAATACATCCATACTACATACCCACCATTGTCAGTATAGAATGTGTGATCCAAAGGCTAACAGATCTACAAGTTCATTCTATTTATTTTATTGGAGAAACAAAGTCCATTAGTTTGGAAACAAATATAATAAAGTAGGTTTTCAATTCAATTTTTTTTGTTTGAAATAAAAAACATGTATAAATTATATTTTCAAATTCTTTCCTATTTTTAAATCCCCACATTAAAATCTCTCACATGTTTTTTAAAAGTTATCATAGAAAATAACCTAACCCTTTCATTTAAAAAATTCACACACTGACTGTTTACCAATAAAGAGAAATGAAAACCATAAAAAATAAAATTTCATAGAATTTTCACAATAAACAATAATAAATAAGAAAATAAAACCATTGTACTCTAATACTCAAACAAAAAGTAAATAACTTAAAAAGGTAAGATCAACCAAGATAGGAGACAATAAAATGATTAAAAATTAATTATGAAAAAATAACATTAGATAAATATAATGAGGAAACACTGTAGGGAGTAATAGGACAATACTTTATATATTTAAGAAGAACCCCCAACCTATAGGTCATTCAGTCAAATACTCATCCCACAAATTTCTCTCAAATAGCCTTAGTAAAGATGCGTTACTTAGATAGATGAATCTCAACCAAGGAAAGACTATGAGGTAAAATGATCAACTATAAAGAATCCATATGTAGATTTCATAATTAGAAGGCTAAGGTTCATCATACAATAGATAAAGGAGGTAGGTGTGCCAATATAATCCAATGTAAATCTAATGACACAAAAATACAAAAGGATAACCCCACAATCAAATCCTTCCCAACTCCGACACCCCCCTTAACGAGAGCCCCAAATGATATGTACAATCACAAATCATAATTCAATAATACATTACATGGATATATGTAAACACTAAAAATACATATCAGTGAGGTTCAATAAGGTTATAACTAATAACCAATTAACTAGCATGTCATAATGTTACAACCTATAAAATTCTATAAGTTAAATACACCATTATGAAATATCGGATAATTTAAAAAAACAGAAGGGAATCTAACTTTATAAATCATTTTTGATCTAAAAAATCATGAATAATCATTATTATTTATGTAAAACTTCTTTATAATTTTATTAAACATTTAAAATGGGAAATAAATTTGAAATAAAAATTCCATTGAACTATTAAGTTAATCCAATTTCCATTAAGAAGAACAAAAAAATTGGAAAAACATTGAAAATATGATTTTAGACATCATCTACATCAATAATTTTGTTTAAAATCACAATTAAAACATTATTAATCGAATTAAATCTATAATAAAATTCAACAGAATGAAAACCCTACCCTAAGTATTGAGATCATGTCACCTTCAGCAGAAACCACTGAACGAGGTCTCAAGGGACGACTCACTATAAAAATCCTGTGTTTATATATTGAAATTTCCCTTTTGAATATATACATTATTCATATAAGGTAATATTGATGATACAAAAAAATCACATTATAATTAATTTGGAACATAACATGCTTATAATATTACCTTTGGGATAAAAATATGACTTGTGTTATAGTAATAATAAAAATATTTTTCAAGTTTTAAAATGAATTTTAAAAAGAATTATTTTTATTATGTTTTAAGAGTTTAAATCTAAAACTAATTTTTATAATTTATATAAGATAAATATAATAAATTTACATTCATTTTTTGGATTCATCATGGGAAAATGGTATTAACATTAATTTTTTGGATTATTCTAAAATTGATTTTTGGATGACTAGTGAAAAATAATAATTTCTTATAATACCATCACATTTTATTGAATTATTATTTTTTTAATATGTTTATATAAAAAATATATATGTTTGTAAGTTATAATATATCATTTTAAATTACTATTTTCAATTTATAAAAACCATGAAAACTAATTTAGAAAATCTAGTAATATTTTATGGAAACAATTTATCGTCCATTTATTTAGGTAAATTGATGCATTGAGAAATTAGGTTTTTGGATTTATTTTAATGTAAAATAAAAATTATTTTAAAAATATAAATATTATTAATTTCATTATAATTAATATCATTTATCATATTTTTCAATACATAAACTTTATGATTAAAAATATATTTTTTTAGAAAATACGGTTTTACACGTTATGTGTGCTTATAATAAAATAATTTCAGTAAATCATAGATATTTTATTTTATAAATTTTTTTACAAATTTAAAATCACTATTTTTAAATTATTAAAAAATTTTATTTTTAATTTTTTTCCATTAATTTTTTTTCCAAGGGTGAAAGTGGAGTTACGAAGATAAGTGTAAATTAGGGTAAAAGTAGTTTATCATAGTACAAAAGGTCGAAACATGTGAGAAAATTATTTTATATTGGATATTGATGGTCAAATCAGACTTATATCTTTCCAAACACCACTATTGTACATTTTTGGAGCCTTTTTTATTGAATAATGGAGTGATATTATTGAGAATAATGAGTTTTTTTTATAAAAGTACCCACTCTTTTCTTATAAAAGGAGGCATAATAATATATATTTATCCAACCATTATAAATCTATAGATTAATGAAAACTGTACCCTGGTATCTCCTTAGCACCATACCCATTACTTATAATATCTCTTCTCACCAAAAGACCATGTTAAGGAGTCTTAAGCAGTTACACTAGGGAGAACATTGAAGGGAATGATAATACTCTTAACCCAAATTTTACAAGTTATTTTCTTATTATAGACCCCTAAAGTACCATCTATCCATGAATGTATGATAAAAACAAAATTTTTAATATTATTAAATGTTATTATTCAAATTTAATATCTATTTTATACCTTCCTCCAAAATCATTGAGAAAAATAAAAACATAATCATGTGTGTCCAGACTACCTTCTCCATGAATGATATGTTTTATTCATCATGTCCAATGAACATGGGTGACTCTAAAATGTATTTATTATGTAAAAGTGACATTATTTACACAATAAATATTCAATAATGATAATATATAACAACCTATAAGTAATAAAAATAATAAATATTTATTGTATCTTTAACCGCTTTAAATGGATTTATCATGAAAAATTTGTTAATTTTGATATTTTTTAGATAACATTTTATACTATATAAGTATTGAACTAATGGAATAATAAAGGATATGAAACTAAAAAATTCATGATAACATGAAGTTATTTTATATCACCTTTTTCCATGGTCAACAAAATAAAAGTTTTATGAAGAAAATAACTGAACAACCATGAGTAACCGATATAATTAGAAACTATATTAAAAATAAATAAAAAATGATAAAAAATGGACTTTAGAAAATTAAATATATATTAATTTGGTTCTTGGATTTTTATTTTATTGAATTATTTTAACTATTTAGGAATTTATGCCCAAGAACAATGTGATTTCAGAGGTGAGGTAAGGGATCCCCCGAACAACCCTCCTTGGCTTTTGGTTACACATTCTCTTTTTTTCCACCACTTAATTTTATATTATTATTAATTATATCATCTTTATTATATATATATATATTTGTGTGTTATTTACATATATAAATAGTTTAATTTGCCTTTATTTTTTGGGAAAAATATATTTTAATGTTCCATTCAAAATTTTCTCTTTTAAGTGAACTCAATTTAAAGGAACTTCCTTATGCCTAATTTCATGTCAAGTATATCCCTATAAAATGTTTTCTTTCTTATCATATGTATGTTATAAAATAAATCATTATTTCATGAAAACAATATTTGGAAAAATTATTGTTTTTAAAATAAAAAATATATCTTTAGATATCTTTTTTCTCATTTAGAAAATCTTCACCTAAGTGGTATATTTATATTCATAATAATTCATTTTTCTTATGATTTTTTTCCTTTAATGGAACTCCATCTTCATGGACTATATTTTTTGAAAAAAATGAAATTAAAAATTGATTTTTTTTCATTCTATTCTTGAGAACCAATATAATATATCATTCTGTTATGTCTTAAGATAAGATTGTGAAACCCATTTTCTTATTATGGGTTATATATTGTTTTGGATTTGTGAATGAATTATTTTTTCTTGTAAAACACATATTCAAGTAAATATTATGATTTTGAGAGTAGGTCCTTTATAGCTCTTCAATGTATTGGGTAATGTTAGTTTCTCATGATATAATATGTATCATGTATGAGTAGTTAGCTTAATGGCATTATGTATAATGTATAGGTGGTTAGACTTATCACACCATGTTATGACAATGGCTATCTTGAAAAAATGATTATTATGATGGTTGTCTTTCTATTTTATATTGTATAGTGTTATCCTTTACATATTATTATGATATCATACTTTATGATATTTCTACATTATTATGATTCCACGATCATATGATTTCATTCCATTATTCCATGTTTCCTTGATTATGATTTCATTATCTTATTATGTCATTCCATTATGCCTTGTTTACACAATTATGATTATCCTAGTTATGGTATCATGTTTTGCCTCCTAACACATTTATGTGTTTTTTATTATTTTTTGATTATTCCCTTAATAGGAAATTTAGCTCACCCTTTCTATTATGGGTTTTCCCCAGGATATCCCATACAATTGTAGAGGACATATGGGTGTAGGATCACCATTTAGAGTATTAAATAAATATATTTCATTTATGTTTAATATGTTGCATTTAATTATCTAATTTTCCAAAGAGACTATACTTCTCAATCCTCAGTGAATATTTATTTGAAATTAATGTTAAGAATAAATAAATAATATGCATGTAAGGTTTTGGTTTTTATAGTTGTTATAAAAGTAAGGTACAGTAATTTTTAGATATAAGGATCAAAGAACATTTTTGAAAACCATAAGTATAAGACTAGGAATTGGATAAGGTCCTAAAGTTTTATTAAAGTATAGGTTGTGCAGTCTTCCAAGGAAATATATCTCTATCTAGATACTGGAAAGGGGATGCAGGATCTGTCATAGTTGTACCTATGTGTAATAACTATGAAAAGGGTGTGTTGGGCATTTACTCAACCATGACCTGGTGTATGATAAAGAAGCCTAAATAAAAACTTAGCTAGGCTCTCTTGATAGATATTATTTGGATAATTAAATTGTTATTTACAAATCATTATAAAATATTTGAATATATTATTATGAAAATTGATTGCAATAACCTAATAATAATATTAACATGGATAACATATATTTATGCTCAAAAATTCACATTTTAGGGTATGCATAGGAATTTTGAATTATTATTTTAAATGTTCATAGTTTCATTTTACACATTTATTAATATGTTTATTCTCACACTTTATATAACTTTATTCTATAAAATGATTTGAAATAAGAGGAACTGTGTTAACATCATATAAGTTAGATTGTGTGATGTTTTCTCTATTGGAATTATTAGCTTGAAGAGTGATGAAGTTAATAAATTCATTACTATAGTAGAAATAATTAATTAATTTATGGGTAATAACTTGATCATGTGAAACTCCCTCTCACTCTTATAAGAGAATAGGTTGTGGTGGAGTCCTTTATGAATCAATGTCCTCCAATGTTTAGTGATTTTTATGATTTATTATTCTTGGATTAATATATTTACTCTATTGAGAAGATATTCACTATCCTCTAATACTTGGATAGGGAGAAAGTTGTATTAGAATCCTATCATCTTGTGGGAGAAACTAATCAATGGTAGATATTGATCAAGAAGACAAAGCCCATAGAATAAATGGAATATTTTTAATGGATATATTTCAATAGAATATTTTTCAAAAAATATTTTCCTCACCTGGTTTGTTTAAAAATGGTAAGAGAATTTCGTGAACTTAAGAAAAAAGTGGGAGAATCTGTGGGTTCATATTAGGAAAAATTTACATGGATTTCTTTGTAGGCCTTTATATTTTTAATTAAAACAGTAAGAAAAATTGATATCTTTTTAAGGGTTCAAAGATAAATCTTTGGGAATATTTGGGAGATTTGGAATTTGATAGTTATGATGATTTTTTATGACGTTCCTTCAAATTTGATGTGGAGACTAGTGATAAGAAGTGGAAAATAATGTTTTACTATAGAGGATCATCAGATTGATCTTATGATAAAAATAAAATCCAACTACTCACTTATCATAATTATGGGAAGAATTATTTAGGATGTTCCCTAAAGGGGATAAGAAAGAGTTTCATGTGTGTAAAGGAAGGAAACTAAGAAAATAAATTATAAAGTCAGATAAATATGAACTATAATTCTATGGTTGAAATGAATGTTCTGGTCAATCCACATTCTATGGTCTAATGATTCATTTTTAATAAATGAATACACTATATCAAATTATTCCCTAATCCAAGGGTTTTTAAAGGTTAACTATGATAACAACCCCCAAGGTTAAGAGAGGAAGGGTAAGATTATGCTACCACTGCCACTGAGGTGGATCAGGATGAAGATGCAATGATATGTACTCTAGTTATTTATTTGGGAATGTGTTATTTGATTCTGGATCAATGAATTATTTAATATCATTAAAGTTCAGTAGAACTATTCAAACACTACTGTAAAATATATAGGTTATGTTATCAGTGAGAACTATTAAGGGAGAAATTCTTATACCCTAATTGAAAAAGTCTTACCCAGTTAATATTTTAAGGACAAAAACTTTTATAAATTAAATTCCATTTTTGAATGAATAAATATGTTATTAAGTAATGTAGTTATAGAAAACACATGATCTAATTTTGTTATTTTGGAAGATTATATCCTATTAGATTTAAAACACCATTAAGAATTATAATCAATGATAATATAATAGATGGAAAATGATCATATGACTAGTATATATAAAAGGGATAAGATAAATTACAATCGATATAGATAAAAGAATCAATGACCTCAACTAGTAGGATATTACCCTTGGAATCCCATTTATCAAAGATTCATTGGGAGATAGAATCATTGGCATTTTCCTATGATCAAACCAAAGATGACATTCAACAACTAAAGCATGATCAGAACTGTTAATGGGAGAAGTTCAAGCTCATTGAGATCACTACCTAAATCATGTTTGTCGAACCACTCCATGAAAGTACCATGATCACACACACCTTACCCTTAGGAATTTTACTAGTGTAATAAAGGGAAATGTATCAAGACCCTAAAAGTATGAAGATGTATATTTTCTTATAAAATAATTTTTATATTTATATTTTAATATTATTATAATTTTTGAATGATTAGATAATTAGTTTGATAAAAATAACATTTTGATATGATGAAATGAAAATTCTATTTTTCTTGGGAAATTTATAGTTTCTATCAAGAAGCTTTATTTTAAAAAATTAAAGAATTATGATATTTTAATAAAATTTTATTACTAAATAATTTTTATTAAATATAAATGAAAGTATAATTTTATGAAGTCAAATATAATTTTTATATGGGTAAGAAAACTATTATTGTAAAATAATCATGTATTTTTCAAAAAATTAGGAATTTCGATTTAAAAGTGTAAATTATCATATTAAGTGATTTTTTTGAAAAGAAATATTATTTTTGAAGTCATCAAATTGAAATTATCCAATGGTTATTTTTCATATTTTTTAGAGATAGTCTAATTTTTTATTTGAAATTAAATAAGGTATAAATATATAGTGTGTATTATGACATCATAATGATGCAAAAGTGATGTAACAGATTCTGTGAAGGGTATCATTGAGAGAATATATATTTTCCCTTTAGAAAACTAGTACAAATATTTGTTTTTGGTTAGTTTTTTATATTTTTAAGATAATTTTTGACGGGACCTCTTTAAAGGCAACATTGTGTTTATATTCATTAACATACTTAATTAAAAATGACTTTAAAAAAGTATTTTTTTATGATTTTCACATCGGTTTATTGAAAACTTACTTGGAAGACCATATTTCAAGTTGGTTGAAAAAGCAACTTTGAAAACCTAATTTTTTGAATCATTTTCTAGAAAACTAATGTGAGAGACCAAATTTCACATCGGTTTTCTAAAAAACACTATTAAAGATCATTTTTCACATTTGTTTTTTTAAAAATAACAAAAAAATATTTTTCCCCAAAAATATTATTTAAGATCCTATAAAATTACACAAATTTGTTTTTTAGAATAAAAACGAAAAAATAGTGTTCCACATGATAACATAAATATTTTTTCAATTAAAGAGTTTAAAAGATAAGGACCATTCAATGATATAATGATAATAATCAACAAATAATAATTATAATTTTGATTACTCTATTTGAGAAAAATAAAATACTGATAAATAGAAAATATCATAGAAATTGGATTAAATATATAAAAAAACCTAAATATTTGACTAAATATTCAATATTGTTGATGTCATTGTCAATATAATTTTCTTCCAAAGAAAGATATCATGAGGAAAAAAACTGTGACATAGAAAGAATTTTAAAGTATAAGGGAAGATTTTTAGATTTAATTTGATCTGAATAAGTGTTCATAAATATAAGAAAAAATCAATCACTAAACTTTATATAAATTGAGAAAACTAAATATCAAAAATTAAATCCGGGAAAAATAATTATAAATACTATGATGAGATCACCAAGAGAAGAATTAGTGGAATGACAATGAAGATCAAAGGATCTGAATAGATGAAATGATTATAATTAAAATAATTTATTGTAAAATGAATAAAGGTGTAACATGAAATCATATAAATGAAAATGTTAAAGAAAATAGGGTATCAAAAATTTTAGGGAGTAATTGAAAATTTCGAACCCACACTGTAAAAAATGGAATTCTATGATAGTGGGAAATTAAATTTTAACTTTCAAATTGGGTTTAAAGTAACCAACATGAAAAAATCATTTTTTACATTGGTTATCTTAAAACTAATGTAAATAAACTAGATTTTCATATTTTTTTCATGATGAAATACATGAAAAACTATTTGTTCTCATCTGTTATCTTAAAACGAATGTGAATCACCCAATAATATTATTTTTAATATAGGTTATTTAAAAACCAGTGCTAAAACATTGAGGAAAAATCTATTATTTTTACTAGTGAGATATTTTTTTTAGGATATTAGATTAATTATATAAACCCTTTATGAATCCACTGAAACCTATATTATATATTAATGTTTCAAAATAAATTCTTTATGAAAACAACCCACTTTAATATCACCAAGGGAAATATTTTAATGATATCAGTTTTTAAACTTGTAAAATAATTAATACCACTTCACTTTGGTAGAAACCATGGGTAAAAACCATGGGAATGTTTTTTTTGAATACTTTACTATATAGTGTCCAAAACCTAAGTTTGGAAAATATTAAAGAACTCCCTCTTTCATATATAAACACACCGAAGATACTATTTCTCTTCACTCAAAATTATTGAATCATGATTATACTCTGACATTAACTCTCTATACCCCTCCTAAGGCACCCTAAGCTCTCAAGATTCTCCTCCCAAGATTCTGGAATCACCCTCTCAAAGTGAGGGATCCTATCCTTCTCCTCTTTATTCAAGAACCTCTTTTATATAAAGTAATTTTTTAATTTATCTTACTGGGATATTATTTCACACATATATATTACATCCCTTAATATTTAAAAGTTATGAGAGACCCCTTTCACTCTCATTAATCCCTATGATTAACCTTTTTGTACCCCCATTATGCTTTTAGAATTATCCTAATTTTTTTATGAAAATAATTTTCTTTATGAACACTCATCCTCACTCAAATGTATTAACCTATATGTATCTATCCTTCATTTATTATATAATTACATGTATATAACCCACAATACTTGATCATGGGATTAAAATTTATTAAAGTAATTCTTATGTTATATGATCTACATGGCACACTTATGCATGTACATGATTTGAATGTGACTGCTGGGCCCAAAATTATATAGCTTTCTAATACATTGGGAAATGCTTTAGTCTCATGAGATGTTGTGTATGGGATTAGGATGTAAACCTAATCCAATTTGGGATGTTTCCACTATGTGATGTTTTCTTGGCAGTTATCCTTGAATTATGTTTATGACATGATTTAAGTTGTTTCCACATTTCAATGTTGTCTTTATATTATCATCATATATCATGATTTTATGTTCATCTTTAAGATTCTAAAACCATTTATGTCCCATTGAAATTCATATTTACTAACATGTAAAACCTTTTTCATGTTATACCTAATTTATTCCCTTACTGGGATTTATATCCCACCCATTTCTTATGTATATCCCTATGTTATTCCAGGAAACATTAAAAGAGAAATAGATTTTTAGATAATTTTAATGAAGTTTTCAATAATGTTATTCTATTAATGTGGCATTGGTATATTCTATGTTTATAATATCCAAAATACACAAGGCTTCATGAACATTTTTGATTGTTCTATATGAACCTTTATGTAATAAATCATGAAATAATGTGTATTAGAATATGGGTGTCAAGGTTGGTATCAGAGAAAAGGTTAGTTATTTTTGGGATTAGGATTAGAAAATTATATTGAAAGACTTAGGGATAAGCCCAAACAATTGAAACACCTCTATTTTTTGGTAAATTTTTGAGTTTTTTATTTCTATACAAATACATCCCTTTTTGGATACTACAAGTGGATATGGCTCGAACATAGAGGTAACTAGGGGTAATTACCCAAAAAAGGGAATATTGATCTAGAATCGATTTTCACTTGGTGTTTAAAAATGGGTCTTACTACACACCTAGTTTTAAACTCTTAGGGGTTATGCTTTAGTAAATTTATAAGCTCCTTACAAACCATTATTAAGGGAATAAAAATGACCATAAATTTTTATGTTAGGAAATAAATCTTAGATAAGATATATTTAAACCTATAAATTCATAGGTTAAATAATATTTTTCATTTGTGATTTATCACTTTAAAGTTCATGGTTTATTATTTAAGTGTTTAATAGTATAAAAATTCCCATCCTTAAGACTATTTTGGATTATGTAAATGATTATAATTAGAATAAAATAGAGAATGTCATGGTCATCATCCATAGTTATATGCATTGTTTCATATCTCACATGTTTAGTAGATCTATTCAAAATGCCAATAAAATATATACAAGTAGAGACATTGTTGAAAATGGGGAATGGGTAAATTATTAAATACTAAGTATATAACTCCTCCCATATCAAATTTTTTGGGATGAAATTTCCATAAAACCTTATAATACTCATTTAATCAAAATTCAATGCTATTCTGGGAATGGATTGAATTCCTTATATAGATCCAATATAAATTTATCAGAGGATTAGATTTCCATCCATATCAAGAATTTCTCTTTGATTATTTAAAAGTGAAATGAGGAGGATGAATTTTATTTGGTATCATTATCTCAATAATGTAAATTATTTTCCTAGGAGAAATCATATCTCACTAAAATGTTTGAGACTAAGAAATATATCATACTTGATGACATTACCATTATGAGGATGATGTGTTTACCAAATAATTTCCTTATCTTCCTCTAAGATGAGAGGTTAAATTCCTAATTAATATAATACCTATAGCTTTTAAAATATACATGGATACATATAGAAAGGATGTTGTTGAACTTTAGGATCCAATGAATTAACTACTGGATAATCTGGATAAAGGGTTTATATTCCAATGTTCTTCCCTATGGTGTGCGCTAGTACTCTTCATCAAGAATAAGGATGGTTCAATGCACCTCTACATTGATTATCATGAGGTGATATGAAAAAAGAAAGCAAATATTCAAGAGTTCACTTTTGTTGAAGATGGAGTTATAAGGTTTGGAACCTGGATATGTGTCCCATAAAAACTATAACTAAAGAGGTAACTTCTCTATGATTTATATAACTCATAATTTTATATTCATCCTAGAAGAACTATTATTTATATATATTTGAAGAAAAAGTTCCAGTGGTATAACATGAATAGGGAGATTGTAGAATTCATATCCTTATTCTTGGTATGAAAACAAGTGTATAAAAATGGGATTACTTAACCATAGATTTCATCATAGGACTCCCCTAGAAATCTAAATAAAGTAATACCATCTAGGTGGATGTCGGTTACCATACAAAGTTTTCTCTATTCAACACAATATTGGAAGATTTCCCTCTCAACCAAATTACCATGATATGCATAAATTAAGTGGTAAGATTTGATGTAGTTCTACTCTATATTGTATCTAATCAATATCTGAGCTTTACCTTAAGGTTTTGGAGAAGCCTTCAGTAAGTATTGAATAAAAAGATGACTTTCAATGCTTATTATCACACCTAGATGGATGGATAGTCAATAATGGCCATTAAAACTATAAATGATATGTTGAGATCATTGTTAATTTATTTATAAGGATGTTTTGACCAAAATTAATTCCTAGGGGTGTTGTCATATAATAATAGTTTCCATTATATCATTAAAATGGATCCTTTTGAGGATCTGTATGGGAGGAGGTGTTAGACTCTAACATGCTGGGATAAAGTTGGAGAGAAGAATCTGATGGGGTCTTATCGTATCCAACAGATGATAGAGAAGGTTCAAACTATTTAGTGTCATATGAAATCTTCACAAAGTCGATAGAAAATCTATATAGACCATCATAAAAAATACAGGGATTTTATATCAGTGATAAATTGTTTCTTCTTATATCTCCATTATGTAAACTCATTAGTTTAGTAAGGATGGGAAGGCTTAGTGCTTGATATATAGACCCCTTTGGGATCCTTGATCACATTGGAATGGTGTCTTGTCGACTAGCACTCCCACATAACCAATCTCAAGTACATGATGTGTTACATATATCCCTTTGGAAGAAGTACATACTAGACCCCTCATATTTACTGAATACAGATGTGAAACCATTAGAGAATAATGTTTCATATAGGGGGAATCCAGTGAAGATGTTATGTTATAGAGACATAATTTTGTTATGCAAGACATCTCACTTGGTTAATGTGTTTTGGTGGAACCATAAGTTTGAGGATGTGACTTGTGAACCATAAGAGGTAATGAAACATAAGTACCCTCATCTATTTTAGATTATGAAATGAAAATTTCAATGGGTAAAATTTTTGAACATGGGTATAATTTAACGACCCAAAACTTTATAAATAAAATTCCATTTTTGAATGAATAGATGATTTAGTAAGTAATGTTGTTATAAAAAACCCATTAACTACTTTGGTTATTTTGGAATGTTATGTATTTTATGATTTAAAATACCATTAAGAATCATAACCATCTATAATATTTCTAATAAATAGTTATCATATGAATATTATATATAAAAAGGTTATGACAAAGTCCAATTTATAGGGCATAAAGAAGGGAAAACCTCGACCTGTAGGATCATACCCTGTAAAGACCATTTATAGGATCTTTATAGGGAGATATATTCATTAGTATTTTACCTTGATCAAGACCAAGATGATATTCGACAACTAAATCATGATTAAAACCATTTGTGGGACAATTTTAAGTTCTTATAGGTTATGAACCAAACTATTTTTCTTTAGAACCCCATGAAAATCATATAGCCTCACACAATACACTTAGGGCCTTTGTAGGTGTAATAAATAGATATGTATCAAGGCCCTAAAAGTATGAATTTAAATATTTTATTATAAAATTATTAATATATTTATCTTTTTGGATTAATATTACCTTTAAATGATTAGATAATTATTTTGATAAATATTTTATTTTCACTTGATGAAACAAAAATTGTATTTTGTGTGGGAATTATATAGTTTTGATCATTATGATCTATTTAAAAAATTCAAGAATTTTTGAAATAAATGATATTTTACTAAAATTTTATTATAAAAAAATATTTATGAAATATAAATGATATTATAATTTTATGAATTTACATGTAATTTTAATAAGGGTAGATAGCTGTTATTCAAGAAAAAAAATACTTTTAAAAATAAGGAATTTTGATTTAAAAGTGTAAATTATCATGATAGTATATTTTTTCGATAAAATAAATATTTCTTTTTGAAATCATCACCTAAAATATTGTTAATTGGTTATTTTTTCATAATTTGCAGTGACAGTCAAATTTTTAGGTCAAAATTAAATATGGTATAAATATATGGTTTATATTATGACATAATAATGACCAAAAAGTGATGTAATATATGAAATTAAGGGTATACAGACCAAATATTTATTTCCCATTTAAAATAATTTTTTTGGGTTATTTTATTAATTTTATAAACCCATTATAAATCCTCGAAAACCTATATTATAAATTAAGGTTTTAAAATCAATTTGTTTGGAATCTGAATTACTTCCACATAATCAAGGGTAATATTTTAATATTATTGGTTATTAAAATATTAAACTAATGAAAAATACTTCAAATTTGTATAAAAAATGGGAAAAACCCATGGAAAGGTTTGTGGTTTTGAATAATTTATTACAATGATTCCAAAACATATGTTTAAAAAATAATAAAGAACTCCTCCTTTTTTTTATATTTGAACATTCCCATGTTCCCTTTTATCTTCACTAAAAAACATATATCATGAGTATACTATGAAATTAACTCTTTTTATCCCTCTTAAGGCACCCTAATCTATCAATAATATCCTCCCATGATTTTGGAATCATTCTCTCAAGGTGATGGATCCTCTCCTTCTCCTATTTATTTAATATGCTCGTTTATATTTTACCCCCTTTTCAAATTTTTCATGGTGGGATATAATTTCACACATCAATAATATTTATATTATGATATCCAAGTGATTATGTACCCCTTTACTCTTATTAATACCTCTCATGAACCTTTACGTACCCCCGTTATGATGTCGGAATTATCCTGTGATTTTTCCATGTGAAACATTTTTATTGTGAGTACCCATCCTTATTTACAATAAGTGTATTCAACTCTATTTGAATATCCTTAATTTTTTGTGGAATTACTTTTATATAACACTCTTAACTTTACCTTGGGATTAAAAATTACAAAATTCATCCTTATGTTGTATGTTCTATGTGGAACACTTATGCATGTACATGATTTGAATGTGAATGGTGGGACCATAATTATATAGCCCTCTAATGATTTGGAAAATGTTTTAGTCCCACGAGACATAACGTATGATATTTGGGAGTAAACCTAATACATTAAGAGACTATTTCCACTATGTGATGTTGTCTTGGTAGTTAGCCGAGACTTATGCTTATGACATGATTGAAGATGTTTCCACATTTCCATGTTGCCTTTAAATTATCATCATATATAATGATTCTATGTTCATGTTTATTATTCTAAAACCTATTATTTCCCATTTAAAGTCCTATTGAATAACATGTAATACTTTCTTCATGTAATACTTTATTTATTCTTTTATTGGGATTTATTACTCACCCATTTATTATGTATGTCCCCAAGTTATCCCATGTAATTTTAAAAGAGAACTAAAATTTTAGATCTTGTTAATTTTTTTTTGAATAATTTTGTTGTATCGATGTGTCAATTTGATATGATATGTATATAATATACCAAAGAAACTAGGATTCACAGTGTTTTGGGATTGTTTTATGTGTACCTTTATGTAATAAATCATTAAGTAATGTTTATTAAAATATGGGTGGACATAGATATATATGAAATATATCTATAGAAAAACCTATTTTTACTACCTATAGTGTAATTTTATTATATAATGGGTGTGGACTAAATGTCTTTATATAGATCTAATATCAGATTAATAGAGAAGGAAATAACTTCCCATGTTATGAATTATCTTTTGATTCTGTACAAGTTTATGGAGGAGAAATATGAACCCCCTTTTTATTATTCACCATAAACATGGATATTATTTCCCTATGATCATAAATATCTAACTAAAATGATTAAAATAAAGTAAATTATGAATCTAGATGAAATTACTATTGTAAGGGAATATTATGATATATTTATTAAATATTTTCACGGCCTTCTTCAGGATCAATTGGTTTATTTATCAAATTAACTTATACCTAGGTCCTTTACGATATCCAATAACCCTTATAGAATGATCCTACATGAAATAGAAGAATTAGAAAGTAACTGAAAGAGTATCTAGAAAAGGTCTTTAAATGACCAAGTGCTTCACCATGGGGTGCACCCAATTTCTTTGTAAAACATAAGGATGGGTCGATGCATGTCTACATATATTATCATGAGATCCAAAAAATCACAATCAAGAACAAGTATCCATTTACATAGATCATTGAATTGTTTTATTAGTTATGTGGGGCTCAATACTAATCTAAATATGACCTTCAGTTGGGGTATCACAAATTAATGTTGAGAAAGGAGGATATTCTCAAGAGAAATGTTTTACATGATATGACCACTATGTGTTCATATCCATGAAATTAAAACTCACAAATGATCCAATAATATTCATGTACTTAATTAATATAGTATTTAGATATTTACTTGATAAATTAATGGTAATCATTATAGATGATATTATTATATATTCTAAAACCAAAAAGTGACATGGGGAGTATTTTAATACTATAATTAATATGTTAAGAAAGGAGAAGATATACAAAAATAAAGTAAATGAATGTTTTGGCTGAATAAACTATCCTCTATGGGTCATGTTATCACAAGTTAAGGGATATATGTAGATACCTCAATGATGAAGATAATAGAGTAATGTCCCATACAAACATTTGTTACAAAAATCAATAGCTTCCATGGATTTTTTGGATATTATTAGAGATTTAGGGGGAATTTATAATGATTTTCAAACCCACTAACCATGATAACTTATAAGAGTGTGAATTATAATTATAATGATGAATGTGGAGAAAGATTCAAGGAGTTGAAGAAGATACAAATCACAATACATATAATCATTCTATAATAAACCGGGGAATCATTAATTAGAAATAGTGATTCTTCAAAGAATGTTTTGGGCTATGTACAGATATATAATGTTAAATTAATAGAATATTCACAAAGATAGTTCAAGGTGCATGAATAGAAAAATCTGACACATGATCTGGAGATGGATGTAGAAATATTATAATTGATGATTTGGACACATAGTTATACGGGGAGAAGTGTGAAATATATAATGATAAAAAAAGACTAAAATATATATTCATATAGAATTATATAAACATGAATAAATGAATATAGTTAAAGTTGATCAAAGATTATGATTACTAAATCCACTACCATACTGGGAAGGTGAATAAAGTGATAGATGTTCTAAGTAGAAAATATCCTGCAACCTTATTGATAATTAGAATTGTGGAGGATATAATATTATTAGTAATATAAAGGATAAAAATTGGAATAATAATGGAGGGATAATCATCTGAAATGTTTCAAATGTTTTCTCAACTATCGCTTTTAGAGAAAATTAAGAAATTTTAAAGGAATTTTTTGGAGATACATAAGAATGTAGATGTGTTAAGAATGGGAAAATACATAGAGTTTAGAATACATGATGAAAGAGTCGTGAGACTTAGGGAATTAATGTGTGTGAAATCATATATAGAGATAAAGAAGGATACGTTGAATGATTCTTATAACTCAACATTCTCTATCCATTAGGACACATGATTATGTATAGAGATATCAAAGAACACTGTTGGTGGGATACTTTGAAGAAGGGTATTGGGGAATATACATCAGATTTCTTAGTGTGTTAGTAGGTGAAGTCTTAGTGTTAAAAGTATAAAGGGATGATGTAACCATTTTTTATACATTCATGGAAACAGGAAAACGTCACTATAAATTTTTTGATGGGAATTCCAAATACATCTAAAGAGAACATTGTTATATGGGTTGTGGTGGAACATTTTAAAATCTTTTATCACTTCATTAACATTCAATAGGACTTATAACTCAATCAAATTTCGAATATATACATTAGAGAAGTGGTAAATATTCATGAAACACCACTATAGATTATATTTGATCGATATATTAGGTTTTAATCAAAGATCAGGAAGAGTACTCAACATGCTCTAAACATATATTTGAAATTTATTATGAACTATCAACTCTAGACTAATGGATAATCTAAAAGAACTATCCATAAAAATGAGGATTTATTAAGATATTATTTTATGGAATTAAAGGGAGGATAGGACTAACATATTCCATTGGTTGAGTTTTCATAAAACAAAAAATTCCACTCATAAATTCGGATGGACCCATATGTAGCCTTTTATTGTAATAGATGTAGGAAACCTATGTGTTGGGATAATGTTATTGAACGAAATTTTATAATACCTTAAATGGTTGATTAAATGGTATAAAAGGTTATTAATATTCAAAAACACAACATAACTACTCAAAGTTGATAGAAGATTTATGTTGATGACTATCAATGAGAATTAGAGTTTGATTCTAGTGATAAACTATTTCTTATTATATCTCCCTATAAGAGAGTTATGTGGTTTGAAAAGAAGGGAAAACAAAGTCCAAAGTATAATGGACCCTTTGAGATCCTTGATCATGTGGGAACTGTGGCCTATCAACAATCAATTCCACTGAGCATGTATCAAGTCCAAAATGTTTTCTAGGTATCCCTCTTGAAGAATTACATACCAGATCCCTCACATGTATTGAATCTATATGTGGTACAGTTAGAGAATTATCTTCTTTATGGGGAGTATTCCATGATGATATTAGACTATATAGAAAAATTTATGTGAAACAAGACAAATAACCTTATAAAAATAATTTTGAGAGACTATAATTTTTAAGAGGAAACAAGGTAACCTGAAGAGATATTGAAACAAAAGTACCCTCACCAATTTTCACATTAATGAATGGAATGAAATTTTTATTGAGAAATCTACTAAGGGGGAATAATATAAGAACCATGAATTTATATATAGAAATTTTCTTTCTGAATATATACATGTGTCATATAATTTAATATATATAATAAGAACTAAAATCACCTTATCATTAATTTAGAACATAATATGTCTATAATATTACCTTTGGGATAATAATATTTCTTGTGGCATACTAATATTATAGATATATTTCAGGTGTTAAAATGCATTTTCCAAAGAATTGTTTTTATTGAATTTTAAGTAATTATATGAAAAAATAATTTTTATCTCTTATATAAGTTATATATAATTAGTTGAATTTCAATTTTATATTTAGCATGTAAATTTTTTATTAAGATTAATTTTTGTGATTTTTCTAGAGAAATTGATTTTTAGATGAGTAGTGAAAAAACACTATATTTTTCTAATGTTGTCACTTTTATATGGCTTAACATTTTTTGAAACATTAATAAAAAAACATATTTATAAATTATTTTAAAGCATTCAAAATATTATTTTCAATATATAAATCCCATGAACATTATTTTATAAAATCAAGTAAAATTTTATGAAAACTATATTTCATCTGTTTAATTAATAAATTTTAGACAATGGAAAATTCCATTGTGGATATATTTTAATGTCACATAATTATTATTTGGAGAATGATAATATTATTAATATCATTATAAGTAATACTTTTTAAAATTTTATTCAAAACATACACTTTATGCTTAAAATTATATCTTTTAAGAAAATTGGGTTTTATAATTTATGTGAACTAATAATAAAGTTAATTCCAATAAATATTAGAAATTTTATTTTATAAAATTATTTAAATATTTAAAATTTAGACATAATTTTAGTTTTAATTTTGACCATTAAATTTATTTTCCAAGGGTGAATGTGGAGTTACCAAAGTAAGGGTGAATTATGGTAAAAGTGGTTTAACATAGTGAAAAATGTTAAAACATGTGAAAAACATGTTAGATATTTTATTTTGGAGGTAGTATTTAACTTATATATTTTTTGATGCCATTATCTTTCATTATTGGAGCCTTTTTTCCTGAATAATTGGGTGATATTATTGAGAAATAACGAGTTTTTACAAAAGTGGCATTTTCTTCACTTATAAAAGGAGACCACATCTTATACATTTATCTAGCCATTATAAAATATTTTATCAACCAAAAATTTTACCTAGTATATCTTTAACACCCTATTTATTACTCAGAAGCTTTTGTCTAACGAAAATACTATGTTAATGAATCTTAAGATGTTACCCAACAGAGAACTTCCTAGGGAAAGGTAATACTCTCATCCTAACTTTTCTAAGTTATTTTATACTTCTACACCCAGAAAGTACCCTATATCCATTAAGGTATGATAAAACCCAAATTTTTATTATTACTTAATGTTATTTTACTAATGGAATATCCATTTTATACCTTCCTCCAAAATCATTGAGAAAAATGATAACGTCATAATGCAAGTGTGTGGACTACCACCTCCATGAATGTCATGTTTTGTTTTCCACATCAACCAAAAATGGATTAACATTATAAATGAAGATATTTTTAAAATATTCATATTTTTAATGATAATATATGATAATATAGTTGTAATAAAACTAATTAATGGTTTTAGTATCTTTAACCTCCTCAAATGAACATACCCATTCACCTTTCTTAATTTGGATATTTTTGGGGAATCATTTTAAATTGTATAAGTATTTATATAATGTAATTACAAATAATATAAACCTACAAAATTATTTTGATCATGAATTTATTTTATATCACCTTTTACCTTGGTTAACAAACTGAATGTGTTATGAAGAAAATAACTGAAAAACCCCATGTAGCTGACATAATCAGAAAATATATTAAATATAAATAAAAAAGTATAATGATGGACTTCATAAAATTAGTTATATATGAATAAGGTTCTAGGGTATATATTTTATGATCTTAATTTACTTATTTATTAATTCAATTTCAAGTGAATATTTGTTTCATTCATGTTGTAGGGGAGCCTCTGAACCACCCTTGTAACCTTTTGTTTAAACATTATATTTATTCTTATCTATTTTAAATTATCATATTATTAAGTATATCATCCATAAATATATATATATATATATATATATTCTCTTCACATATATAACAAGTTTACTTTACCTTTCTTTGTTGGGAAAGGAACTTTTTTAAGTTCCCTTTGAAATTTCTCCTTTAAGTGAACCCAATTTAATGGAACTTCCCAATACCTAATTTCATGTCAAGGATCTCCCTATATAATATTTTATTTATTATCATGTATATTTTATAAAATACACCATTACATTTTGAAAACACTTATGGTATAATTTTGGGTTTTAAAATAAAACAATACAAATTTAATGATCATTTTCTCATTTGAAAAAGCTTATCCTATGTGCTATATTTTTGTTCTCACTACTCTATTGTTATTAAAATTTTCCCTCAATATAAATACATGTTCAAATCCTATGTTTTTTATTCAAAAATATACATTCAAAAAGACTTATTTCTTTATTTTCTTGAGATCCTATAGGATATTTCCGTCAGTTATTTAGTAAGGACAGATTATGAAACCTACTTCCATATTTTGTGTTATATCATGTTTTTGATTTATGAATGCATTGTTCTCTTTTGGAACACATATTCATGTACATATTATGATTTCATGATTGGTTCCATTATATAACTCTAATGTTTTGAATAATTTTAATGTCTCATGAGATACCATATATGGTGTACACACAGTTTTCCTAAGTACATTATGTATGGTACATGAGTGGTTAGCCCGATCCCAGTATGTTATGATAGTATTTAGCCTGAGCATACAATCATTATGATGTAATTTATCCTATGTTATGTTTTCTTGGATGTTATCCTTGACATATTATTATTCTTTTATGCTTTATAATGTGGCCACATACTTATGATTATATGATCTTACGATTTCATTCCCCTATGAAATGTTTCCATTCTTATGAATTCATGATATTATTATGTCATTACCTTTTTCTATATTTTCATTCTTATGATTATCCTTCTTATGGTATCATATTATGCCTATTAACCTATTTACACTGTTATCATTTAAATTTAATTTTGTCTTACTGGGATATTTAGATCAACCTATCCATTATGTGTTTTCCCCATGATATACCATGTACTTTTAAAGGAATTATAGAAGTTGGTGCACTATTTAGAGTTTTAAATTAATATATTGCGTCTATGTTTAATATTTTATATTTAATTATCTAATTTTCCAAATATAGTATTCCTATAGATCCTTGGTGTGTATTTATTCAAAAATAATGTTAATAATGATGAAATAATACATGTTTAAGGCCTGGAATGTTATAATTACAACCATTAGAAACCAAAGTCAAATATTTTAGAACAACTCGAGAAATATGAATCAACAACATGGCCACCAAGGTTCTGGAAAGATAGGAAAATGAATGAAATCAAGAGAGTGGATAAATATAGGATCTTACCTTTCAATCCGATGAATAAACAAAAAGAAACCATTGTGAATCTACTATGTAGTGTCTTGGAAAGAGGGGAAGAGGCCACTGGGGTGCCTATATTTTAGGGATTTGTATGGAGAGGAGGAGAAGAATTACCCAATTACATACAATATTAAATTATCAAAAATCCTAAAACTATGATGGTTGAATGATTTTATTGCATGGATTAATAAAATATATGGCGAATCTGAGATTACCACATCCCAAACTACATAGGTGGGATAATTACTACTTAATAGTTTCACAAACCATGCTCATAACTATGAAACAATTGAAATGATTTAGAAGAATTATTTTTTCACCCTAAAACACCTTGAAACACCCTAAAACTCAAGGGAATTAATCAAGGGACAAAAATAAAAACATGTGAAACCATTGGTATCCCAATTCTCTACACTATTACAATTCATACTCTAAGAATGTTGTTGATAGATTAAGAAAATAGATAATTCCAAAACAAACTCTCTTAAAATAATACATTATCAACCACCAAACATCTCAAACCTAAAACTAAGTATATGAGATGCAATTTTCCTACTACTTGAAAGATCCTCTATAAAATGAATCAATATTCACTGACCAACATTGCACTAAAAGCCTAGAAAGGTCAAATATTCACTGAAAAAAATAATAAGAATTGTGAAACATGAAATCATGATTACCACTACTCTTATAATATTGGGAATAAAAAGTATCAATGCATATAGTGTCACTAATAATATCCTCTTTAATTAAAATAGAAACCATATAGAAAAAAATAAGAAATCTAGAACATTTTAGGTCATAAGATAAAAAAACCAATGATGGGTCCCAAACCAAATCACTTTAGAAGATACACCACAAGAATGCGGGAGAACATGGATACCTCTTACATGTATCCCCATTATTTATAAATATCCTAATAAAAGAAAAAAAACGAGATCAACACTAATATAGGTCAAAAAATATCCAAAACAAATATAAATACATGGAGAATATCTAAAATACAAGACCACTAAACCAAATTCTCTTTTCATCTTCAATATATGAAGAAACTGATATAAAACAGTGGGGCAATCCTTAGGAAAAAAAGAAAATATAAAAAATGATATTATATAAAACAACATTAAACCTCTTACTATCTAATGTAAGAAACAACATAAAAGATAGATGATTATTAAACTAGGTTAATGGATTCATTCTCTAATTCCATTTTAACTTGAAAGCCCTCTAAATGTGACCTGTATAGCCCCATAGATAATGAATCCTTACAGATTTCAGACAAAAGGGATCAGGGTGAATAGAGTTCTCATAATGAAAACATACCAACGAATTATACTTGATCGAAACCAGAATAAGAAGTTGATGAGATGACTTCTCATCATTACCACCCTCAAACTTTCATTTCTCTCGAGCCCAATCACCCTCACTAGCACCAACTTCAGTAAATCCATCACTTGAAAAAGGATTCCCTACCATGTTTTCTTCAGTGATAATAAACTTTTGGACCACTTATATATTGGTAGTCAAGAAATACTAAAAAACTGAATCATGATATTATAAAGGGATGTCTTTTGTAAAGAACTAAGACTTATTTGAATCATAAGCAAACAACTCTAGAGAAACATGCACTAGGATAATTAAACATTCAACATAATATTTCACTGACTGATCACCTCAATGAAAACACAAAAAATCGATCACCTTCTCAACTATCACCCCCTTGGCATAAACCCACTTAATGAAAGATGTATTAAAATATCCCAAGAATAGAACCTTAAACAGCTGGGAATAGATAGTAACACTACACCATTACTAACCCAATCCATCAAGAAAAGGAATGGTGTACCTCGACTTATATGTTTTAGAAGTGTATAGTTAATTTAAGATCTCTTTTACCTAAGCTAGAAACTTTACCACCCTATGATGTCCTTTATCCACAAAGAACACTAGCAGATATTGATTCAAAAACTCTCAAGCACGATCCAAGATCTAAGAAGAAAAAGGCACTACAACTATATTGAGAGTCTGGGTAGAGTCAGATTTTGGAAAAAATCACCTAGAGTACTAGTAAAACTACCCAAATCATTCCCTTATAGAATTTATAACTCATTTCTAGGGATAATATTCTAAAATATCCCAAAAAAATACATTTAATCAAAAAACATTAAATTTCACCATAAATAGAACTAACATAAGTAAAATAATCATTATTAAAAAACCTCTTTAAAAATCCACTTGAAAAGGTCTTTAAAAACCTTAAAAATTCAGAATTCAAAAGAAACAAAAAAATAAAAATTACATGAACACTTAAATTTCCATTATCAATAAGGTTAAGACATTTCATGTCCAAATATTAAATAAATATGTTTCCTGAAAAAACATAAACCTTAAAAAACACAGGCACCAAAATCATTTACTTTCACAAAAAAATCATTATTTGGAAACCAACAAAACCAAAAATCACTTCATTTACTCAAACCATTTTTTGATAAGGTTCAAAACATTTCTCAATGACACCTCAACAACCCATAATAAAGATTCGAAAAAAATAAAATTACTAAATCTCAAAATTTTATTTTATAACTTAATGATAAGACATCAAAATACATAACATTTCAATAAAAAACTCATAAATAGACACCGTCAATCAGAAGAGAAGATAAAAGTATCAAATGAGTGAAAGAAAAAAAATTTAATGGTTTTACCACTGCACACAGTTTGGAAAAATGATTTGTCAAACCCTGAACCAACCATGGGAGGGTCACTATATGTAGTCATGAATGGTTCACATATATTGCATACGGTCTGATAGACTATCTATATTTATCATTTGCCTCAAGTATTTCCTAAAATTTCACTCCAAAATTAGAAATTCCACAATACATCTCCCATGTTCCTCCTATAACATGGAGTAGTAGTAAACCACATCAAAATATAAAAAAACAATCCATAAACAAAAATTCAACATAAAACCACAAACTACCAATGGTAACATGCGGTTTAGCATAAAGAAGATAAAGAATAGAAATCTCCCACACTCACCACTTGAGCTCTGACGGTTCTCAATCCAATCTACCATCCACATCCAAATAATTATAGGGTTTTTATAAATAACCTATGCCATTTCAAGAAACCCTAGGATTTGATTCTATTTTGTAATGAATTTCCTCAAGCTACCACCTAGACCAAAACCAAATATGAATAACCACATGGCCCGAGGAACATTCCCATTCACCTTGGGCCCGCAAAAAGTTTGAGGGTGTCTATGAAAAACATTTTGGAATGATTTCACCCTTTAGAATCTCAATGAGGAATAATAATAATCAAGAGAAAATGTAAATACAAAAAATATGTTACCAAAACATTACAATATACTATATAAGAATTATAAATATATAAAACAAAATAAAAAAGCAGAAGTCTAGGATGGAAAATACTCAACATGACCTAAGAGTCGAACCACCATCTCCGTGTGTCTCTCAAGTCACCTCTATGAACCAAACATCCATCATCTTCCCAGTGAGAGTGAAACTAGACCAACCAAAATCAGAATTTGAAACCTAAAACCTAAAAAATACATGGGGACTGAATACCCACCAATGAAAGTATACATTAGGTGAGTCAGTGTCTAGAAGGATTCCACTATTATTCTATTCAATTTATTTTACCAGATAAACCAAGCACATTAGATTCAAAAAATAATAAGAAAATAGGTTTTCAATTCATTTTCATAGTTAAAAAAACATCCAAATTCTCCTTTAAAATTATTTTCCCATTTTCAAATCCAAACATTAAAATATTTCACTTCTTATTTAAAATGAAACTTATAAAACAACCAAATAATTTTATTTAAAAAAATTACACACCTGCTGCTTACCAATGGAGAGAAATGGAAACCATAAAAAATGAACATCCATGGAATATTTATAACAAACAATAGTAAAGAATAAAGGAAAACCATATAACCCTAATGATCAAACATAATTTAAATAATGTATCAAAGGCAAGGTCAACCATGTGTGAAGAAACTCATGAGATAAATAATCAGTAATGAAAACATAAGACAAGATACATATCATAAGGAAACACCATAGAGACAAACATGAAAATACTAGACATACATATAAATAATCCTTATCCTGCAGGTCTTACGGTGTAACCCTCATCAACAAAAGTTCTCTCAATTGGACTCATCAGTTACACATCCATTACATATATAAATATTAACTAATGGCCTCTATTAAGGGAAAACACCCAACTAGAAAAGGATCCATCATTATATTTCTTAATTAATAGCCAAAGGTTACTCATGTAATAAATAAAGGATGTGGTGGGACACTATAATCCAATTTCAATCACATTAAAAATAATAAATCCCAAAGGATTACACTATATTCAAATCATTCCCTCCTCTAAATGCCCCCTTAATAAGAGCCCTAATTAATAAGCACAATCACGAATCACAATTCAGTTATCCATCACATGGATATATATAAACATCAAGAATACATATTAATGGGGATCACCAAGGGTGTAACCAATAACCAATCAAGTAATATCTCATAAAGTACCAACCATGAATTTCTGTTATACTTTGTAAATATATGATTGGGAATCATTTTTAAATACATTTGGAAACCACGCATAAAACCAAAGGAAATATAAAACAAAAAATCATAATCATAACCATTCAAGGAAACCACTAAAATATTCTTTAATTCAAATGAAACCTTTTCAAATATAGGAAACCATTAAAACCAAAAATTTTCTTCCTACTATATAAATCGATTTTCATCCAAAACATCATGAATAGTCATTTTTCTTAAAAATACCCACATTGGAATTTTTTAAATATTTTAAATTAAAATAAAAAAAAATGAAATCAAATATTCATTAAACTATGATAGTCACCCAATTGTTTAATATGAAAACTAAAAGAATTCGGAAATCTTCTGAAAAAAAGATTTTAGATATCTTTTACATCGTTAATTTAGTTAAAAACACATTAAAATAAATAAATAAAAAAAGTAACTTTCAAATTAAATAAAATGGATTGGAAATATCTACATCAAAAAATTAAATCATGTCTCCATGACTAAAAACTGTTGGAAGTGGTATCAAGAGACATCTCATAGCTATTATAAATAAAATCTACTAATTTTGAAACAACCCTATCCATAAGAATTGGACAACATGCCCACTATGGTTAATAGAGAAGAAGAAAAACAAAATAAATAATGAGTGGGAATAAATATTGGTTATTAACTTTAAATATTGTCAATAACCACTAATAAAAAATGAATAATCTACTAAGGAGGGGTGTAAATGGAGATGAAGTGGCCTTAGGAGGCACCCGGGTCAGAGGGGTTTCAATATGAGAGTAAGAGATGAAATCGCAAGTTAAAAGAACATAAAATGATCAAAATACCCAAAAACATGTATCTTTCCTGGTTTACTCATATGGTTTAATAAATAGTGCAATGACTATGGAATCGACAATACCCAAACCCACATAGGTCACTTGATTTCTACTAAATAGTTTTTAAAATTGTGCGCATAATCATATCCCTCTGGAAGAGAAAAAAGACTTTGAGGTTTCAACTAAGAACACCACTAAACTAAATGGACATAATCGAGGATCTCAAATACAAACAAGTGGAACCCTGAGTGTAATAATTATCCCCAATATGCTAATTTTTACCCCCCAAAGTCATTAAAAACCCATGGTAAGTGGGACTTCCAAAACTAACTCACCTATCATAGGACTCGATTAACAACCCAAAATACAAAACCTAATGCTAATAAAACATGATACAACCAGATCACTAAAGGTGATAGGAACTCCAAAATGACTCAAGAT
This sequence comes from Viscum album, assembly GCA_963277665.1. NCBI lineage: Eukaryota > Viridiplantae > Streptophyta > Magnoliopsida > Santalales > Viscaceae > Viscum > Viscum album. The sequence goes on along the minus strand of OY728165.1, from coordinate 463,075,539 downwards.
TATTTGACCTAGAATTTATTAAAAATATAGAAAGGAAAACTCCTCACTAAACAAACAAAGGTGATTAGTGAAACAAAATACTGGGATGACCACTCCTTTGATCTGCTTCAAATTTATAAATTTCAACACATATATGTACACTCAAAAAAGACTCCTGAATTACAACCTAGAATAAAGGGAAAGATATTATAACCACCTATGGAACATCAAAGGTCATAATTATAAAAAAATCAATGGCATGTCCCAATTAAAAGAATTGTGGAAGACAAACCACAAGAATGAGGGAACACATAGAGACCTAAAATAGATTTACCTACCATTTATAAATATCCCAATAAAATAAAACGGAATATATAAAAATTAATAGAGAAAAAACATCACTAAAATATAGAAAAACATTAGTATTATCTCCATAATACATCAGAACAAAACAAATTTTTTTTCATCCATTATATATAAGGAACATGGTATAAAAAAGGTGGTAAAACCCCTAAGAAATAATAAAAAATATAAAAATGAAGTTATGTGAGGATTATTTATCAAACACCAATTAAAATTTCAAATCTTATGAAGGTTACTATGTTTAGAATAAAAATGATAGGTCCTCAGAGATGATTGAAATGATATATTTGGATTCCCAGGATTACTTCTCTAAAAACTTTCTAATGGATTCTTATTTTCTAAAACGGGAACACAAAATTTGTTGAGACAACTTCTCATCATTGTCAACCTCCCAATTTCATTTCTCGCCAGAAATATCACCCTCACATGAATCAACTAGGGTCAAATAATCACATTACACGTGATTACCTACAAATATTTCCATAATTATAATGGCCTTATAGACCCCTTCCAAACAAGTAGTCATGAAATATTGAAACAATAATTAATAAAGGTTTGGATGAAGGAATCTAGAAATGAATCAAGACTTATTTTATTCATTAGTATACAAATATAGAGAGAAAGAAACCACGATAGTGAAACATTCAACATAATATTTCCCTAACTGATCACCCTAATGACCACCCAAAAACTCAGGTTGCATCTTATCTCTCACCTCCTAGGGATAATACCACTGGATGAAGGTAGAATTAAAATATTTCTAGAACATAACCTCAAATGGTTGGCTATCAAAATTGAGATTATACTATTAACATTTAAATCTATCAAATAAGGGAACAATGAACCTTGCTATAGAAGTTTTTGGAGATTTCAGTTAATCAATGATCTTGTTGACATTAGCTAGACACTCCATTACCTCATGTAGTCCTTGGTCACTATAGAACATTTTAAGAATTCAATTATGAGACTCTCAATCAAGAACTACTATTAAATAATAACAAGGCCTTTCCACTCCATTGAGATTTTAGTTAGATGTGGTGATTGGAAAGAAAACTCCAATATCACTAATAAAACTTCCCAATGCATTCCCTTATAGGGGATATATTCTAAAATATCACAAAAAATTCCATTTAGTAAAATAACATTAAACTTCACCATTATGATGACATACATAATTCCAATAAATTAGGATTTCCAAATGACATTCAAAAACTCAATTGAAGTGGTATTTTAAAACATCTAAAATTACTAATAAAAAAGAAACAAAACCGAACAATTCAAAATTACACAACACACTTTAATGTTACATTTTTATAATACTGAAAAACATTTCAATCCCAAAAATCAAATAAATTTACTTCTTGGAAACAAATTTCACCATCAGAGCACACAAACTAAAATAATTTAATACAATTTAAAAAAAAATCATTCTTTAGAAACTAACACAACACAAAATCACGTTTTTTAGTCAAACAATGTTTTGATAAGGTTATAAAAATTTCCCAAGGAAATATCAAAGAAAGAAGAAAATGAAACCTAAAACAAATCCAATTACTATATCAAAAAACATTACCTTAAAACATAATCAAATAAAAATAAAAAACCATAATATTCTAATCAAACACTAATAAACAAATCATCAATCAGAAGAGAAGATGAAAGTATCAAAAGAGTGAAATAACAAAAAAATGATTTTACCATCGCATATGGTTTGGCCACATATTTTTTTATATTTTGTTCCAACAATTTAGGTGCCATTGGAGGTTTTCCAAAATTGTTTTCATGACTTGTTTAAAGATTGTCAGACTATGCAACTTAATTGTGTTCCACATACACATCCTTTAGTTTCATTCTAAAACTAGAAATTTCCAAAATCTTCTACTAGGGTACTCCTCCAATTTATTGTATAATCAAACCACATAAAGCCATCTAAAAAACCAATTATAAAACCCATATTCAAAATAAAACCTCCAACCACGAATGTAAAATCAGTATTTATCATTATGGAGAATTTTAAAGGCACACCCCCTCATTGACAACCTAATCACTGACAATCCTAGATCTTTTTTCAAAATAGAACCAAAATAAAAATACAGTGTTTCTAAAGAACCTAGGTCATTTCAATAAAACCTTATATCTGATTATATTTTGTAACAAAACTTCATTGGATTCCACTTGACCTAGAACCTAAGATGACCCACCAGAGAGGTAGATTCTTCAAAATAAGTTCTAAGGAAACTATGAAAGAAAAACTTGGTAATTATTTCACCCTTGATAATATAAGAGATGAAAAAAATCAATATTAATGATAAATACTATAAATAAATTACCAATAAAATATAATATTATAAACAAAAAAATTATAAGGCTAGGATGGATGATACATAACATTTCCCAAGAGACTAAACACCATCTTTGTGTGACTCTCAAGTCACCTCCATGAATCAAATATCCATTATCTTCCCATGTAGAGAAACACAAAACCAAAAAAACTAAGAATTTGAGACCTATCATATTACCCAATACATGAGGACAACATACCCACCAATGTGAATATGTAAGGGGTGATCCAAAGGGAAATATGATTACACCATGAGTCCATTCCATTCATTTAACAATAGAAACCAAGTCTAATAGTTTTAAAGTAGGTAAAAAAAGTCTATCAATTGAGTTTCATATTTTGAAAACAAACAACACATCCTAATTTACCTATTAAATTCTTATCCCATTTTTAAATTATGATTTTCAAATCATTCAATTATTATCTAAAATATCTCAAATAAAGAACATTCCCCTTTTCTTTAAAAATTTTACACTCCCATTGCGTACAAATAGAGATTAATGGAGACCATTAATAAGGGAAATGTATTGGAATATTCATAATGAATAATAATAAAGAATCAATAAAAAATATATAACACATATTATTAAAAATATGCTAAACAATATATCATAGGTAAACTGAACATTGAGAGAAGAAATTGACATGATAAATAATAAATAATTAAAACATAACATAATATGCATATCATGAAGAGACACTATAGGGAATAATGAGATAATTATTTATGTTTATAATAATAACCCCTACCATAGAGGTCAGACTTTCCAAAACATATCACCTGAATTTATCTCAAATAGCCTCATCAAAGACATATCCCTTATCTGAAGGAATCTCAACTAAGGTCCTCTATCCAAGGAAATCAATACACTTAAAAAACATTCATCATTATATTTCCTATATAGTATCTTAAGGGTTATTATTCAATTAATAAATTAGGGAGGTATGAAACTATAATCCATTTCCAATCACATGAAAAATAATAAAGATCAAAGGCTAACACCACAATTAAATTCTTCCCACCTATAACAACACCTTAATAAGTGACTAAACCCTTATCCACAATCATGAATCACAATTGAATAATCCATCATATAGATATACATAAACATAAACAACACATATTAATGGGGATCCACAACAGTGTAACCAACAACCAATCATGTAGCATATCATAAAGTGAAAACTGCACCTTTACATTATACTTAATAAATACATGCTTGGGTGTCCATTTTGAAATAAATTTGGAAAAAAGATTAAAACTAAGAGAAATCACAAACAATAACAAAATAATAATAAAAAACAATCAAGTAATCAAAGAAAAATCCATAAGTCAAACATAAAATTTTTAAATACAAAAAAACATTAAAAACCAAAAGAGAATCCCACTTTATATATCATCTACATCAGTACTTTTATGAACATCCAAACCTGTGATCTTGGAGTATGGTAAGAATAAGAACATCCTCTTCAATACCTACTTTGAAATCAACCATGATGAACCAATTATAAGAATTAATAATTACAATATCACAGACAAATATAAAGTCACATACATTTTAAGAATATTTTAGATTTACAGTTTAGAGAGTTAAGGAAACAATTTAACTAACAATTCCCTTATCTTTCACATAAAATGGAATTTACACTATATAATAAATTACTTCATCCGTAATAATTTTTTAATATCACCCAAAAAATTCTACACACAATCTATCTTCTTAGGCATATCTTATGAAATACATTTCTTCATATAGTGGGGAAATGAAAACATGAGTAAGAGTGAGATAAAAAACATTGTAACTATAAACATAATCAATAAAAATCATGTATCAAAAGTGTGTATAATATGATTATAAATAATTTGGTAGGAATAGATAATCAAAGTAATTCCATAATTGAAGGAAAATGGGATAATAACATATGCATGGTTGAGATATCAATAAATAGATGCATATATAATAATAACTAGTTTCATAGTGATGAAACTCATAATGACATATAGCTAATCTCATACCCTAAGACAATACATCATGATATTACTATCAAGGTCCCAAGTCTAGAAAATATTTTGTTCTTTGTGGTCATACACAAAATCTCCCAAGCTAGTTTGTATTGGAAGACCCATTGATTCATCGAGGGGTTTTTGTGGAACTTACTCATCACTAATATATCAAGTGATATGAATTAATTAATAAGATATAAAATAAAAATCCAATATTTGATAATAATCAATAAACATCCAAATATGAATAAAAATTTTATGGATTTTCAATATTTCCCCAATCAATAAATGAAAACCCATTTGATGTAAGTATCCCTAAAACTAAAAATATAATTGGAATCGATTTATGGTTATGTTAATAATTCCCCAATAAAACAATGTATTTCATATTTGTAAACACCCTTCAATCAAAGGTAGTAAATATAGATTGTTAACAATGGAAAGGCATTTAAAGAAAAAATATTCATGTAATAACGAATGATTTGAAAAGAAAAATGAAAATATAGATTATTGATTGTTTAATAAACCAAAATAAAATAGTATGTGGGGATTTATAAGGAAATACATGAAAAAATATATACACCATAAAAAATATATTAGTGGTGAATATGAATCATGTATCAATAACATAAAATTTAGACAAATAACTCTTACAATAATGGTAAAATAAGAATCAAAATAACTATGATAGGAATTACATGAAATTAAAATATAATTAAATTAAGTATTTTAATTTTACATAAAGTAAATAGGGAATTCAATACAATATATAAAAAAAATATTGTGTGGAATATAAAACATTTCTCAAAGAATTGAAAATTGAGAGACCTAACACTTAAATATTTAGAAACACTTGAATCAAAACTACTTGAAGGATTTAAATTAAAACTTACCATTTAATACTATGAATAATTATATAATCATGATATAAAAAAATAAGGGGAAGTAATTACACCATAAAATAGTAAACATGGAGTATAAAATAATCATGTCTCAAGGAATTGAAATTTGAGATAAAGAACCCCTATATGTAACATAATCATTGATGTAAGAATCACCTGAAAATAAGGTTATCAGGAAGAATATTAAAAACATATAAAAGAAGGAAGAAATATAATACCTTGTTTTCAATAGGTATAATAAACAAATCTTTTAACAATAAAGTTTCAATAATCATGTTTCAACTCGATGGATGGAAATTGAGTTCACACAAACCCTTATGGATTGGGTTACACTTGAATCGAAAGTCAAAAAAAAGGAACTGAATTTTTCCTTTTTACATTTCATTAATTTTATAATTTTTTTTGAAAATTATTGAATGGTAATTTAATAAAAATAAAACCATATAAAAGGAAAAATGGATTACAAAATAAAACATGACCCAAAGAGTAACAATTGAGACCAAGAATCCATTACCTTAATTCCTGACTTCTACTAAAATACTTGAAAATCCTATACAAAAAACAACTATTCTGGTAACCTTTTAAAAAACATTTTTAATGCCTATAATTGTTTTCAAATTCATTTATAATTATTATATATATGTATATTATTTATCTATTATCTAGGTTTGATATTGTAGGTGAGTAATCATGATCATTTTGAATAGGTTTCATAATTTAGATGTTGTTCTTAATTTTTATCCCAAATTTCATTATTACCATATAATTTAATTTACATTAATAGAAAATTTATATTGATTTATAAATGTCTAATATAATTTTATTGGTGTTATAGTTATATTCTGTATAAAATAGAATCTATTTATGCTTCATTTGGTAATTTTAGCGATCAAAGATGATATTTTAATAGTAATTTAAATAATAAATATAAAATTTACAAAACTAGAAAAAGTAATTAGTTTTTTAATAAATTATAATAATATTAGTATTTATTTTCACATAATAATTCATGATAGAGTTTTATATAATTTTTCAAGTAGGTGGCTTGGCCCACCCATTCTTGAACAAACCATAATTTAATGGGTGAATATAATTAAGAAATTATTTATTTAGAAATAATATTATTATAATATAATCATGATGATATTTTATTAATGTTTTGAGATTTATTTTAAGTCATTTTAATAAATATTTAAAATCAAGATGAAAAGTGAAAAATGTTATTCTGTGGAGGTGGTAGTCCAGACAACACATAGTTAACATTTTCATTTCCTGATGAATGAGATGAAATTATTGTAGATTATAATTTGTATCTTTATATTAATATTTATAATATATATATAAAATTTATACTTCAATTTCATACTCATAACCAAAGAATATATTAGGTGGTGAAAAAATGAAGATGTCGCTTCTTAGAGGTGGTAGTGTGCACAACACACGATCAAAATTCTTGTGTTTTTATAAGTGGTTGGGAAGAAATACATAAGTTTTTTTACATTAATATAATAATTACTCAGTATAATAATGATAATTTGGTAATTATATAATTATATTTATGATAGTTTTGGATGAATATGAAGAAAAATAAAATGATGAAGTATTACTCACTTTGGGACCTATAAGTTTCTCTTAGAAGCATCCTTGAAAATGAAGGTATTAGGATAAATAATTGATACTATAGGCTTATTAAATTGAGATAATATTGTATGAGGAGAAACATGGAATATTTTTCTTAATAAATTAAATGGAATGGGTGTGTGACCAATGGGTTGAAGTGTACCCTTTTATAAGTGAAGAAAATAGAACTTTTGTGAACACAAATTAATTTTCAATAATAGAATGAAACTATTTAAGGGTAAAATGTTCCAAAAGTGATATATATATATATATGTATTTTTATGGGGATATTAGGTTAATAAATCCCCCAAAAATAATTTCAACACAAGTTTTAAACATGTTTTAAGTTAATTTTTTATATTTCTTAATTTTAATTTTTTTTTGTTTTTATAGGGGTAATAAGTTTTTACCCAAGTAACATGTGTTTTAATAAACATAAAAAATAAATACTATTAATAAATTTGGGTTTGATGAAACTAAATTTAAAATAAATTTAATCTAATTAAATTTATAATTAATAGAATGGTATGTTTTAAATTAAAATATTATATATATATATATATAATGTTTTTTAAAAAGTTGTTTTAACCATTACGTGTTCTTAATGTTATTAAACATTGATTACTAATTAAATGTGTGTTAATATATTTATATATGTTTCTAAACATCATATTATATTAATTGTTTTATTATATTAATTTAATTTATTAGATAAAAATTACAATGCATTAATAAAATAATTTTTTGAAAATAAAAGATTTACTATTATCGTGGTCATTAACTTTAATATTTCTAATCCTAATTTTATGATTAAAATGAAATTTAAATAATTATATGAGATTATACATTCAATATAAAATATTAAATCCATTTTTAAAATATTTAATTTATATAAGTGATGAAAACTATTTTGTAATATAAGATAACAAAAATAGTATTTAGAGGAAAATGTTACATAAGTTCATAAAATGTTAAAAATTTGTTTTATAAAATCGTAAAAACATTTAAAATTGTATATTATTACTCCTTAAATACATATTTTATAAATTAAATGGTTTTATAAATGTATAGGTCCTGATTATATAATGATAAATTCATAAAATTTACATTTTTGGTAAAAATGTTATTTTTTACAATTTACCTAAAAATATACTATTTTAGAAAAAAACTCAAAAAATAATATTAATATAATATTACATGATGAATAAAAAATGGAATTTATTTTTTATAATTAAAATTCTAAAATTTTAGAATTTAACATTCAAATAAAAACCTAAAAATATAGTGAAAACGATTTTCATTAGAAAATAACTTTTAAAAACTAATAACTATTATTTATATTATTCACTATCAATTATCAATTTGATTAGGTTTAATACATATTATTATTAATAATATATTTTATTTTTTAAATATAATATAAAATCCAATATTTATAAATGATACGTTTTAAAGAATAAATATGTCTTTTTAATTATTAATCTAAATTAAATGAATGTTCTTGAATGTTATTGTATTAATAATGAAATTTATTATATATATATATATATTAATTAAATAACATATATTTTTAACCATTTCATGACCCGTCCCTTGGGGCCCATGCCATGACTACCCCAAGCCCGCCTCTCAAAGGCCATGGGCTAGTGACTAACACCAAGGGAATTGTCCCATGAGTGGGAGGAATTTGCTTAAGTATCTGTATGCACACACACAAATGCAACCATGTCCCAAATAGCTTGAAAGAAAAATATGCATGCCACTAAAAAACCACTAAGTAAAGGTACAAGCTGAATGTCAAATGAGTTAGAATAAAAACCCAACAAAAGACGAAATGAAAACAGGAAAGTACAAAAGATCTCTGTAAGATGTCCATAGAAGACCCCACCCGAAGAGTAGAAAAGGAGTGGATGTAAAAAGCTATGGAAGTATGTCCTACCTATTGTATGTATATAGGCATCGCCTGGTCCCAGGCCACCGAGGTCTCTATTGAATCACCTGTCATTTTCACTAGACAAAACATCTGTGGGCGATGCTTGAGAAGGTGTGAGTAAAAAAATACTCAGTAGGGGACCACACAACCAAAAATATAAATCCCAAGATAAAAACCATGAAGAAATGCATAGTCTTCTATACTCAGGTATATACCCATAAAAATATCATGAACATCCAGATATACTCATCTCAGCCACTAAGAAACATGAGGTCCCAACCTCATAGCCAGAATCTAGATTATCATCAAAGGATCAAGTCGTAACTCACAAACTAGAAGATCACACTCTATGTGCTCAGCCATCTCTGGGGGAACCTGTCAGAGAGATACACTCTATCACGAACATTCAATTAGGTCCAGATCTAGTGCCCGACACTAGAGGTATAGTCATCACAGTCTTGCGCCCAACACATGACTAAGGAAACCCAATTGAAGAGGCCTGCTCCTCACCACTCTACTCAGTTGAGGGAGAACTAATCTAGACTAACATGTGTTATGTCAGTTGATCTTGTAGGGAGTGGAATGCACCTCAGTCCATCGAGGGATCACTTTCTCCTACTTTGGTATAATCCAAAGCACAGAAAGAAATACTATCAATGGTAACACTAAACACCTTGGACTTCTCATCCCTGATGAGTACTGTGGGTATTCTGGGTCACATAGAGCTGCTCCCCATCGTGGGTCTTCCGGGTCACATAGATCCACTTCCCACTTAGGCAATTCTAGTTGATCCACACAGGGCCACTTGTAGCTGGTCCACATAGGGTGTCTTGTAGTTGATCCAAAAGGGTCTCTTGTAGTAGATCCACATAGGGTCGCTTGTAAATAATCCACCTAGGGTTGCTTATAGATAATCCACATAGGGTCACTTGTAGATGATCCGCATAGTTTCTCTTGTAGCTGATACACATATGGTCTCTTGTAGCTAATACCCATAGTGTCACTTGTAGATGATCCACACAGGGTCACTTGTATCAGATCCCCACAGGGTCTCTTGTTAGCCACAAGATTTCTACATGTAGCACACTTCATTATGGTAGAATAAAATCCTCAATCCATTCGTCATATTTCAACTTCCATGTAAACCTCCTTAGAGAATATTAAAAGAACCGACCCATCTGAAGTGTTCAAATGCCACAAACGTCTCGTCAATCAGATGCCCTCTCTAAAAGATATTGGTGTTTTAGAAAATATGAGCCAGTTTGGTCTAGGCTCGGTCAGACCAACTTGACCAACACAGACTGAGGGTCCCACATGAACTGACCAGGTTCTGCCATCCCAACCCAACCCGGTCAGTTCTAGGTCGGTCGGGTCTAGGCTAGCTACTGGTCCAGGTCCACTGGGCCTTGCTGGACCTAACCCGGTTTGGCCGTGGGTCCAGCCCGTCGGGTCACCTAGCGATTGATATTTATCCAGCCTGACCCACACTGGTGGGACAATTTTATTTCCCAGCCTACGCCATCCAATGACCTGAATTTACCCCACTAGCCCAACCTGTAATAGCAGGCTGACTTACATTGGCCCGGGCTGCTGAGTGGCCCGGTTCGTGCCACCCGGTCGGCCCCGCATGGCGGGCCAGTCTCCTCCAGCTCGGATGCTAGGAGGGAATTTAAATTGTAGTGCGCTGGGGCTTGCTTATATGGATGCCCTATCCGGTCCCATACATGGTCCCACTAGACCACGTGCCAGTGCGATGCTACTGCCCGCACGGCACGGGCTGATTCACCGACACGACCAGTTGGACGCGTCCGGCCTCCGTAAGCCGTCGGCCCGAGAACCAGTGGGTCCTACTATACTACTGAAACCTGAGCTGGAAATGTAATCATTTTTGGTGTGCCGTTGTAGTGTAGCTCCACCTGCCTATGGCCACCGCCGACGGTTACCGGTGCTGTCAGGATTTCCCACGGACCATCGGGTCCGCTTTGGTGGTCCATTCTTCAGACCGTCTATGCCTTCGACCTCCATAGGGTTTCATCTTCTCGACTAATACCTCAGAAATGCATCTATATCAACTCAGAGGTTTGGCACAAAGAACGAATAATAATGCCAACGATGAAGGGGCACGAGCCTTGTTCGTGTCAGCCTCTACCCTCCGCATTAGAGTTCAAAACATGGGAGAAAAAGATTTAGGTTCTACCAATAATTTAACCCAAATGAAAAACCCCAAGAATGAGCACCCTCCTGAAATAAAAACCGATCTTCAGATCAACCTTTTCATGGGTTGATCCGCATTCATTGTTTTAGAATGAATAATGGGGAAACTCAAAACACAATAAAGTAAGCACCTACTTGGGATAATTTTGTTGCTGAAGTGATCCACCTGCGGGGATTCACATTCCGTTCGAAGCTATTGGCATTTTTCACTCTCTAGTCCCATTCTTTGAGGTATATCATTATCTCTAGTGATTCACCAACATTATTAGTTGGAAATAATTTCCTCACCATATATCAGAGAAATCATAGCTCTGATTCTCAAACCTGTTATCTCATTAAAAGAGAAATGTGTCACAATGTTTCTATTACGCAGCACCGTCACTTCATTACAAAGTTTCATTTATGAAATAGTGATTCTGTTATATTTCAAATTAATTAGTAATTATGCTATATCATTTATGGAATGAAACATTCGGCTCATTGCAGCGTTGCGGAAAAACAATTTTCGAATAAAATAAACATTTTAAGTTTATTTTTTTTAAACCACCGAAAATTAACTTTTTCCCTTGAACCACACTGATTGAGGTTAGGTCCATTCTCAGGTAATGTTTTCATTCCAGATGCAATGGTTCCCTCATATTTAAAATCCAAGCACCCATTTAGAAGTTTTCAATACTATGCACACATGCCATTTTAATTCACCTAAAAAAGATAAAAAACTATCTTTCACCCTCGATCCGTGCCGGTCGTGGTTAAGCTTTGTCTAAGGGAAACACACCCTCACGATATCAACAGTACCCTCATATTTCCAATGTGAGTTTCGGTTTAGTATTTATAAGGATTTGAAAACAAAATAATTGTTACTTAATTACTTTATTTATAGCCAAAAAATAACTTCCATTGTTGGCTTGTGCTGGCCAACATTAGGCACTTTCTAGGTCAATCCTGACACTCTAAGTTCAATGGTTTCCTCATATATTGATCCAAGCACCAGTTTATGAGACAAAAAAACCCAATCACATGATTATTTAATAAACATAAAAAATAGTTCGAAAATCCATTTTGGCCACTCCAGGCCTCAGAATTACATGTCGTCTTAGATCATGGAATTGAAATAATCCCAATTAATTTTAAGAAAAAATTACATGGAATTTATGAGACATTAAATTATCCCCACCTTAAGTCTTTTCATCTTTGAAAAGAAAAATCTTACTCCCAAGGGAAGAAAATTTAGTTCACCAAGGGTCCCTGCACTGCTTACTAGCACGCACCTCGAGGAACCACCGAGATCAGCCACTATGATGTCCATCTTCTTCTTGGACAACATCGTGTAATAACTGGACCATGTCTCCTTAGCTATGAAGAGTGGGAAAGCACCAATAATAATGATCTATTTACATTCATGGGGTCTAGCGGCTCACCTCCACGCTAATACGATGTAGATATAGATAGAACCCCACAGTTCGCATTCACCCGTGGATGAATTGCACGAAAACATCCACTTGTGTTATGTGTTTAAGGTTATCACTGAACATGCAGGGGTATTTACGGGTGAAACAGGGCTTCCCAAAAGTGAATGTTGGGTCTTACTAGGCCCTTTTTCTACAACATCCTGCAGCCATACCAATTTACGAAACAAGAACATTGCCACAATCACTAGTGGCATCATAGCTGAGTATGGATGTTAAAAAAACATTCCATACCATAGAAACATTATGGGGTATAACTCTACCACCACAAAAATATCCCAAGCATGACTCATTACGAGAGTCTACTTCATGCTGACAGGGCTTCCCTTTCACCATAAAGTAAAACCCTTTTTCACTATCATAGACACACCACATCCTTTTCCAAATACAATCAATCCAAGTATGAAAAGTAGTAGTCCATACCAAGAATGTCATCACAAGGCCTCGACACCATGACTTAGAGATCCAAACTAAAAATCTCACATCCAAGAGTCAAGTCACACTATCATCACCAGTGTGTGATCAATGGGTCTCCACCGTCAAGATTCTCTAAGGGTGAGGGTCAAGTATGTGGTCCAATTGAAACCTCGAAGTGTGAAACAAAACTCATGGGAAAAGGAGAACAACTAGAACTTGTGTCTATTTAAAACAACATCCAAAATAAAATACATAGATCATACCCTGAATCTCTCCTGTTTTTTATTGGTCATAAGCCATGACAACATGTAGCTGTCCTCGCCCATTCCCTTTGGTTCCCTGAGCCTGGCGTGGACCACTTGGGGTGGTGGCGGGAATGCTTCAAACTGTCTACCACCCATGGCTGCTCGTCCAAATCCTCTACCTCACACTCCATATTATGGAACTCTTTTCTCTAAACTTTGTCTCTACCAAGTAGGATCATTAGCTGGTTCCCTCTCCATGTTCTTGTGGGTCAGACAATCCCTAGTGAGATGTCATCGAACATTGTAAGCATAAAACCATATTTCCTATGGCTAATCTACTCCTTAGAACTGCTCATAAACCACAGACCAACGTGTCTGTGCTCGAGCTTGGCTATTCCTCATACACCTTAATCCTATCACCTTTCATCTACTAGCTCCAGTAGATGCCTCTACCTCATGACCTCTACTGTAGGTCACATCCATCTACTCCTCTGCCAAGAATCTCTCAATCATCAGGGCTCTCTCTAGCAACCCAAAACATGTCAAAATGCTAATGGTTATCACCGATGCCTTGATCTCCCATTGTAGTCCATTCTTGAATGTCTCGGACCTGAAGTAAGGGTCCCATACCATATCTATAGAGTAGCTAGAAAGTTCCTCAAATCTCAATGAGTATTCTGCCACCATCATGCTACCCTATTGTTGGTGGAGCAACTTCTGTATATGCACAGAATGTAAAGTCACTAGAAGGAAATCCTCCCTGAAGAGGCACTCAAAGTTTATCTAGGTGAGGGTCCCCTAATCACATGTCTGGATCTTAGAGTTCCACCATCTCCTTGAAAAACCCTAAAGAAGGCTCATGACCAATATCACTATCTTGTCTAGAGGTGTCCTCACTAGGGGGAAGACTCGCATAACTGCCTCATGCCCATCCACATCCCCCTGGGGTCAATATCACCCCTAAAATTAGGATTTTAATGCCTCTAGTGCCTGTGTTGTGCACTCAGCATGCACACATCCTCTATTGGAAGTGCTGACAGCATCTGATGATTGACGGGTGGTGCCATCCCTAGTACACCACCCGATAGGGATATCTTTGGTACTGGTCCCTGTACCGATGCCTCATCCCTCGATAGAAAATCCTCGAGGTCTTGTCCTAGAATCCTGACTGGAAATATGCATGGTGGCATCCTTAAATGGGTCGAGATGAACCATGGTTAAAAAGTATTTCTATAGAGCTGACTCAAGAAGGACGTGGAAAGCACAAACCATTATTATATGATGCATGTACTATTCATTTCCCATTACTAGTGTTTCTAGGTACCGATTTGAAAAGCAGTTGTCAAGAGTCCGATTGTATGGATACAATGGTCACTGCACCAACACTAGAGTCCATAGCTTGAAATTCAAAATCGAAACACTTAGCACTATTTACACAAAACAAAACTATAGAATCCCGGTCTTTGAGGTAGAACTGACCTCCTGTGACACCAATTTTTCATGACCTGTCCCTTGAGGCCCATGTCGTGGCTACCCCAATCCCTCCTCCCAAAGGTATCGGGCTTGAAACTAGCACTGATGATGTTATCCCATGAGTGGGAGGCATTTTTATGAGTATCTGTACACACACACACACAACCACGTACCAAACAGATGAAAAGGAAAACATGCATTCAACTAAACAACCACTAAGTAAACGTACAAGTTTTCAGTAAAATGGGCCAGAGTACAAAGGTAAAAAAAGACAAATAGAAAAAAATAAATTACAAATGTTCTCTGTAAGACATCCACAGAAGACCCCACCTAAAGGGTAGGTAATGAGTGGCTATTAGAAGCTATGGAAGTACGTCCAACCTTTTGTATCCGACAAGGCATTGCCTAGTCCCAGGCCACCAAGATCTCTATCTAAGCACCTACTGTCTGCACCAGACACAACACGTATATAAAAATCCCATAATGGGGTGAGTAAAATAATACAAAGTAGGGGACCCCAAAACCACAAAGATAAATCAAAAGAGAAAAACAATGAAGGAATGCAGAATCATATCTACTTAGGTATATTACCATACATATACCATGAACATCCAGATATAATCGACTCACACACTAAGAAACATGAGGTACCAACCTCATAGTCAGTATCTAGATTCTCACAGAAGGCTCAAGTCATAACACACAAACCAGAAGATCACCCACCATGAGATCAACCATCTCTGGTGGAGACCGTCTAAGAGATACAATCCCTCAAGAACATTATACCAGGTCCAACTGCAGTGATCAGAACTAGAGGTATAGTAATAATACTTTTTCTCCCAACACAAGACTAAGGAAACCAAATTAAAGAGGCTCGCTCCTCACCACTATGCTCAGTTGAGGGAGCACTACTCAAGACTAACCTGTGATACCTCAGTCACTCCTATAGAGAGTGGACAACACCTTAGTCCGTCTATAGATCAATTTCTCATACTTAGGTAATATATAAGGAATGGAAAGGAATGGAAACAAAGAGTGTCAGTAATAACACTGAACACCGTGGACTGTTGAGGTACTCATCAATGATGAGTACCGTGGGTATTTTGGGTCACACAGAGACACTCCCCACCATGGGACTTCTAGGTCAAATAGAGCCGCTTCCCCCTTAAGCCATTGTTGCTGATTCACACATGACTTCTCGTAGCTGATCCACACAGGGTCTCATGTAGATGATCCAAACATAGTCACTTGTAGCTGATCCACACAGGGTCACCTATAGATGATCCACACAAGGTATCTTGTAGCTAGTCCACATAAGGTTGCTTGTAGATAATCCACACAGGGTCACTTATAACTCATCTATACAGGTTCTCTCATATTTTATCCCCACAGGGTCACTTGTTAGCAATAGGATTTCCGTACATAGCATGCTTGATTCCAAGAGAATCCAATCCTCAATACATATGTCATTTTTCACCTTATATGAAAACCTACTTAGATCGTGCCAAAATAACTGCCTCATTGTGAGGGTTTCAACACCGCAAATATATTGTCAATCAGACACCTGATCTGATATATATTGGTATTTTAGAAAATATGGTCCGGTTCTGTCTAGGCCCGATTCGACCGGACCAACCCGGCCTAGGAGTGCCACATGACCCAACCTGGTTCGACCGACCTAACCCAACTCAGTTTGGCATGTATACTATGCCAGGACCACTGGGACTTGCTAGACCCAACTTGGTTCAATCGTCGATACAACCCACTGGGTCACCAAGTGACCTGAATTTATCCAGACCGGCCCGCATTGGCGGGCTGATTTTATTTCCCAAGCCAGGCTACCCAGCAGCCCAACTTTATCCCATCGAACCGACCCACAATATTTCATAAGAATAGCCCATCTCAGGCTTCTCAGTGGCCTGGTTCCCCACCATTCCGGCCTGCACGGCAGACCGGTCTCTTTTGGCCTGGATGCTATAAGGGCGTCTCGTTTGTGGTACGTCACGAACGGCTTAGCCAGTCACCCTGTCCGGCTTAGCCAACAACCCTCTCTGGTCCCGCACACAGTCCCCACTGGACCGCGTGCCAGTGTGAGGCTGGGGACGACACGGAGTGGTCCACTATACTAATGCAGTTAGTTAACCATTTCATGCCTCCGCCATCCACTGACCCTAGCACCGGTGGTTCTTACTGCACCACCATGACCCGAGCCGATCGAGACATCCTCTTCTCCGTGCCTATAGGATTTTTCGTGGACCATCAGGTCCACTCTGGTAGTCTGTTCTTCAGAAAATATGTGCCTCCAGCCTCCATGGGGTGTCTTCTTCCCTGCTACGACCTCAGAAATGCTGCGACATCAATTCAGAGGTTCAACCACAATGAACATACAATGATGACCATGGAAGAGGGGCCCGGTCCTTGTTCGTGTCTGCCCGCACCCTCCGTGTTAGATTTAAAGACATGGTGGTAGAATATTTATGTTCTATAAAAAAATTTACCTTGAGGAAAAACCCCATGAATGAGCACCCTCCTGCATGAACATGAGATCCACCGATAAACCTGTTCATGGGTTGATCCGAATTCATTATTTTAGAATGAATAACGGGGAAACTGAAAACAAAAAAAAATTAAAACCCTACCTAGGATATGTTTTTTGGTTAAGTGATCCATCCGTGGGGATTCACATTCCATTTGAAGCTGTTGGCGTTCATCACTCTTCGGTCCTTTTCTTCAAGGTGCGTCGTGGTATCTAGCGATTTTTTGGTGTTCTTCATTAGAGAGAATTTTCTCACCATGTTTCAGAGAAATCCTAGCTCTAATTATCCAACCCATTATCTTATTAAAAGAGAAACATGTCACAACTTCTCTGTTACGCTGCGTCATCATGTCATTTTTCTATTTCAGTTATGAAACAACATTTCTGTTATGATTCAAATTAATTAGTCTTTACACTATTTCATTTATAGAATGAAACAGTCAGCTTATCAGTGCATTGTAGAGAAGAAATTTTTGAATTAAATAAACCTTTTAAGATTATTTCATTTTCATAAAATGGAATAAAAATAACTTTTTCCCTTATTCCGTACCGGTTGAGGTTATGTATATTCTTAGGTAATGTCTTCATTCCAGATGGAATAGTGCCCTTAGATTTTCAATCCAGGGATCAGTTTAGAAGTTTCCAAAACTGCACAGGTGCACCATTTTAATTTGCCTAAAAAAATCTAAAAAACTATCTTTCACCCTCAACCTGCACCGGTCAAGGTTAAGCTCTGCCTAAGGAAAATACACCCACACGAGCTCAACTGTACTATGAGATTTCAAACTGGATTTACCGTTTAAGAGTTATAAGTATTTGAAAATAAAATAATTGTTACATAATTATTTTTTTATGTCCAAAAACTAACTTCCACTATTTTCCCATGCCTACCAACGTTAGTCCCTTTCTAGTGGAATCCTGACCCTATGAGTTCAACTATGCCCTCATATTTTTTTATCCAGGAACACGTTTAAAATATAGAAAACCCACACACATTATTATTTAATAAACTTTAAATAAAGTTTGAAATTCTATTACACCCACTCTAGGCCTTGGAATTACATGTTTTCTTAAAGCCTGGTCTTGAAATAATCAAATTTAATTAACAAAATTACATGGAATTTATAGGACATTATAACCCACCATTTCTAAATCTTCATTTCAATGGTTACATAATGTTGTGTGGTTTGTTTTGTCTTGGTGTTGTGTGTGAAAAAAGATGTTAACATAAAATTTACTTAAATAAAATTTGTAGTGAAGTTTTTATTTGTTACATTATTCACCCTTAAATAAGTCACATCCTTGAAATTTTAATTATTCTCAACTGATGAAAAATGAAAGGGTGTCTATAAGATAGTCATGACTATAGATGTAATTTCTAATGAGGTTTCATCCTCACTATCTTTTTTTTGACTAGTGAAATCATTTATTCCATCATAATAAGAATATAGTTAATGTTGAGTTTTTTTCTAACCATTTTTGTTAAATACCCCAATATAATGGGAGAAAATTTTCATATGGAGTTTATAGTCATCCTTTTATCAGTATGCGATCTGTTAGGTCCACTAGGCTGGATACCCTGAGAGGGGGGGGGGGGGGTGAATCAGGGTATGACTAATTAAAAATTAATGCCCGTTCTGATCTTGTTTCGCTGTTAAGCAAAACACTCTTCTCTCTTTTCCCTGTTGCACGATATAAACAGAATGTAAAGCAAGCACAGGACACAAAAATTTTACTTGGTTCACCGCTAAGGGCTACGTCCAAGGAGCATACGCCGACAGGTTGCCGGTCGTACCAAATTCCACTAATCTTCACTAGCTGTGGATTACAAGATTCGGGCTAGATCACTTCTATGCCCAGGCTCACTGCCTTTACAATGTTTAGGGTCAGCTCACTGCTTTCCCAAGGGTCACTCCCTGTTTCTCTCTCTCTGGCTCACTTCCGGTGGAGAGGATCACCTTCTTCCTCTTCCTGAGCTCACTGCTCTTGGATGGAATCCACTCACAGTTTATAGACCTGTAGGTCTCTTCATTTTCCTGAAAGAATGCATCTTCTCTTGTATGTAGATGCTCTGTTGAAGTTTAACTTTCACCCGTTGATGAATATCTCTTTGCACCGAAGGTATCGGGCAAACTTCCAGCTTCCACACAGTCTGAAAATCACTGCAGGAACAAAACCTTACTTGGCGCGCAAGTCAAGCTCGGCGCGCAAGTATCGGCGCACAAGTCACAACGGGCGCGCAAGTCCTCCTCTGACACTTGCGCGACACAAGATTCCTATACTCCAAACTTGCGCGACTCTCTTCCCTTTACGCCCAAACCACCATTGGTGCGCAACTGCAAACCGGCGCGCAACTTCTAACACTGGCGCACAACTTCAACCACTGGCGCGCAAGTCCCACCTGCGCGACCACACACACCACTTGCGCGACCACCAAACCTGCGCGACGGGAGCTCTCGTCTTGAACTCCGGTGAGAAATGAGGAGGGGTGGTCCGGTATTTATAGGCAATCTGACCACCCTGCGCGACGGCGCGCAAGTCACCTGCGCGACACAGTCTCGGCGCGCAAGTCTCCTCTCCTTTAGACACTTGCGCGACCAACTCCCAAACTTGCGCAATCCTATTTCCTTAGCCATATTTTGATCTTCTGATCTTGAAAAACATGTGGCGCGCAAGTTTCCTGTACACCATGTTCGCGGCGCGCAAGTCCCTTTGCCAAAAACACTTTTCTTCATTTGCCGATTTTCAGGCCCAAAAATTTGGCAAACACTGGAAAACGGCGCCACCTTGTATCTGTTCTTTTGTACCGCCTCCAGATCATCCATTCCTTTTATCGACGTTCTTGAATCAAACATGGATCGTTGACCTCAGCTCTTGAACTCGACATTCCATCATGAAATCCTCTTTGTCAACAATCACAACTCAGATGTCCACTTTGTCAACAAACACAATCACCTCAAAAAGGCTTCAATGATACCTTGAGGGATTTTTGCCCAACACGATCTTTAGTTGATATTTATATGTGATTTTACTATATTTTAAATTATCATCACCTCTATTTTAAGAGCACCAATCAATGCCTATTATCACATATATTTTTTTTCAAAATTAAGGGTAAAAATATTTTATAGAAAGTACATTTCTATAAAAATATATTAGAGAGAAGTTATATAATTGGGGTGAAATAATCATACAAATACATGTTTTTATTAATAATTCAATATATATTGGTTAGGTTGGTGATTCTATGTTCTTAAAAACATACTAGGAAAAGATGAGGATGTTGAATATGATATTAATACAATACTCATAGTTATTGAGTGTGTGATTAGTGTTCCTCATTCCACATTATCTGTTGAGATCACATTCATAGTTGTGGTTGTATATGAATTCCATTATATTGATAGTCCTGAGTACCTAACATCCTCTTAAAAACTTGGGCTAGGGAACTGCCTTAGATAATGTCCATGTTCCCAAAATTTAATATAGATAATTTTAAATGACACTTGAGGATGAACTCTTTTTTCCTTTCACCATTTCTACCAATCTCTTAACTTTTTCTAAGAAATTAGTTACTATATTCCTTTCTTTACCATATATAAAACATCTTCCAGTTCCTTTGATACATTTTACATGGTACATATGCCCAAATATTTTACATGAAGAAAATTGAATTTTATTTCCTTCATCATCCTAATCAACTAAACTTTTATATGACTCCATCCTTCTCTTATTCAGTGTGTTTGGAAACTCAATTGAGTTATAATCATTAATCAAAAAACATTATAGTTTTTTTGGAATAATGACAAGGTTTTTTACTCTAGATCTCATCACAATAGGTTTATTATCGCAATAATATCCACATTACCCAATACATATATTATTATGTTAATTCCTTCAGTCTTCTCCCATTACAAAAACAAAAAAAGAGTTAATCATAAGTGATGAACTATTAAAACCTTAATAGAATTACTGTAAAGAGATTGAAATTAACAAATAATATCCACTAGATGTTTTAAAACTAGTTCATATTATGGCATATTTTTTTTGCATAAAAGGTGATGATTGAGTTAATAAACAACACACTCCTTTTAGGGTTATTTCCCCTAGGTGCATCTGTGCCAGATCCCATGTCCACTTATAGTATCTTGAGAATAATTCTATTTCAAGTAAAACCACACAATCCCTACTTTATATACAATTTAAGATGTTGTTCAATACTTTGGTTTGGAGTTTTTGATATTTATATAATCTTATAACTAACCAATCCCATGAATTTCTTATTAAATGATCATTTTCCCCAATATATAAGAAACAACTTCATCCATACTAACTATTCAACATCTCCCAAAAATTCTCCACACAATTCATCTTATTAGATATATCATGTGTAATACATTTCTCCATAACCTATGGAAATAAAAAAATAATAAGGGGTGGGATCAAACACTCAGTCAGGTTACACATAAATTATAATAATTGAATATCATAAGTGTGCATAAGATGATTATAAATCATATTATAGGAATACATAATTAATATAATTACTTAATCAAAAGAAACTACGAGAATAACATACCCATTGTTTATATATCAATAAATAAACACATGAATAACATTGATTGGTTATTTAGAGATGAAATGTATAATGCTAGGAAACTAATTCTATGCCCTTATACAATACATCATGATCTTATACATCATGATATTACCTTCAAGTCCCTATGTATCAGAAATATTTTCTTCTAGATAATAATACACCAAAGGAGCCAATATAGTTTGTCTCATGACACCTATCAATGCATCAAGGAGATATTACAGGCCACAACCATCACTAATTATGTTCAATTAATTAATTATAAAAAGGAATGAATAACCTATACAATATACAACCAATATTCCATAATAATCAATATACATCAGTATTAGAATAATAATTATAGGTATTTTTAATATTTCTCTAATAAATAAATGTAATTGATTTATATGTAAGCATCCTTTAAACTAACACTATATAGAGAAAGATTTATACAATTAAGTCAATAATTTCTCTAATAAATTAAAACGGACCATTTAGGTAAACCCCAATCAATAAAAGGAAGTAAATATATTGTGTTCATAAAGAAAATGTATTGGAAGAAAAAATACACCTGTAATAGAGGATGATTTGGAAAGAAAAGTGTAGTGATGGATTTTCATGAGTTTAATCCCCAAATATAAAATATTATAGGAAGATTTAGAAGTTATCCCTGACCAATATATATATATATATAAATGAAACAATAGGGGAATACAAATCATATCTTAATAAAGTAACATTGAGATAAAAAAACCCTTATAGTAATGGTAACATAAGAATAAAAAAATAGGAGAGTAATTCCATTAGATTCAAATATTACGAAATGAAGGATAATAATTTTAATTAAATTCTATAGAGAATTAAAAACACAAAATAAAAGAAAGTATGGTTTTTAGTATAAATCATGTCTCATGGAATTGAAATTAAATGCACATAATAATTATGAATTTATAATCATTTTAATCAAAAACCCTTGAAGGATAAAATATAAAATGGAACATAAAATACAATGAATAATGAAAGGATCAGGATATAAAATATCAAAGGGGTATTAATTACACTATCATAGAAAACATGGTGTATAACATAATCATTTTTCAAAGAATTGATATTTGAGAGAAAGAAACCTTATAAGTTACATAATCATTGTTTTAAGAATCATTTGATAATGGGTTTTTGATGAATAATTGTAGAACCCCAAAAAATAAGGAGGAAATACAATAAATTTTTTCCTAAGGTAGAATAAATAAATATTAGATAAAGAAGCCATATTAAAACCACTGAGGGCATTCTGAATCTCTTACTTGATTATGGATCTGAGCATAGAAAATTCCAAAGAAGATGTAGAGGTTTGACCAAATGAAGGAGAAGCTTTGACAGCTATGGTCAGAGACTTGAGTTATTTCAGGACCTTTTAAAGTCAGCCAATATATTCATCTGTATGATTATTTAGGTTCTCTACAAGATTTCTCATTCAGTGAAACATTTTTATGTGCCTTTCTCAAATCTTTTCATCAAAGGATAGAAGGTAGGGATGAATCTAGGACACAATATCTCGAGAAATGTTGGAAACGGTAGGTTCAGGAGAAGCATCAATAGGTGCAGGATCTGATCTGGAATTCAATTCTTTCTGAAGGTTTTCAACCATACCTTCCAGGGTTGCAACTTCATTACTAAGAAACTTGTTTTCAACCCTTACTTCTTGAATTTAATGGATCATATTGGGTTGAATGTTCAGAATAATGTTTTCCAAAAGCAGTGAGGCATCTTCTTAACTTAGTTGTGTCATAAGACGAGGTTGAGAGGACATAATTTTCTCAACTCCAGCTAAGATAGAATCTCCAAACACTTTCAGATCATCCTTGTTGATAGAAGATTGCTGATCAGGTAAAGGTGAAATAAAATGAAGTGGTATATGGGAAGGTTCATGGTCTAGTTGAGGTTCAGGTTCAGTTTCTGGTTGAGTTTCAGGGTGCGTGACTGACTTAAACTGAAATAGAGAAGAAAGATCAATCCCAGTTGCAGTCACCTACTGAGATTCAGTCACATCACATAATCTAGGGAATTCATACAGAGTGTACAAAGAGTATGACTCAGTTGGTTGAGATGCTCCAGCAAACCCGGCTTCACCAATCTCAGCTTCTTTAGACTCATGATTTTTAGGTTCCTCCCCCTCCAAATTTTCTTCCATTTCAGGAACTTGAGGCTCAAGTACTTGATCTAGATCCATAGGATAAACTCTAATTTCCTCATCCTTTTCTTTCCTAGCCAATTGAAAGTCTATTTACATCCTTTCTTTAGCATAGGGTATTATTTCAGGAGAAAATTGTTCCTCTCGATGGTCTTCCAAAATTGCTTCTTGGATAATAGGGAGTTCTGTTTGAGTTGCTTCTTGTATAGTAGGAAGTTCTCTTAGATTTACTACTTCCATTGCAGGGAGTTTTTATACTATATGCTCTGTCATGGCTTGCTACTCAAATTCAAGGATAATCAAGTCTCTTACAACCTCAGGTTGGGTTTCCAGATCAACAAAATTTCTAGGGGAAGGAGTTTCTTTTCCAGGAACAACGGGAGGAACAACAATACTTTCTTTTTTAACACAAACTTCTTCTCTATGTGGTATAACAGCCTCTTCTCTATGAGGTACTTCAACAGGAATAACAGTAGGGAAAACAATCTTTTCTTTCTCAACAGGAGATGCTTCCTTATGAGGTACTTCAGCTACCTCTTCCTCTTCTTCTACATCTTCTGAATATTCAACAACTTCATCTGGTTCCAAACCAGGATCAGTAATATCCTTCGGCCTTGTTGTCTAATCAACAGGATTAAAATTCTCATAAATCTTTTCATTATCTTCAACCCACTCCTTCTTCTAGGGGTTCCAAGTGATCCTCATCCTCTTGATTTTAGGTGTAGATAGAGAAAACTCAAAATCCATAAGAACTTCTTCATTTGGTCCAACTAATCCTTTGGAAACAAGAATAGTTGAGATCATCCTAGAATAGAACAGAGAGGTGGATTTGGATGTGACCTTAATCAATTCACACATATGGTGAATGATATACTTGCATAGATTTATCTTGTGTCCATTATTCATCAGATGAATCATAAAAACATCATGATATTTCAGTACAGCAAATTCACCTTTCCTTGGGCTAATCAAATTCAGAACAAACTTAAACAATATCCTTGTCTCCCCATCCAGTTCAGCATCTGTGGCCCTTCTCTTGGTTTCATCTCCAGTTACGGTTTCTAGAGCATTTTCTAGGTCAAAGATATTGGTTGTAGGAGGGGGATATCTTTGATAATCATCAAAAATTTCTTCGTGAGGAATCCTAAGTAATGCAACCCATAACATTGAAGAGAAAGAGCATTTTTTTCCATTGACCCAACTTGTCACAACATAGCTTTTACCAGCATCGAAAGAAAATTGTAAAAACTGATAGAACTAAGATACCAACCTCGAGTAAATTGGTCTATCCTTTATAGAGAACCATTCGATCCATCCTTGTTCTCTCAAAACTTTTAAAACCAACTATTTTCAAGACAACAACCAATCAGGGAAAACTTCCTTTTCAGGAACTACAGTGCGATTTACAAGGTTTGGATTCAGGGGTACTTCGGGTGGAAGCTTCGGTGAGACAGTCAGTGGTCGTCATGGTGAGACAGTGAATGGTCTGTTCAGTCATAGTGAGATAGTGACTGTCAGACCGTGAACACTAAGTGAAAACTGTGAGACTGTAAACATGATACAGTAACCAAGAAACCGTGAATATGAAACAATAAAGTAAAATATAGAAAAATATTAAACAATAAGACCAGTCACATATCTATTTGTGATTGATCATGCCAAGATCATGTATTATGTAATCTAATCTTTCAGAATTTAGTGGTTTAGTGAATATATCAGCAAGTTGATATTCAGTACCAATGAATTCCAAAGTGATATCGCCTTTTTGATAATGATCCCTCAAAAAGTGATTCCTTACATCAATATGTTTTGTCCTAGAATGTGAAATAGGATTTTTTAAAATGTTAATAGCACTTGTGTTGTCACAATTTATTGGTACATGTCTAAATTGATATCCATAGTCTAGTAATGTGTGTTTCATCCACAAAATATTTTCACAACAACTTCCAGTAGCTATGTATTTAACTTCTGCAGTAGATAATGCAACATAATTTTGTTTCTTACTACACCATGATACTAGTGACTTGCCTAAAAAGTGACATATTCCATAGGTTCTCTTTCTATCTAACTTACAACCAGCAAAGTTAGAATGAGAATAACTAACAAGTTCAAAAGATTTTCCTTTTGGATAGAATAGTCCTAGATAGGGTGTATACTTGAGGTATTTAAAAATTCTCTTTACAGCATTTAAATGCGATTCTTTAGGGTTTGCTTGAAAACGAGTACACACACACACACTAAAAATAATATCAGGACGGCTAGCCGTTAAGTAGACTAGACTTCCAATCATTCCTCTATAAGTGGTTTGATCAACAGATTTTCCATCTTTATCATGATCCAACTTATAGGTGGCACTCAAGGGAGTGTCACTACATTAAGTGATATCCAATCCAAAACGTTTTAAAAGATCTCTAGTATATTTACATTGAGTTAAAACAATCCCATCATTATTTTGAAAGATTTGAAATCCAAGAAAGAATTTTAGTTCAACCATTAAGCTCATTTCAAATTCATTTTGCATCATTTTAGAAAAATCAATACATAATTAATTCTTTGAAGATCCAAAAATAATATCATCTACATAAATTTTGACAACTAAAAAATTATTAGAAATTCGTTTTATAAAGAGGGTAGGATCAGGTATTCCTTTTTTAAAACCTTTAGAAATAAGAAAAGTACTTAATCTGTCATACCAAGATCTTGGAGCTTGCTTTAAACCATATAATGATTTTGATAGTTTGAAGATATGATTTTGAAAATGAGGGTTTGTATATCCAGGGGGTTGTTCAACAAAAAACATCCTCATCTATATAACCATTTAAAAATGCACTCTTGACATCCATTTGATATTGTTTGAAATTCAGATATGCAGCATAAGCATGTATAATTCTAATGGCTTCTAATCTAGCTACAGGAGAAAAAGTCTCCTCATAGTCAATTCCTTCTTCTTGACTGTAGCCTTGTGCAACTAATCTAGCCTTTTTTCTAACTATATTTCCAGCTTCATCTACCTTATTTCTAAACACCTATTTAGTGCCTATGGTGAAAGTGTCCTTAGGTCTTTCCACTAATTCCCTAACTTTTCAAATTTATTAAGTTCTTCTTGCATATCCATTACCCAAAATTCATCGTTGATTGCATCATCAATGTTTTTTGGCTCAAGCTGTGATAAAAAGGATTGATGTCCAACCTGATTTCTAGGAGAATCTCTAGTCTGTGTCCCTATATCAAGATTACCAACAACAACATCTAAAGGATGATTCTTTAGGATCCTAGTTGATCTAGTAATGGTAGGACTAGAAATTTCAGGTTCTTCTCTAGGTTCAAGTTCATTAGGAACATATTCTGAAATATTTCCAGAACTGGTTGTCTTTACAATAGGTTCATTGTATTTATCATTAAGGTTTAGAATAGACAGATCTTCTTTAAGATTTTTAAGAAATGAATTAGGTTCATGTGGATCAGTTTCATCAAATTTGATGTGAACAAATTCTTCTACACACTTGGTTTTCTTATTAAACACTCTATAGGCTTGCTAGTTATAGAATATCCTAAAAAGATTCCTTCATCACTTTTTGAGGAAAACATGTCAAGATTATCCTTAGTATTAAGAATAAAGACTTTGCAACCAAAGACTATAAAGTAACTAACCTTAGGTTTCCTATTGTTCCACAAATCAGAAGGGGTCTTCTTAAGAACAGGTCTAATCAAGACTCTATTTATGATATAACAAGCTGTATTCACAGCTTCTGCCCAAAAGTAAATAGGCAGGTCATACTCATTAAGTATTATTATTGAAATTTCTTGAAGGGTTCTATTTCTTCTTTCTACTACACCATTCTATTGAGGTGTTCTAGGGGTAGAAAAGTTTTGACTATAGCCATTGTGTGAGCAATAAGACTCAAACTCATGATTTTCAAACTCACGACCATGATCACTTCTTAGGGTCTTAATCTTAAGTCCACTAAGGTTCTCTACAGACTTGGAGTATTTAATAAAGTAAGAATAGGCTTCACTTTTGTGTGCTAATAAGTATACCCAAGTATATCTAGAAAAGTCATCTAGTAAGATATAGATATAGGGCTTCCCATTTAAACTAGAAAATCTAGAAGGTCCAAAAAAGTCCATGTGAACCAACTCTAGAGGTTGAGAAGTTGAAACTTCTTTCTTTGTTTTAAAAGAAACTTTATGTTTCTTTCCCTTTTGACAGGGATTACAAACTTTGTCTGATGGGAATTCAAGTTTGGGTAGGTCTCTAAGTAAGTTCTTCCTAGTCAATTTTCTAATTGAATGAATGTTGTTGTGTCCTAATCTTCTCTGCCACAACCAAGATTCTTTATGAAAAGCATTTAAACAAGCAATATTTTGTTTATCTAAAGAATTCAAATCAACAGTATAAAAATTCTCATTTCTCAATGCAAAGAATACTAAAAAAAATTTGGAATTAAAAAACTACAAGAATCATTTTTAAATTTAACATTAAATCCATCATCACATAACTGATAAATACTTAACAAGTTGTATTTAAATCATCAACAAATAAGACTTTAGAAATTAAAAATGAGTTTGTGTTACTAATTTGGCCTAGGCTGATGATCTTTCCTTTAGAATTATCACCAAAGGTGACATAGCCTCTATCAACATTTATTAAGCTTTTAAAGCATGAGTAATCTCTAGACATGTTCCTTGAACATCCACTGTCCAAGTACCATGTTTTCCTACATGTACACTTTAAGAAGGTCTCCTACAAAATAGGTTTAGATAGAGAATGATTTTGGTACCCATATTATATTGGGTCCAGATAGGTTAGTAAGTAAAACATTAGGTACCCAAATTTGTCTTATGGGTCTCATATAATTTACAGAATCAATTGATTTTGAAATATAAACTTTGCTTGATCTATAACAATGTGAATAACTAGTTGAGGCATATGAATTTCCAGAACTGGAACTAGCAGAATTTTGTCCAGATTTAGGAATAAATCTATTTTTGGTAAACTGTCTCTGTCTAGGTTGGTATCCGAAACCAGTAGTATTCTTTGGTTCCACTTGTTTACCTAGCATTTGAGTTAATGTCTTATTTCCATTTGTGAACTTTTCTAAGTCCTTTATTAGTTTCTCATTAGACATTTTCAGTTCAGTATTTTCTTTTAACAGTTGAGCATTCTTTTCCTTTTCAATCTCAAGGGTAGATTTAACAGTGCTAGATAAAGCATGCTATTTCCTTAAGGATTTTTACTCATCCTTAAGTTCATTATAGGTCTCTTCTAGCATATTACAATATTCAAATAATTCTTCACTATACATGTTTTCAGATTCAGAATCAGAATCAGAATCAACTCCAGAATAGTATGAATTTAAAGCAGGAGGGTCCAGTGTTACCTTAGATGTGTTTGTCATAAAATACATGTTAGTATGAGAATATTCATCCTTAGAAGAATCAAAATCACTTGAAGTGTCTTCTAAAGCACTCCAAGTTGCTTTCATTGCTTTCTTATACTTTTTGTCCTTATAGTCATGTTTCTTCTTGAACATCAATTTTTGACAGTCAGCTTTAATGTGACCTTTTCTCTTGCATTCATAGAAGATAACTTCATTAATCTTATCAGATTTCTTCCAATACTTTTTCCAATGAATTTTTTTTTCATATTTACCTGTGTAGTTTGATTTTCTGAAGAATTTATTCTTTTTATTGAATTTATTAAATCTTATGGCTATTTGAGCCATCTCAACATCACTATCATAATATGAACTTTCACTTGTTGAAATTTCAGTAGGTATGTGAATTTTCCCCTTGTCCTTGCTCCTTGAGTTAGTAGACTTAAATTCCCCTAACTTCCTTTTAGGTTCATCATCTTCTTCCTTATTAACCTTGAGTTCTTCCTCAAACATCATAAGCTTACCAATTATCTCTTTGATAGGCAGAGCACCAATTTCACATGACTCTCTTATTGAAACAGATTTTCCTCTCCATCAGTCTGGTAGACATCTCAATATTCTCAAAATTTGTTCCTTTATTGGAACAGCCTTTACAAGGGAGATCATAGTGTTGAAAATCTCATTGATTCTGAGATACATATTAGAAATAGGTTCACCAGTCTTCATTTAAAAATATCATATTTAATAGTTTAAGTGTTCAATCTCATTTCTTTAATATTGGTTGTTCCTTCATGAGAAACACCCAAAGTATCCCATATTTCATAAGCAGTTTTTCAAGAAGATATTCTATTAAACTCTTCATCTCCTATATCACAATATAGGGCATTCATATCTTTACAATTATTATTGTAATATGTTTTAGTAGGTTCATCCCAAGTAGTTCTTTCAGTTTCTGGAATCTTATATTGAGTCTCTATAGCAGTCCATATGTCAAACCCCATACTCTCTAAGTGAATTTTCTTCTTAAGCTTCCACTGGGCATAGTTTGTACCATTGAAGAAAGGTGGACTGTTGGTAGTAGCACCTTCTAGTCTATTATCCATAGTTATATTTTAGCAAATATATTTAAAGAGATAAAATTTAGAACTAACAGAAATTTAAGATCTTTAAGATGCAACTAAAATTACAGATGAAAAAAATAATTTTTTGAAATCCTTTAAAAAAAACCTTTGATACCAAATGTTGGTCAAAGTGGATACTCAAGAGGGGGGGGGGTGGATTGAGTTCCAATTAAAATTTATTTTAAAAATATCTCTATTAAAATCCTCAATTTATAAAATAAGTTAAACTGTAGTGAATTTGTATTACAGTAAAGGGTTAGTTAGGTTCTCAAGAGATTGATTAGTTCTCAGTTAATTTAACCTGAAGATCAATTAACTTTTGAAGCTAACCAAATTCTTTACAATACATACAAAAACATTCTAGTCTAACTATCAAAGTAACTTTAAAAGAGATTTGTATTTCAAAGTAATTTGTTGTGGAATATAAAATAAATAATATATTTTAAACATAATCTAAGAATGCACAGTAGATGTAAAACAAGTGGTTCAGTCTCAAGCTGAGACATAATCCACTCCACTTTGTGATCACCTGCCACTAAGCAGTTTATATAAAAAAACTATGATCCATACCCTGGATCGGGGTTAACAATAGTTCATAGACTGTCCAGGCCACGTAGGGACCTCTACCACAATTGTCATGGGAAACAAATAATGATGAGGCCACGCAAGGACCACTTCCACAGTTTCTGTGGTTAAACATAAGTAAAAGGTTTGGTGTGAGGACTTTAAAATACTCCAGTTCAGTGCAGGAATCAGTGTGTGTGCAAAATATACAGAGTACACACACTGCTTGAAAGTAAAAAAAAAGAATCACTTAGAGTAAGTAGAAAAGAGTTTATAATTCTCTAGTGATTAGCAGTGCAACTCTGGACTCCTTTTATTCAGTGGAAATGATCATGAGTCCTTCTCTGGTATTTTCTGTTGAAAAATAGAGTGTCGTGGGTCGGCTTGTGTTCTTCCCGAGTGCAGGTATTATCTTGATTCCAATTTACTTCATGTTTTCTTCAGTAGTGTTGGATTTCATGCATGAGTGTTCTTTTAAGATCATGCACAGTCTTCTTCACAGTTGTGCTCAGGATTGTCTTTTTGTTCAGTATAGAGCACTGAAGTTTCTTGCTTTTTTCTATTATTTTCTCTCATGTACACACTTCTCTTTATCTTCAAATGCATGAGGTTGAGCTGACAGGTTCCATGTATTTTGTTCCTCGTACCTCGTACTATGTCTACAAATAAACATTAATTATGTCAGTGCATTAAAGTCGTCAAATATGACCGTTAAAAAGTTAAATAGTAAAACAACAAATGAGTTTAAGAAATGGTGTCATAGTAGTTATGCTAACGGTGTCTCCTTCACGGTATATCCATCACGGTGTCTCCTTCATGGTGTCTCTTTCTCTGTGTATCCATCACAGTGTCTCCTTCACGGTGTCTCACTTACGATTTCTGGATTACGGTGCCTTGCTCATAGTTTATGGATTCACAGTGCCTTGATGACTATGTCTTGCTAACTGTGTTTGGCATAGTGTCTAGTTTATGGTGTCTGATATTAGTGTCTTGATTCACGGTGTTAATCATACTCTATCACGGTGTCCCGTGGTCACGATGTCTCATTGGCCACGATGTCTCATTGATCACGGTGTCTGAGACTTAGGTTTCACGGTGTCTGTGTCTTTCTCATAGTGTAAGTCTGACTATGTCAAGCTTCCCAGTGCCTTGTACTTAGACAAACAACTGTATTCAGACTTAAACAGTAATATGCATAGTATAACTTGAGCTTAACCATTATAAAGTATAAGATAACTTGAAACAGAAATACACATGATTGATAAGATATGTGAGATTTGTGATCATGAATAAGATTTGTAATTATTATTGAGATTTGTAAATAGTAATGATATTTGTGATCATTAAAACATGATTAATAAATGAGGAGTCCAGCAGAAACAAAATGCACTAATTTTAGTGAAACCATATAAATAGAAATTGGACAACATGGACACTAGAGTAAGGGTAGTAGAGTAAAAAAGTAATGAAACTAAGAGAGAGAAGAAGTAGAGGCTGATACCTGTCAATCCATTAAATATTCACCAAGAAACCATCAAGAATCCCCTAAAAGGGGCTTAAAAGGAGGGGAAGAGCGCCTGGGACGAACCTTAGTCAGTGGGGTTTAAATATGAGAGGAGAAGAAGAAATAAAAGTTAAAAAGAAAATGAAATGACCAAAATACCCACATCGACCAGTTTAAATGATTTACTACCATGATTCACCAAATTGTGTCATAACCATGCAATTACTACTACCAAAAACTGAAAAGGTCGTACGATTACTACAACATAGTTTCCTGATACCTTCACCTAATCAAGTGGCCCTGTAAAAGATTTAAAAACATAAAGGTTTCACCCAAGAACACCCCAAAATTCAAGGGAATTAATCAGAGATAAAATATACAAACAAGTTATACCATCTGTGTCATAGGAGATGATTTTCCCTTTTATAAGTAAAAGAAGTCACAATCGTTTCAATATTATTATTTTTTAAATATAATAAATATTATTCTCAAGTAGAGTGGATAAAAATAGAAAATTTTATAATATAAGCTGATGAATGGTTAAAATATACTCAACCAATAAAATTTTGACAAGTTTTAGTGATAATTGTGTCCTTATCTCTTAGGTTAACCCCCTCAATCTTTTTACAAATTACTATGGTGAAGAACTTTTACTATGGTAATTTATTTCTATGCCAAAAATTTAAATTGACTTTATTACCAAATATTGATAATTTTGATTCAAAATATTGAATCTTTTTCATAGGATTTAATTTCTATAGGTGGTAATAATTAATTTTAATTTTAGTATGAAAACACAATGGATGTTTTAAATGAATTTTTATTATAGAAATAATTTTATAAAATAACATATATAATTAATTCTACAGACATTTATTGTTTTAAAAATAAAAAAGGAGAGTTATGTGACTTTAAAATTAATTCAAAATTGAATGTAACTTTTTAATTTCTTAATTAAAGAAAAGTATAAAGAATAGTTCTTTTATTAAAACAAAACTTTGGTTTTAAAATTGAAATCATAAGTTTCTAAATTCAATATAATTTTTTTAAATTCTTTATTTTAGTTATTAAATTTATTTAATTATGATTTTTTTAAAATTTTAAGTAATAATTGAATCAAGATTATGTATTAAAAGTGATGGTATTTGTAAAAATGTATTTTTCACTATAAAAAAATCTACCTTTTTAGAAAAATATGAAAAATTCGCCCTAATCTAATTTTGACATATTTATTTAAAAAATAAAATTATTTTCATTAAATTAAATTTTTTAATTCAAACTTTTTTATTTTACAATCAAATAGACAATATTCAGAAAACTCACTTTTGTAGAATAAATATACTTTTACATTTTAAGTGTATTTCATATCAATTTCTAATTAATTGAGTGTTAATATATTATTTTAGACATTTAAATATTGCCTATTATCAAAATAATCTTTATGTAATGATCAATTTAATCTATTAAGAGAATATACACAACCCTTTAAAAATGGTTCTTAAAAAAATATCTATTTTCAAAATTGATTGATTTTAATCATATCATATTTATTAATTATTTTATAATCATTAAATCTCATCAAAAAAATAAAATATAGTCACCGTAATTCATTATTATATTTCTATTTTATAATGATTTATTTTAATATTTCATGACTTGTTTTAGATAATTTTTTTCATGTAACATAAGATATCGACAATAATATTGTTTAAAGAATAATTAAACATTTAAATATTAGGGTTTTATAGCTACCATGTCTATTGAGTTAGAAAGAGACCTTAGGTATATTGTGGAATGTTATACAAGACTTAGGTATTCTAATTTGGGTATTCTAGGACCAATTGGGTAGACACGTGTGGGTTATGCCAAGTGCGGATAGATTAGATGGCTGTAAATCTCACATATAATGAGGGACACCCTCTTAGGGGTGGATTTGGGGCATGGTGTGTACTATTACTGGGGAGAGAACTCTATGGATAAATGATGTGTGAAAAATAAGTGTTTTTATCGGGGTTAGAGGTTATGATCTCTCCTAAGGGAGATGCGAGATCTAGCCCGATTAAGGGTTGGGGGAATTGTATTGGCCACTTGGAATCGATATTACAAAGAAATTTGGTACAAGATAGATTATAACGGTCCTTGGTCAGTGGAAATAAGTAAACACATGATTTTTGATGAGGTTGGGACCATACATTTTAGTATAGGGTTGGATAGGGCCTTTAAGTGGAGTGAACCCATGAGGTTTTGCTTGTGTGTTGGAACTAGAAAACAGATATAATATGGGTTTGAGGGACCCTAATGGACACATTTATGGGTTAAATGAGATAAAATACATGTTTTAGTGATAGTTTATGTGAAAAAATGATATGAGGAGGTGATAATGTGAATCCAAAGATACAATGTGATGATTTTTTGGGCTTTGAGATAAGTCTCAAGTTACTAACACCTGAGGATGAGTTGGTGAGATTATGAGATAGTTTGTATGCCTAGTTCATCATTTTTCATGTCACTAGTTATGTGGATTCTAGATGATGGATTGGATGTTGAGATAATATTATGGAACAAGTTTAGGCTTCTATAATTATGTGTACCCTACCCTAAAAGGGACTAGGTTAGGTACTTGATAATTAAATTCCCTTATTGACGGGTGGATGGACTAAGACTTACAATGTGCCCTTTTTTGAGGAGTATTGGGAAGGGATATCCTATGTTCCCTTCCCTTTCATGGGATGGGTTGCAATATATGATTCATACCCACCTCTAAATGTGGTTGGGTTGGCTAATATATTTTTTCCCTACCCTGTATCAGTGGGTAGAGTTTGGGTTCCTTATGTGTTCCCTTCCATACGAGGGAATATGTAGGGAACTATTTAGTGCATCCTTGCTTGTCATTGGTATGAGTTGGGTACAATTTATTGTATCCTTCCAATACGGGAATGGACTATGTCACTATTCAGTACAACCTTTTCTATGAGGGATTGTATTGGGTACGTGACATGTGCCCAACCCTAAGTCTTTAGGTATGGGCTGAGATTGGTGAACTCAGGCAACTTGATTATAGCATGGGGTTGAATCATGTTTTTTAGGTATTGTGGTGGATTAGTTAACACAAGATGACCTGATGGGGGTATGGTTTCATGGAATGATGTGGGTTCTAATGTATGTATAAATAGGTTTGGTCGGGTTTCATAATGTCCTAGTTAGCATACGATGACCCAATATGAATGTCTATTTTTTTCCATTTACTTTTTTATCCGTACATTCATATGAGGAAATATATTAGTGTAACTTGGTGGGATTGTATTGAGATGTATTTCTCACAACCTGCATAGGAACTCTAGAGTGTGTGCAGTCCTTATGTATTATTTATAGGTTTTAGCATAGGTTTTATAGTGGATTAGGATAGAGAATCAAAATGGGTATTTGGGGGTGATGAGATAAAGTGAAAAAATACTAGAAAAATAATCTACAACCATAGAACTATAACCATGGATATATAATTATATGACTATAACATAATTTATAGCCATAATAAAATTAAAAATGTGGAAATATGTAAATTTGATTCCACTTTTTACTAATCACTGTGATAATAGGGATGAATAAATCAGTATCCTCCCTAACCCCCTCCCATTATACCATATCCTATATGCGAATTATTCCTCCAATATATCTCCTCTCCCTTAACTTCTCTTATGCATGACCCTCTTCCCTCTTGATCTCTATATTCCATAACCCTATTCCCCCGATGCTGCCCCTCACGAGATTTCCTCTCCTTGACATTGCCTCTTGTGACACTGCCCCTCCTAACCCCACCTCCCATTGCAACCCATCGAGATCGAAAGCTCTCTCTTCGCGACCCTACAACCTCGATGCTGCCATCAAACGTAGACACCTCACCTCCCCACATACGCTGCTCTTAGGTGGAATCCCCATCTCCTCATTTTTCACACCTCTAACGCTGCCCCTCGAGTCTGTTTTATCCTTTTCACATGGGAGTGTTCTAGAAAAACCCTGAATATGATGTCTCGACTAGGATTTTACCATGATTTGGATCTCCTAAGATCAACTACAAGCCCTAAACAAATATGTGTGTTCTTTTGTTATATGAAATATGATTTTCCTCCAAGTCTCATGTTGAGAATATAGTTATAACTAATTTTATAATCCTAATATGCATCAAATAATCATTGAATTTGGTTTTGAGTTTATAATAACCACGTGGGTTTCTCTAATTTCATTGTTGATTCCTACTATCTAGGATTTTAATTTCCATATAGATTCTTTACATGTATTAGACCAAAATTATGGTTTTGAATGAACATTTTTAAATCAGAAAATATCTCTCATTATTGATTTTTTAAGGATTATTTTTTAATGAATCTTTTCTCTATTTTATAAGAATTCTCACAGGGCTGTTTGTTGTATCCTCCACTGATCATGTGACTTTGATAAATGATTTTTAATCATTTTATATTCCTTATGTTTGTAATAATTTCATATGAACATTTCTGAGGTAATTGTAATTTTTTACACTTGACAAAAAGGATAATGTGACTGCATTTTAAATAGTCACATTCCATCTTGTATCATTAAATTTTATTAATTAGAGAATCATTACTTCACAATTAAACCAACAAGAGTTATAACCATCCATACTTAGCATTGGTAAATAGTTTCATTGGTGGTGTAATAATGTATGTGTTTATTTCAAGGGAAATGGAATGATGTGATTCCTAAAATTAATTGGTTTTACTAATTGAGTTCCAACTCAAACAAGATATCTTGTTTTCAAAACCATCACTTTTTTTCATTATTCCACTGATTCATTCTTGATCTTATGTAAAACCTTTTTACATGAAATGATTTTATAAAACCACTTCCTTTTTATATTAAATTTTCTAAAATCATATGGTTGAAATTAAAACTATAGATAACATTCAAAAATGAATGTATGTTCTATCTAAAGTAAAATATATATATGAAAAACTACCTTTAAAATAATACAACTTTAAAATATGTATCCTAAATTAAGAAATCACAACCCATTAACTCTTTATCCCTAATGTTTTGGGTATGTATTGTCTATGAAAAATACTATACATAGTCTATTACCTATAATTTTATTAATATGCCGTAGTTACAACCCATGCAATCATTGGAGACTTGTTTGGATAGGTATTAGAAAACAAAGAAAATGATTATCCCACATAACATAGAAGTGGTTTTACTAATATCTATTGGATCTATAAAAGAATGATATTTATGATCTATGTTATATTTCTCTTAATTCTTGTTTACTTTTTTAGAAACCATAAAAGGATATACATTTATTATATATGCTTAGGTTATAATTGTGTAAAAAGTAAATTATTTTTGGCATATGATGAGATATGGAATAATATAGGAGGTATACTTTTAATTTTAGTAATGGTACAAATTATTATGTCATAATTATTTATCAACCATAAAAACATCTTTGATATGTCCAACATGTCATTCTCTATTATACTGATCATAATAATTTTCATACAATGTACGGTTTCGTTGATCATGGCTACTACTTTGATAGATAATGGAAATATTGGCAGGGGTATTTTGATATCGTGTAAATTATATATAGGCATGTCACAAGGGATGGTTTTTTAACCAAATTTGTGTATAAACCTTTCCACTTTCCATTGATTAGTTATAGACCTAACTCTGGTATACACCTTCTTATTTCTATGAGATGGTGTCTTACCCGTAACTCAAACACTAACTAAAATATGATGAGGTTAGATCATTGGTGAGGGAATAATCATTTCCTTATCCTATTCATATCATGTTAAAGTGTTAGTATCAAAGATGGTATGTCAGGAGTGGGATGTAACACTTAATAAAGTGGTCTTATGGGATAAATAGTAATGATAACAGTTAGTGTATATTTAGTAATTGGTTGTCAGAAAGGCTAGTTACAGAACATGGAATTATCTATAATTTATATTAAATTAATTTTGAAATATGAATATATATTAACATTATTGATGTTGTTTGGAAATACGTGTAAACTAATATTGAGTCATAGAAATATAGTATAATTAACTAGATAATTAAAGAAAGTATTGATTAGAATAGTTAATGGATGCCTTTAAATGGTTATTTACCTATGCTTTGAAAAATTGATTTTATTTAGAAATTTTTAATAAACTATCTTTAAAGGGATAATTTCAATAAGAGTTCAAATTGAAGTCTTGTTTTCTTTTTCTCTTTTTTTGTATCTCACTTTAATTTACTCTCATATTACCTTAGAGTTCCAATTATGTAACCGTGACTTAGTTTCATAATATTATTTGTATCAATTATCAATGTAATTTTAGATTGTAATTACTTAGTTAGAATATTTGTAACTTTACCAACTAACTGATCATCTAATAACTCATTTTCATCAAGAATATATAGACTATTTACTATCATAAAAATTTTATTATTCATCGAAGAAAATATACCATGAAGAATTAAATCAAAATTATGATAATCTAGCCTCAACATAGATCAATTAGTTTCAATAAATTTAAAAGTTATGAAGTGAGTGAATTCATGTTTCTTCTAAATAGTACATACAGTGTGAGAAAAAGATACTTGATTGTAAATATTTCTTTGGATAGGGCAACATAATATATTTTGGACATGAAAATTCTGTTGAAATTTGAATTTATCATTACCTAATTTTTTTTGAAATTTCCTACGCCATAATTTTATAGTTATCAGTGAGAATAAGAAAATTATCAGCACCAGTATTAATAACGTATGTTTCTATACAATCTCACCAATACCTATTGTAATTTACCTAAAAAATAGGTAGTCTATTTAGATTTATATTCTCTAAATTTCTTGACATTCATAATACCTACCATTACTAAAACAAAAATATATTTTATCTATAGAAAATTGTTTTAAGGGAACTAAAATAATAAAAATTAGATATAGTAATAAAAGTTAAAAATAAATTGCTCAGACTCAATATCAAATGTTGAAACATGCTCTAATACTAATTTTACCCATGATATGGATTGAAATCACTCTATAATAGGTGTGAATTATAGTTTTAAAATAAATAGATAGTGTTTTCCATTATGTATAAATTCTATTAGAAGTATAGAGATCTGATATACCAAGAACATAATCAGAGAAAAATAAGTGAAAATGTAGAAATAAAAGAAAAATTGGTATTTTATATCTACTTATAAAAATAATAAAAATAATTAAAAATAGTTAAAATTTAAACAATTATTGATAAAATAATTAATACATCAGAAATTAATCATAATTTCTATTTTGTTTTGATATTCTCATATTTTTTTCATGTTTTTGTTTAGTCATTGGTCTATTTTAAAGAATCAAGCACCTTAAATTATGTTCGGTTAATCGTAACTTATATTTTGTTTTCATTTTTTTATATTTTATTTATGTTTTTATTTAGTCATTAGTTTATTTTAATTTATGAAGCCCCTTAAATTATGTTTAGTAACTTTTTTATCTCTGCATTGGTTATGTGTTTTATTTTTTTATTCAACAAATGTTTTTTATTTCCATCACTAATGAGATCAGTAGTGATATTTTGGATTTTTATTGACATTTTTTTTCTACAACTAAAAAATAATAATGTTGAACATAAGGATAAAATTTTAAAAAAATTATGTGATCCTCAAGTAGCCATGTTTAGTGATCTCTCTCATCATGATAATTTCATAAAATTATATATGCAGGTTTATGGTGTTTATGTTTTTTTCACCTAACTTGTTACCAATCCATATGGTGGACATCACACATACTCATAATATACCACCCTCATTTTTCAAGTTCTTTTGAATAAATGTATCACATTGAAAAAAAAAAACAATTTCATCCACTTATTCAAATAATAAATGTTGTAAAACCACTATTTTATGTTTTTTATATATTCAAGTAGACATGTTCTTGATAATGTACTATGAGTAATGAAAGCTAGTATATTTTTTTTTCTGAAAAACTGTTATTTTTATTTTTTCAATATATTCAAGCAGGCATGTTCTTGATCAACTACTATGATCGATTTGAGCGTGTATATATTCAAGTGGTTGTTTCAGTTATTGTTTCAATATATTTCCTTTTATAAATACTATTTTTAGGTAGGTCTGTGCTAGATAAAATAAATTTTTTCAAGAAGGTTTGTATTCTTGATAAGTAGTACTTGTGTCTAAACCACTATTTTATGTAGGGGTGTGGTTCTTCTATTTATTTAAGTAATAATTTTTCAATAAATTCTATGATTTTTTGAACCAGTCCGATTATACCACAATCCGACTTGGATTCATTATGGTAAATTTATGTGCTTTGATGTTTTTAAAAACATCCTTAGTGCATTTAGTGATGAGCATTGGATTTTACTATAGATATTTTGTAGGAAAAAACAAGAGTTTAATTTTTATAATTAAATTATGTGTGCCCTTGGAGTAGATTTCAAGAAATTTATTGGAATTAGGTGAGTGATCTACAAGAAGTAATGTTTTTTCTCTTTCCATAAATTGCTTAAGCTTTTATTAATTAATGATTCTTGAAATTTTAAAGCTTCTTTTAATTAGGGTCCTTTAAAGGAATTTTTAGGCTTGAATTTTTTAGTGTTTCCAAAAAAATTTCATCCATTCTTGAAATGAATTAAGAAACATTATTTTGGTAGTTTTTTATTGACTAAGCTTCTCCAATTTTAGTTGGTATCTATGGTTATTTATGGTGGGTTTCTTGTTCATCAATGTTTATGGAAAGATTATTATTTAGTTCATTCTTGATACTATTTATTATTTACTTCGCACTCTGTCTCCCTCACACATGGTTGTATGAAAGTTTTATAATTTAATATTTGTGAAACTAATTCAATTTCATATTACAACTATAATAATCTTAGTCTAATCTAGATCACAGTGGAATGAATCTAATTTCAAACCGAAAACTATTAATATTATGTATTCTACAATCTATCATATTCACATGTTAGTTATTACAGTTCATTTGACACAACTTATTGAAAAATACTTATAGAATTTATCACTTATGATAATTATTTAGAGAAAATAAGTGGTGTTTATTCTGTTCTTAATTTTTTTCACTTAAATGAAGAATTGAATTTGGGTGATAACAAGAGAGTAGTGAGGTGGAATTATTTTAAAAATAAACATACAAATTATTCAAATTCTTTGATATATGTATGTGTGATTGAATTATTTTGAAACTAGAAAATCCTATTGTTAATAAATATGGAAAAGATAAAATTTAAAATTAAAATATACTAAAATTAAACCCTTGAACTATGATATGAATTCCTGATGAATGTACCAAAGATAAAATTTATTATCTTTTCAAGGTTGGAAGAATCTTCCATTACTCCAATATCCTTGTGTTCCAATGGGAAATGTTAGGTGGCTATTGCTTTGGGTATACATTCTAATGAGATATTTAAAGGGTTTGAGCAGTCTAGTGCATACATGACCATTTCTAAGAAGATTTATTAATAAAAAATTTAAATTTTATATCATAGTTTTGAATTGGATGAACATTATTTTAAATATTTTATATTCAGAACAGATTTATTAATGGAGAACCTGTAAGAAATTTTCATAAGTTAAAATTTATTTTTAACATCAAATTTAAGAATCAGATGTCATATGATTTGAAAATGAAACTATCTTTTATTGAATTCTAGGTGGAATTATTTTTACTAATTTTTAGCTTAATTTGGGATATTTATTGTCATTTTTTGATGTGTGATGGTTGAAGGGTCCATGATGTTGATATCCATGATATTTTCATGGGTCATTATTATATGTGTACTTCATGTTAAATTAGTAGATGATAGTGTCTTGGGTCATGAAAGATATTATTATTCATGTAATGTCCCGCCTTCATCATTCTCATTTAATTATATAGTTCCCTAACCATTATAATTATTGTTTTTTTTTGTTTTTTTGTGTTTTATTAGTATTTTTTGGGTTCTTTCAAGTGGAGTTAATGTTTGTTTAGTAGCGGGTAATACCTTATGTCATCAAACATATTATTCAGGTAATTCCCTTCCTTTTTTATTCTTATTTTCATTAGAGTTTTAGTGCTTTTTAATTATTATTTTAAAGTTTATTCTATGAGTATGTGTTTGATGCCTATGATTTTTTGAGTAGGTTATGGTGAAGGACTTCTAGAAGTGGTTGACCTTATATTTCCTTATACCCCACCTGTTTATAATATTTCTTCCTTATTTCTTTAGTTATTTTGATCTAGGATATGGTTAAATATACTTTATTTTCACTAGGTTGGGTTTTCATTATAGATGTTTGTGACTAGTCTTCATGTAGGTCACTATTTTTGGAGTTCTATTTTCCAAGATTGAAGTATGTTACTCATAGAGGTCCACTAGTGGTAGTCTATATTCAAGGATTTTCTCTTCATAGTTGAAGTGTGGAATATCCTTGGAGTCAAAAAGTACGCATTATTATTTTCATATGCATGTTGGCATGCATATTTTTTGTTATCCTTATGTCATAAAACACATTATTAAGGTAATTAATTTCCTTTTTCATTCTTATTTTCAGTAGAGTTTATGTGATTTATTCATTATTATTTTAATGTTTATTATTTGAGTATGTGTTTGATGCCTTTGTTTTTTTGAGTAGGTTCTGGTGAATGACTTATAGAAGTGTTTGAACCTAGATTTACTTATACCCCGACTGTTTCTAACATTGTTTCACTATTTCCTTTGGTCAATTTGTTCTTTTCTTTGGTTAACTATGTTTTCATTTCATTAGTTTTGGTTTTCATTCTAGATGTTTGCAACTAGTATTTATGGAGGTATCTATTCCTAGAGTTCTATTTTCCATGATTGAAGTAACATACTCATAGAGGGACACTAGTGGAAGACCATATTCAAGGAGTTTCTCTACACAGTTAAAGTGTGGAATATCCTTGGTGTAAAAAATTACA
This sequence comes from Viscum album, assembly GCA_963277665.1. Lineage (NCBI taxonomy): Eukaryota > Viridiplantae > Streptophyta > Magnoliopsida > Santalales > Viscaceae > Viscum > Viscum album. The sequence continues at coordinate 463,031,719 of OY728165.1, read as the reverse complement.
TGGTCTTGTTTTTATAAGTAGGTTTGAATGTATATTTTTAGATAGCCTTATTTCATAAAAAATATTATTCAGGTAATTCCCGACCTTTTTCATTCTTATTTTTAGTAGAGTTTATGTTCTTTTTTCATTATTATTTTAAATTTTATTCTATGTGTATGTGTTTTTTGCCTGTTTTTTTCAGTAGGTTCTGGTGGAGGACTTTTAGAAGTGGTTGACCCTATATTTCCTTATACCCTAGTAGTTTCTAACATTGTTTCATAGTTTGGTTTGGTCAGTTTTCTCTGGGATTTGGTAAACTGGGTTTTCTTTTCATTAGTTTAGGTTGTCATTCTAGATGGTTACAGCTAGTATTTGTGGAGTTCGCTATTATCAGAGTTCTATTTTCCAATATTAAAGTATATTTATCACAGTGGTCTACTAGTGGAAGAACTTATTCAAGGAGTTTCTCTTCATAGTTGAAATGTGGAATATCCTTGGTGTCAAAAATTAAGTGTTCTTATTTTCATATGATGGTTGTCATGCATATTGGATAGCTTTTTGTTATCCAATATATTATGCAATATGTGAAGAGTACCTTGATTATTCTGGATGGAACCCTTTTAAAATTATTTAGGTTTAATGGGAAGCTAATCCTAAGGTTAAATTTTGACTAAAAGAATTTCCTTGTTTGTTTCTTTGGTTCAAAATGTTATTTCATATTTTTCAAAAAACATTTTAATTCAATAAGTGATAAATGATAATGATTAAGGGATTAATGCTTTAAGATATGACATGGGTGATGAATCATACAAATCTATTTCTACAACTTTTTGGAAATAAATGCATACCATTCAAGTGGAATACTTGAGGCACCCCTCACATAGCTGGATCATTTCCCTTTTCTTCACAAAGGGGTTCTCCTTCCTCAAACTAGATGGAAATTTCCTCCATCATAGGGTGAATATCAATAGGGGTTTAGATGAAATCAATTTTCTCATAGTTGGGGTTAGATCTACATCGAGGCTGTGAAATTAGGGTGAGAATTGACACTAAATGGTCATAGTGCTTCATGCTTGGTCATTCTGATCCCATAAGGTTGTACCTTTTTGATATTTTTTAATGGATACCAATTTCATGATGAGTGGACCAATAAAACAAGACAGTGCAAAGAATGAAGAGGAATAATTTTTTTCCAGACCACTCTCTGTTTTGATGAATAGTGTCAAGAACAACACGCATGGGCTTATTATTTATTTAAACAACATGAAGCTTCTCGGGAATGTGAGGGAATTTGATAGGCACTGCAACATGGTTCTTGAAAATTTGAGGGAGATATGGACATAAGTGCCAAAAACTAGAAAAGGGAAGAAGAAGGGTCTTGTTGTGAACAAGGATAGGTTAATCAGTAAGATGTGACTTCGTAGTGATTCTATGATCCTCTTTCTAAGAAATGTCAAGTGAAGGATGAGTTTTTTCACCTTTTTGGTGGTTAGTGACTTAATGTCAACTATTTTTTTAGAGGATGTTATTTATTTATGATATGAGGGATTATGTATTGTGTGTGAACTCAGGACATTAAATGAAAAAATAATAACACTTTTTATATCAATATAATGAAAGTGGAAGATATGTTTCGACATAACTGTAGAATCATACAGAAGGAAGGGTGGATACTCTAAAGGAGGGTGTTTCATTGATCATTGGTCAATGGAAGGCCATGAGGAAATGAAAAAACATGCCTTAAAGGTTAGTGCTAATTTTTTCTTTTTTTTGATTAAGAAAAAGTAAGTTTAAAATGATGGATAACCTGTGCACATCACATTAACATGAATAGAAGAGTTGATTGGAATTAAAAATAATGATCAATGTACATTTATTAAATATTATAATGTATAAGTTTGTAAAATGTAAATTATTTTTGTTTAATGATGAATTATATATAATAATATAGTAGGTGTACTTTTAATTTTATTAAGTGTATAAATTGTTTTGATAAAATTATTTCCCAAACATGACTATAGTTTTGATATGTCCAACATGTCATTATCTATTACTCATTAGAATGATTTTGATACAGTGTATGGTTTCTTTGATCATGGCTACCTATTTTATGGAAAATGAGCATCTTGGTAGGGTTATTTTGATATTGTATAAATTATATATAGGCATGTCACATGGGATGGTTTGTTGAACCATGTTTGTGTATTACCCTTTCCAATTTCCCCTAACTCTTTTATACATTGTACCATTTTATGATATTGGGTTTTACCCATGATTCAACCACTAACTAAAGTATGATGAAGTTAGATCATTGGGGAGGAATCATCACTGCCTTATCCTTTTCATATTATGTTTAAAGTGTTAGGATCAAATATGGTATGTCAGGTATGGATCCTTTCAATATATGATGTTTTAATTTACAGATGATATTGATATTCAAGGTACTTCATTTTTTAATACTAATATTATTTGATTTATAAATATATATAATGTTCTTTTTCATCTATATTCATATTAATGAGTAAATTGATTAAAATCATATACATGCATGTATTTTATATATGTTAAAAACATTGCGGTTTCTTAATGAATATTATATGATCAAATTCCATAGGTGTAATCTAGCTGATATATAGTTCAGTGGTTTGTCTTGCTGGTGCCTATAATTGAGGATTGAATCGAGATGGAAAGGGATAACTCAATTCAAATGCTGACATTGTGGAGAGCCTAGAGAAGTTGACCTAGGATTTTTTAAGTGCTATTATCGATGAGAAGAGAGCCATGTTGGGTTGGATGGAAGAAGAAGTAGTAAAGGTGGTGGGATTTTCTGCTAGATATGGAAATATGTATCTAAATTCTAAAAAGAACCACATGGATTAAGGTGCATAATGCATGCTTGAGATGTATATTATTCCAGATAAAGGAGACGAGTTTTCTCTCAAGAACATACTCTCTACTTTAATGTAATCCCCATCATTGGGGGTGGAGTACTTTGTTTCTGGGTAGTATAAGTTCATTTTTATGGGAAGTTCTTAATCTTGTATTGATAACGTATAATAATGAAACAATAATAATTTTTAGCCTTAACCTTATATTAGAATTTTGGGTCGTGTAGAGGCAATGAATAACTTTTTTATTATTAACTATGTATTAGAATTCTAGAATAAATATTTTTTTATAGTATTTGTAGGCTATAGTGATGGTTATATATTGTGGTAGTAGACCTATGGACACACTTTGAAACCATGATAGTAGACCTATAGCCATGATCTTGAATCATTGTTATAATGTGACGTGGATATAGCTGTGACCATACTGTCACACCAATAGGATCCACAATCCACCAAACTATGGTTATTACCTATATCCACAATTTATTGACCTATATCCATGGTTATAAACCTTGGATATAGGTTGAAAGTATAGTAGTGAAACATATGTATGAAAACATAGCATCTTATATATATTTTTTATATATGTGATAGTCTCAGTGGGTGATTTGTTGGATGTATGATCGTATAAATTCTAGCGGGTACATTTTTTATAACATTGTGTTTTATTCATCATGTTGACTCTAATATCAAGTGTATAGTCTCCCTGATGTATGATTTAGTATATCTTTATTTGTCATTAGACTCTTATTTTTGGGAAGGGACTCTTGAGGTCATATATCCCTTTGGCATAGATGGTTGATTTGGGATGGGGAAATTCATATTGGACTACAATATCAACATCACCACCATGGGACTCTCTCCTATAAGGGAGGAGCGTGGGTCCACCACCATTGATCAATGGTGATAAAAATATACATCTCTATGCTAACACCAATCACTCTAAAGACGAATACTAATGTGTCTCTCCATTACTTGGTAATAGAGTCTTCTTACAAGGGAATAAACCACCACACCATTGTATCACCACTCTAATCTCATCAATCGCTGTGATGTTCACTATAAAAATACCAATCGATTCTACTTGAATCTATATCTCATACTGTAAGGGATTATTGTAAACTAGAAATATCATTCTAAGACTATAAAAAATTATTAATAAACCAATATGAATCTCCATGAAGCTTTACAAGGAAGGATTTAGTCCACATGTTCTATAAACACCACAAAGGTTCTCACCATCTCCCATTATGGAAAAACCATATGTATCTATTTAGAATAATGTTTGAATTGTTATACAATCACAATATGTGGATCCTCATCCATGAACATAGTGTATTAATCAATTCTAACTATATAATGGAAAAATGAGAAAACATTCTTGATTATGTGCTTCAATCAGTGTATATAACTAGATCTCAGTCATTGTTGGGGAGGAAAATTCCTTAATTACTCATTTTTTCATCACTATACAATACTATCATTGGTAACTAATCAGTATTGAGTTAGGTACCACTATATCATTTCTCAAATATAAATGAATCATAGGGATGATAACTTTATGCACTATGTATAAACTCACTATACATGAGGGGGTGAGATAATGATGGTTTCCATCAATGGAAACTATATAGATAATTAGTGTATGGCTATGGGTTTCATTGAAATTTTCCACCCTTGAACATCTAATGCATAAAAAATAACTCATTAATGTTATATCCTGTATGAGGCTCCCTAAAAAGTATACATGAACCATTTTCTGAACCTCATCTACTGGCACCAATCCTTAGCCATTCATCACACTTATATTCCTATAACTCTAATTATCAAAACCCTATGCATGACAGGAACTAACCAAAGGTGGTGATTATGGGATTAAACCAAAGGTTGTGATTGTGGTGGTATATTGTTGCATCATACATCAATTTCAATTTCTCTAATATCTCTTCCACCAAACAAATTCCCAATAGATATTTGGGCCTATAAAATGGGATATATAATTTCAATGTTATTTTTAACATGATAGTTCATTTATGACACTACTATGACATTATTCAAGTGAAAAATAAGACTTCGTTCAAACCTAGTGTGCATCCATTCAAGGATAATTTACATTAAACACTAAATTGAGGGTCTTTTGAATAGGCGGTGTTATGAAAAAAATAATCACAACATGATAAATCTCCCACCAGAGCCTCAACATGAACCACTGATCTCAAAAAATTGTACCCTAAAACATGTCTATAGAACACCTTAGGAGGTTTATAGGCCTACATGTGTATGAAGACATAGTCCCAATTCCCCATATAGGTTCCATTATCCTAAAAAATTACATAATAAATAAATTTACAATCTAAAACCATGAAAGAGAAGTACCATCATGATTTTGGAAAAAATCATCCACTAATGGGTCACTATTTTTTATAAGGATATCAATGAAATAATCATCATGTAGTCTATTAAATTTCTAATAAAATGGAAACCAAGTGTCTCAAAATCTAGCTAAACCTAAGATGACCATGGGTTAGGCTCCCCTAATAAACCGATGATGCCTCTATCATTAGAATGCTCACAACATATCCAATATATGGTTAATCTCGTCCATCTTATTGGGAACTACCATATACTCTAAAATAAGTATTTTAGAAAAGTTATAATGGGATAGAAACTACTTTATATCATTAGTAAACAATATATCTCAATAGGGTCTTTGAAATAATGCATCATCACCCATTAACTAATGGTGAGTGTCCCAACTACATGAATGATCTCATCAAAATCCTACCTCAATAAAAAAATTGACTATCAGTTAGTAGAACATATAATTGATAAGATGATATCACAAGTGATATATCTTATTTGTGTGTGATGGATCATGAAGTACATGAATTATAATAGCTTAACAGTATATAATTCATGTACCAACATTCTTGTACCCTCCAACGATGTCTCTGAGGTTTAGGTGTACTAAATATTTATTAGAGTTCTAGTGAAAGGATGCAACATTTGTTTTACCAACACTATTTTCCCTGCTCTTATAAATAAACTCATGATGTATTGAACCAATATTAAAATAACTTAATTAATAAATTAATATCTTGATTTAATTAATATATCTCATAAATAGTTTCATAACCTAAGGAACCCAAGGTTTAGCATCTTGGAGATTTATTATATATGCATCTTAATCTATAATCATTTCTCTATAATTAAAATCATATAGACTAAATTTTTTATTTTTATTAAATATCCCTTTTAAGGGGTGAGGGAGAACCTGAAAGTCAACAAGGACATAAACAACAATCTTGCATCATAAAACAAAGAACAAAGAAAAAAAACAATCAAATTAAAAAAAAAGAGAATCTCCTCCCAGCATCTAAAACGTAGGATCAGCTTCCACCATCTCAATGTTGCTCGACAAAACCATCTCGTGCAGGAGTGCAGAAGCCTAGAACTGATGGAAACCGAAATACCCTCTCAAATATCCAATTACGAATAGCGATGATCTGGTTGAAACTTCTTGATCGGACCTCTTCTGGAGCGAACTAGTGATGGTGAACAACTTGCTTTATCTAAGATCCTCAGACCGCAATGCCACAAACAAACCACAACTAAAAATAAACAAAACCAACATAATCAAACCAATAAACAAAATCAGCCTAATCAACATAGATTGAGACATCCATAACCAAAATCACTTTTCCCCCAAATTAGACCACCGAAAAAAATTCCCCAAAATTTTAAATTTCACAACAAAACACTAAAATCACCAAAAGATACTCTGCAATCCACCTCTCAAATGATTCACCACTGAAACAAAAGACCCAATCCCTAGACAAAGCACCCAGACTCCAACCAACACCAGAGGAAGTAGCGTAGAGGAGCATAGGTGCTTTGATGATGGTGACCCGGAAAAAAAACTTCATACCAATAGACATCAACACATAAAGACTCACTAGGTGCCACGAAGGCAGACATGATGCAAGAAAATATCACCACAAGAGTGATCATAAATGGTCAGTAAGGGAAAACTTATAAACATGTCATCAAGGTTAAGATCATTAGAATATGATAAAACATGTGTTAAATAGAAATTTATTATTAAAAGAACATGTAACAAAATGAGTTAACCATAAGTCTTGATATAAGGACATGGAATCTCAAATGAGCAAACATATACCATGGAAAAAGTTTGAAGAATCATGAGATATTAAGAAAGAGTCCCAGAGAATAATCATAGACATATATAAATAAGAAATTTCATTTAATTATATTGTAAAAAATTATTATTGCTTAAACATAAGCATAAAAAATACTGTGAATAAATATTTATACATAACATTCACAAAAAAATTATGAAAAAAGTTTCCACTATCTCATTTACATGAAAAAATTGTGATCAAGGATTTCTACATCTCACTAACACAAAAATCTTTTGAAATTTTTTCCCATATCTCATTCACACAACAAACATGTGAACAATGATTCCCAAATCTCATTCACTCAAAAAAACATGTGAACAAAGATTCCCAAATATCATTCACACAAAATTTCATCATCTCATGTGATTTGAAACCTTAACCAATGCTTTGGAGGGTGATATAAGATTCCAACCATCATCATACATATATACTATCCAAAAAAAAATTTAATCATTAAACTATTCATAAATAATCAATTGGAAGAAAATGGGGTTTATAAATTTTCCAAATGGAATCATATAAAAAAATAATGATAATTTGATACCAAAAACATGATCACTCAAAAGGATTATTGAAAAAGAGATCTTAAAGGGTGATTTATAAACCATTACTTCATTGGAGAAAAAAATACTTTATAAATGGAAGGAAAATCGCAAAATTGTTTTTTCTTTAAATGATTTTTTGGTATCATCTTCAAAAGAATTTATCTTCAAGTCACATTCCAAAAACCATTTTTATAATGTTTAAGAGAAGACATCGTAAAAAATTACTTCAAAAAAATTTCTAAAATGATACCATGATAAGAAATTCAACATATATAAAAATGTGAAGTGTAAGGGAAGAAAATAATATCATGGTAGAGAAAATCCTTTTTAAATATTTTGAAACACCTTTATTGAAAAAACCATATCATTTAAACAATAATGAATCCTTTGATTTAAAATGAATAAAGTGTAATATAATTATTGTTGGAGACAAAAAAATTATTTTCCATTGAATAATGGATAATATTGGTAGTAAGTAAAAACATTTATATTAAGAAGAAATTCATTAGATGATTTTTGAATTATTCTTAAGAAATTTCATTTTTTATGTTATAATGGACACATCAAAGAAGAAGGATTCAGTGTGAAACCAGGTTTCACTAGAAAATATGATTTAATTACAATATAAATTCATAATATTGTTGGATAATTCAACCTGAAAGGATTATAATTTACGTGGATTGATTATGACATTAGAAAACTATTTGGGTCAAGAATACCCCTTAAAATTTTAGGAGCATTTAACTCAAAACCTCTTGAAAGAGAGAAAGAGAGAGATAAATAGAGATTTAAATGGAACTTCAATTTCCATTCATAATGGTTATTTCATGATATAAAATATCAAATAGGTATCATATACACATCTTAAATATAATTACGTGCATAATTAAAAATTATCTCAAAGAGTGGAATTTGAGATGAAATCCCCTATGGCATTGGTAAATTTTGAATAAAAAGTAATTGGAAGATTAAAAATAAAATGGTTCTATAAATCCAACTCATTAAATCTTGTAGTATTCTCAAGATTAATTCACAAATAGTATATACACCATAAAAATCAGAAATTGGTGCATAACATTCAAACATGTCTCAATGAAGATAAATTGAGATGTAAAACAATTAAAAGTATTCTATCATTCAAATAAAAGACCCATGAAAGTTATAAGATGAGCCATATTTTTAAATCAATTATATTATATGAAAATTATGATATAAAAAATTTCATGGGAAATATTTACACCACAAATATAAAATAAGTAGCGAAAACAATTCATATCTTAATGATGGAAAATTGAGATGATAAATTCTTTACGGCTTAAGAAACATTCTAATATAAACCCCCTGAAAGAGATAGGTATTGCAGTTATAGTTAAAATAAAATAAATAAATATAATTCATGATATTATATATTCAATAGGTAATATTAACACTGTATAAATGGAATTAGGTGTATAAAATAAAATGTGTCTCAAATAAGGAATTTTTGGGACGAAACCCTTACCTTGTCCCTATTTAATTATGTGCACATACCTAACATCCAAGATATTAAAATTTAATTTATAATATACTATATTAAGAAGGTTACTTTTATTAATTTCATTTAATATATACTATTTATTATTATATCCTATTTATTTATTATATTTTGTTACTACATACTTCAGTTACTTGAGGTTATTCAGTTAATTTTTCTATAAATCCTTATGTATATTGACTGTGGTAAAAGGCATATTAAATAGTTTATTAGTAAACATAATATTAATATTTTTATATAAATAACTTTTTTATATTACATATATTATCAAATCCATCTATGGTGTGTGGTGATAAAAAAATTCGACTCATTTCTTGTAGAGACACTAGTCAGCACATACGCATGATTAATGTTTCTATTTCTAAACAAAATTAGCGGTAAATTGAATATATGATAATTTTATATTCAAAAATCATAATAATTTTTTATATATATTATTTATACAAAATAACTTCATTACAACTGACCATGCTAGGTTGTTATGAAAAAACAATCAACATTACTTTATAGAGGCGGTAGTCTGTGCGATACACTAATGACACTTTTGTTTTTCTAAAAAGATGGAGAGGAATTTATAATGGTTATTAAATTAATATATAAACATATAATTATATTAATGTTACAATTTTAATTATATTTTTAGAGATATAAGATATTGGGAAGAGTAATATTAATGATAAAATATTACGAAGAAGGTAATACTAATGTTGGTGACTTGATATTCTCTTAGAGAACTTTTTAGAAAATAAGGAATTAATATAACTTCTAGATACTATGGTATTATATATGAATAAATTAAATCTTTATGTCATAGTTTTTCAAAAATTTAAATTTAAATTTAAATTTCCTTTTAAGTCAAGGAGGGGTGTAAGTGATCCACTTTTTTAAATGAAGAAAAATGAACTTTTGGGAATACCCTTTACACTTCCATGATATCATTACACTATTTTGTGGTCAATGAATCCAAAATTTCATAATAATAGAGATTGTGGTGATAATAATCCTATAATTATTTAACTAATACATTCAACACAAGTTTTGATCATGTTTCATGTTTTTTACTATAGGTTTTTACATTTTAATATTTTTATTTTTACCTTGGTAAATAGTTTTTAACTAAGTAATTTATATTTTATTTTAAAAATTCTATGGTAACGACTATTAATTTTTTTAAAAACTAAATTTATTCTCCCTTTATACTAAGTAAATCTTTAAATAAAGTAAAATGAAGTTTTAAATAAAAATATATACTCTATAAAAAATGTTTTTGAAGAAAAATGAATTTTAATTATTATGTGTTCTTTAATATTAGTTATTATTCATTAATAATTTAATTATTATTAATATAATTATATATGGGTTAAAAAATAATATTAAAGTCATAATTTGAATTAAATAAATTTAATTGACTACATAAAAATTACAGAATATTAATAAGATATTTTATAAATATTTTCTCTATTATCATAGGAATTAAATTTAATCTTACTAATATTATATTTATGCCTAAAAATTAAATTGAACTTATTAAATAATATTGAAATTTTGAAAAAAATACTAAATACATTTTGTTATATTTGCTTACTAAAACTGATAAATTCTAATTTAATATAATCTTGTGAATATAGTTTTAGTGTGAAATATTACTTATATTTCCAAAATAACAATCATGTGTTTTATATATTCAAAATAGTTTTTTAAATTATTTATATATATTATATAAAAGGGTTTCAAAAGAAATTAAGTCATTATTTTATTATGATAATGTCATAAAAGTAAACATTTTAGATATATCAATATTTTTTATATAATCACCTAAAAACCAATTATTTTAGAAAAACCCAAAAATTAAATATTATGATGATATTTTTATTTAAAATCCAAAAATTATGTTCAATATTTCAAATTAAATTTCTAAAATTTATAAATTCAATTTTTGAATAAAATCATGAAATAAAATGAAAAACTATTTCATTTAAAAAATTAAATTTATTATTCTTATTTCATCACAATTACCAACAATATTAGTGTTAACTAGTTTTTAATAAAAAACATTATCTATCAACTTTAATCATATATTTCTTAAAATAAATAACCGTTTTATAAAAACAAGAATTTTTTAGAAAAAATACCTTTCTAAAAAATTAATGCTCTTATTAGTCATTTTAGGTAAAATGGTTTAATTTAATTCTTATTTATAGTATAATTTCTTTTATTTCTATAAATATTTCATAAATGTATTACTAATATTCATTCCTACCAATTCATTATCTAAGTATTAATGGGAATAATTAAATTTTATTTTTATCTAAATATGTCACTATTTAGTATAAGCTCAGTGTTGAATGTGGAGAATGTTATCAAACACATATACTTAATTATAGGAAAAAATATATTAAAATATCAGGTCATTAAATTATTCATACGTAAATAAATTTCATCCTTATAATTTTAATTATTACCTATTAATGATAACATCTAAGGTTTTATTTTAGATAGATGCTACTAGAGATATAATTTCTAGAGTGATATCAAACATACATACATAGGAAACATATATTTTTTCTTATAATAGGATTATCTATAATATTGAGTTTTTTCACCAACTTTTTAAGCCAAAAGTCCATATTTATTCAGTATTGAGACTCACATTGAATAATTTCATTATAAACAGTGTTAATGATCATTTTTCCATAGACTATCATTGGTTGATATATAAGGTGATATAATTATTCCAAATAATTATTCATATAAGATTAGAGAACAAATCCATTTCCAAAAATCCCATTAAGTTTATCAAAGAAGTATAATAAGATTCTCATCAGATACATTCCTATAAACTTAAACATGTTATATAATAAAAATAAATATAGATGTTTTCCATGAAAATAAAATACGTAGTGTGGTGATTTAATTATCTTAAAAACATCTTAGGTATAATAGAGTTTTAAAATTAAAACTCCATCAATAAATCCACAACTTGAGAGTAGAGGATAAGTGTTCTTTGATCACCATAATCCACTATAGTAGTAGTCATTGCAAATGAAATTCCTTATTCCCTTTTCTTTATAGGTTTTTGGGTATATTTTCTTTGATACGACTTGTATTAGGGAATATGTTTTCATAATGACCACACTCATTTCATTTCAAATATCAGACATTTTTTATAATACCCCAGCCTTAAAAAATTACTTAATCTTGATTTAAATAAAGAATTAACATTGAGGATATTTTTAGGTTTAGAGTTTTAGTTAATTATCCCATAATTATTATATTACATCTAAAATATTACAAAGTAGACACTTATACTCAGTATCTATTTTTTTCATAAAATAAAAACTCTAAAAAAAATAAGAGTTATTCTGTTGATATAAATCTTCTTGAATTATTTCTTTCTCTTACCCTTACTTATACCCTGTCAAAAACATTTCAAAAAGTTTGGATGAGCATAAAAGGTTTAGTAAGGGTTATAAAATAAATAAAGAAAACATTATTCCATCAATATATACAAAAAAGATCTTTAAAAAACCTCTTGAAACTATAAAATTTATGAATAACACATAGAAATCAAAAATAATAAAGGTAAATTGTGGAATCCATGTCATACTTAAATTTTATCTTTTATAGCTACATAGGGAGTTATGTTTGGATTACCCATCTTAGAATATTCCCAAAATCTCTTAGGAGAAACATTATTGTTTACCACTGTCACATTTACCAATGTATTGGAGAGCTATATCAGGCTCACCCGCGTTAGGTTTATCATGGAACCAACTTTATACGTAATAAAGGACCACCATAAAATAATAACACCAAAATCAAGCATATAGGAATGTTAACATTTCTGAATTCCAATCACAGTATAAAATTTTAAGATACTGAAATAGTCAATCCATTTCCAAAACCATTTAAAACATTTAATAAAGAGATTTTTGAATCAAAGTGTCCCATACCACTTTGAAACCTTTAAAAGAACTGGCATTTTAAAAAATTAATTTCCATATTAATAAATCCCTAAAACCATTTTAGAAACATGTACATTAATGAGAAATATTTAGAAGATTAAATCTTTAAAACATTAAAAAATTTTTTTGTTAAAGAGTTACTTACCACTTCAAAAAATACATGAATAAAAATAATTAACTAATAACATTAAAAGAAACCTATAATATCATGATAATAAGGAGATTAAAGATATAATATGTCAAAGGGTAGTATATGCACCTTATAAGATAATAAAATTTCACTATATAAAGATATTCCTCAATGAAACAAGATTGAGACGAAGTACCTTACAAAAATTCAGTAGCATAACAATGTCACGTTAAAATTTAGAAAATGAGTTGATGGGTGAGAAAAGGGTCTCTAATCACATGGAAATAAAATGTACATAAATAAGGATATTTAATAACATATCCCAACATAAGAAAATGGAAATTAAAAGACATAACATAAAATAAGTTTTTGACTAAAAGAGGAGGGTTAAAGTTTCCATTACCTTGAGTCTGACTCGTCACGTATGTTCCTTGTTATTCTTGAATAATAAATATAATTTAATTAATAATTGATTAAGAACATTTCTCAGGTTTAATATTCTTGTTATATCACTTATTAATACATTATAAAAATTACATAATTATTTAAGTTGATACCGGCTGTTTTGTAGATATTGGGCACTTGAGTCGAAAATGATCTTGTTATAATTACAAATTGTCAATGTGGACAAAATTCCATTATATAAAGAATTATATTCATGATTTAAATATTATATATATCATATATATGATATATATCCTATATATCAAATATAAATGTGTTTATAATAGTCCAAAATATTTGGATATAATAAATAAAATGCATCGTTCATGGAGAAGGCAATCCGTACGTACGCATTAACACTAGTTTCATTTTTTTCATTTTCAAAAAAATAAAAACTAAATGATACATAAGTATATTATAATTAAAGTATAATATAATATTATATATACTTTACATAATTTCATTAACGCCATCCTTTATACATTCCATGTATGGAATAAACAAGTCATCTCACTTTGAGGGGCGGTAGTCAACGCTTCCTCAAACGAAATTATCGTATAAAAAAATTATAGAAAGCATAAAGGTATGATATAAATAAAATTACATAAGAATAGATAAAATATAAATATAATATATATAATATATAAATATATTTCCATCAATGTGGCCAACATTAGAGGTGGTAGGAGATAAGTGAACAATCATCGTTTAGTGAGGTAGTAGTTTTCCATCCACAGAAATATTCTAGTCGTATCCATTAGATTGAGGTGTGTGTAAGTTATTTACAAAAATTATCATAAAAATATTACTATATTGAGTATAGAGATGTTTTTATGTAATCAAAGAAAAATAATATAATAGGGAGTGAAGAAGTAGAATAATGGAAATGAATTTTAGTGAAGACGTTACCTCTTAAAATGTGTATGTCTCTTTGATTTGAGCCAAAAGGGTTTATTTAATTGAATTATGCCTAGGTTAATGATTCTATAAGGAATATGGGGATGTTCGGAGCTTCATGGATCAGAGTTTGGATGAGCCAATAGGATTGAGAGGTGTGTGTAACGGGTTAGAGGTTGTGGCCTTTTATAAGAGGGAGGAGGGGCTCTTTAAGAAAGTTTGAAAGTATTATTTTATTATAAAATGACATTAGGTTTAAAAAGGTCTGAAACTAATTATATTATAATATATTATGAATTTAAGTCGAAATAAAATCATCCAATAAGAATTCTTCAGGAATTGGATATTTATTAATCCTTATCGTTTTTATTTAACCATTTTTTCCTTTACTGTTTTATAAACCATTTAACACTTTGAGAATCAAAATAGTTACCAAAATATTCCAAATATACAAATAAAGAGTAATTAATAAAATTTGGTACTTATGATAACTAATTGGAATAATCTTATATTTTTTAATTTTATAGTATTTAATAGAATATTTAATATTTTAAAATATGAATTATGTTAGTTTTGACACTATTCATATCATGACTATTTTAAAAATCCAAAACAACTTGATTACATAGAAAAAAAATCATTAATACAAATATAACATGTAAATATCATCCAAAAAATTCATGTATGACACCAAAATAACCAAATTACATTTATTTTAACATTTATAATATCATTTATTTGAATCCTTTATTAATGAAAAATCACTGCATCATCATTGTGTCATAATTAAATTTATATATTTAACATATAAAAATTATAAATAAAATATGATAATTTTAGAAATATTCTTATATTTCCAATGAATATTTATACTAGAAAATATCACTTATATTACCCCATATAATTTTTTTACTAAAAGATATATGTTTATGTTACTTTTTCCTTAACTTTATATTAATTTTTATTAATTGTCATTTTCACTTACAAGTGGCTCCATGAGGTCCCAAAATCAACCCAAGGATTCCCATGGTCGAAAATGTATCATCCAATAGGTTTAAGAAATGTTTTAGGGTAATTCAATATTATTATAACACTATTTTTACCCTTATTTACTAGATTTACCATTTAACCATGGTAATTGTTTTTACTAATGTTACTATTCATAATGTATAAAAATAAAAGTTAAATATTAACCCAATTTAAAACTCCTGTTTCCAAATATGGAATATATTTTTTCAAATTCAAAACAAATATTTTGATAAAATTAAATTAAAATTCATTCTTATTGTCAAAACCAAAAAACATGTTTTTAAGAAGTAATAACTACAAAAATATTAACATGTGTTTGTGTCCAATTTCAAAGTGAAATTACTTTAAATACAAAAAAATTGGATTAAATTATAAAAATATAATCTAATTAAACTTTAAAACCAATTAAAAGGATAGTCTAATCATATGAATAAATTAGATTAAAAGGCTGTTTTGAATTAAAATGTAGTTTTTTCCACTTTTCATCAAAAAAATGATCTTTATCACAAAAATACCAAAATTTTACCCAAAGTAAATTTTTATGTTATGATTATAAATAAGAATTTTATTTTTTAAAAAAGGTCATATAAAAGTGACAAAAACTATATTTAAAAAGGTTTCTCCGTCAAAAGGTGGTAAAACGACCTTTTAAAATAATATTTGAGTATTTCATGCTTTAAATTAGATTCATTCTTATTTTAAGAATCTAAAATTTATTAGATAAATGTAAAAACATTTAAAAAACATGTGTAATATCATTTTATTTAGTCTTGTTCATTCCCATTAGTATAAATGTTAAGCATTAATTACCATTCAAAATAATATTATTGTTATATTATTTTTTGGTATAACTCAATGTTGTGTGCAATGTAATATTTCAAGGAAATCCATTATTGCCTATTGAGTATGCCATCAAAAATTGTTTCCTATTTAAAATAAAATTAATATCTTATTCATAAATATTAATATAAATGGAAAAATTATTATTATATAAATACCTAGGTTGTTATATTCTTCCCCCCTTTTAGAAATTGTGTCCTTGAAATTTTAAAATTGGGCTTGGAAACTTCATTGAAAGTCCCACATCACAAAAAGAGTCAATAAAATTATCACTTTAAAAGAAAGAAATAGAAGTATAAAGGTCACCCAAGATAACCCATACTAGGATTCCATTTAGGAAAACATGGATATGGAAGATAAAATAAGTGTTAACTTCAGATGGAGAGTTATAGAAAACACGGCCAGAAGAAAGTTAATGATAGGAAAACCACAATCTTGTGATGGGTTAAATGGTCATTGGTTTCCCAGAAGGAAAGGTAAACGAACAATGTTTTTATTTTAAGTTCCATTTCATAAATTTGGAGAATTTATTTTTGATATTGACTAAGGAATAAGGAAATATAATTAATTTTCAAGTAGAGTTTCATCCCTTAACAAGTTTCTTTGAAAACCACATCTTTTCTGTAACTAATGAGTATTAAAGATGACATGGTCACAACTGATGTGCTAGAATCAACTTCTAGATAATCACATAATCCAAAAAAGATAAACTATATATTTCCCATGTAACTAGACATTAAACAAAACCAAAATGGTTAATACAAGATCAGATAATCCCCAAAAGGATAATAATTCATAAAAAGAAATACAACTATTAATCTTAAAAATTGAACAAAAAATACCCAAATCTCAACAAAGACCATTCAATAAATAATTTTACTTAAAATAATTTTATATAATCCAATCTAATATTGAAACCCAAATCTCAGAAGAATTTAATCACATAGTCATCCATAGTAAATCTTAACATTTATCTCCAAATAACATAGACTACTCTTAAAGTCTCATACTGAAGTGTAGTTTACCAAATCACATATTCTCAATGATAGGTTAATCATTTCCATAAATAACCCAAATTTCGATACATCCACAATAAAAAACATAGATTCTTATAAAATAAAATTTCAATCATTACTCCACAAATGAGATCCCATAGAATTCTATTTTCTTTAGGTATATAGTGTTTCCCCAAAAGAGAGAACTTCTTCCAAAATAACCTTTATCACTTAATCACCAAATCATTTTCCAATATTAAGGATATCCATGTTATAAAACATAAGTTCCAAAAATAAACTTATTCTTGATCTATAAACTCATTTAACTAAAAATAATTAGTCATACTAACTAGGGATTTCACGTAGTCCAGTGGTAGGTGATAAATCGCAATCGAACTTTGGTTGTGGGTTAGATTCCCATAGCTTTTTCCGATACAATGGGTTGTCAGACGGTCTACGTATTGTACATTTTCAAAAATAATATAATTTTATAACATTACAAAAAATAAGAGAAATTCCTCCATAATAACCATAACATATCTTAAACACAAATTATATCTCATATCTTTCATTTTAACCCAAAAAAGTAATAACATTTAATTTCCACAAATTCAAGGATAATATAAACCCATATGGTTCTTTAAAAATATATCCATAAAAGAAAATATAATTCCTCCTTGAATAAAATTTTCACATTTCAAACATCAAGGTTACACATACTAGAAGAAGTATTCCAATGTAATCATATCATTAATACATTTAATGATATCATCATTCATAGATCAAACAGAACTCATCAATTCCTAAAATGTAGACATCTTAATCATAGAACATTCTTTATGATCTTTTATCCATATTTTTCAATATCATTATTTTATAATTATTACCTAAAAAAATAATTCATAATGTCCTAATATTTTAGTAATGTCAAAAAAATGAGCTAAGAAATAATCCACACCTTTCATAGATCATTTTTAGTTTCCTTATCTTTAATTAGAATGGCATTATGAATTTGTAAACATAAATTTGTATGATCTTACTGATCCCACTCCCAAACCTTCTTCATAGTAAGTCTATTTGTATAATGACCAAGAAAACCACATTTAAAAAATTCAATTAATCGTTCGGAATGAACTTCTTTCCCTTTCCTAGAGTCAACAGGATGCTTCATTTTTCCAGGGAAAGTTATTTCTTTATGACCTCAATTACCACATATGAAACATCTTCTCATCCCTTTTCAGCATTTTACTAAGTGTTTATTTTCAAAACCTTGACACATAGGTTTTTGAATAAACTTACCTTTATGATTATTACCTAAACTACCATTGAGATTCGTTTCTCACATATATGACGCCTTTAAAAAAGAATCATGGTTCAAGTGGTCAATCATAACTCAAGATTGTTATTTAAGAATAACCAAAAGAGTTATAATTTGTAGCTCCCATTTCATTTAGTTTCTCATTCAGAAAACCACTATAGTTTCCTTCACATCCATTGTTACTTTGGTGCCTTCTAGATCCATCCATTTACTAAAACCATAAAGTTCAGTGTGAGTATATGAGTAAGATCATCATATAAAATCTTATGAGGAGGGTGAACACTAAGATATACATATTTATTCTATCTTAAACTCATTCTATTTATCTAAAATAAATATGACTCTTTCTAATATTCTTCCCATTATGGATATGTCACTTATGCTTAAATAACACCCAAACCTATATTGTTATATAAAACTCACTTTGATACCAACTATAAGGCCCAATCCTTAAAACATTTCTAAATCTTGATTTAAATCAATAATTTACCTTGAGGATTTTTTTAGGTTTAGAGTTTTGGATAATTAGGCCATAATTATTACATTATTTCTCATATATTACATAGTAGACACTTATAATAAGTATCAATTTTTTTTTCATAAATTGAAAACTCATAAAAGAAAAAAAGAATTATTTTCTTGATATAAATCTTCTTGAATTATTACTTTCACTTAACCATCCTTATCCCTTGTAAATAACATTTCAAAAACATGGGATGAGCATAAAAATATCAGTAAGGGTTATAAAATAAAGAAATAAAACATGAGTCTATGAACACATAAAAAACATAAGCTCTTTAACATACCTCATGAAATCATAAGATTTACAAATAATACATAGAAATCATAAATCATAAAGGCATCATGTGGAATCCATATCATACTCACATTGTGGCTTTTATATCTATATATGGAGTTACATTTGGAATACCCATAATAGAATATTCCCTAAATCTATTAGGATAAATATTAATGTTTACTTTCGTCTCAATACCCAATGCATTTGAGAGATATATCGGGCTCACCCACCATAGATTTATCACAAAACCACCCGTATACATCATCAATGGCCAAGAACCATAACATAATCATAACACACATATAAATCATAAAGTAAAGTTAACACTTCCAAATTACAATCATAGTATATCATTTCAATATACTGAAATATTCAATCCATTTTCAAAACCATTTAAACCATTTAATAAAGATATTTTTGAATCAAAGTGTCCCATACCACTTTGAAAACTTTAAAGGAACTTAAATTTTACAATATTAATATTTATATAAATAAAACCTTAAAAATATTTTGGAAACATGGACATCAATGGGAAATATTTAGAATATTAATTCTTTAAAACATTTAAAACAATGTTTTAGTTAAAGATTCCCTTACCACTTTAGAAAATATTTTATTAAACATAATTAAAGAATAAAATTAAAAGAAACCTATAATATCTTGAGAATAAGGATATTCATTATATAATATGTCAAAGGTTATTATATACACCTTATATAATAATAAAGGTTCACAATATCAAAATACGCCTCAATGAAATGAGATTGAGATGAAGTCCCTTATAAAAATTCAGCAGCCTAACAGCATCACTTTAAAATTTAAAAATGAGTTGATGGGAGAGAAAAGGTCATATCATCACATGGACATAAAATGTAAAGCAATAAGGATATATAATAATATATTCTAACATAATAAAATGGATATTAAAATACATAACATAAAAGAAGTCTTTGACTAAAAGAGGAGGGTGAAAGGTTCCCTTACCTTGAGTCTGATTCGTCACGTATGTCCCTTGTTATTCCTGAATAATAAAATTAATTTAATTTATATTTTTATAAGTACCTTTTTTAATTTTTATTATTATTTTTCTACCACTTATTAACACATTATAAATATTACGTAATTATTTATGTTAATATCGGTCGTTTTGTCGATATTGGGTACTTGAGTCAAAAATGATCTTGTTAAAACTACAAATTGTCCATGTGGTCAAAATTCCATCATCTACATAATTATATTCATGATTTTAATATCATATATATAATATATATCAATTATATATATGTTTATAATAGTCCATAACATTTGGATATAAGAAATGAAATGCACTGTTCATGGAGAAAGAAATTCGTATGTACACAAGAACGCTACTTTCATTTTTTTCATTCTCAAAGTAATAAAAACTAAATGATACATAGGAATATTATAATTACACTATAATATAATATTATATATATACATTACATAATTTTATCAACACCGTATTATATACATTCCATGTGTGGAATGGACGAGTCATCTCACTTTGAGGGGGCAGTAGTCCTTGCTTCCTCAAATGAAATTATCGTTTATACACATTATTGAATGAATAAAGGTATACTGTAAATAATTTTACAGAATTGTAGAGACAACATAAATATAATATATATCATATTTAAATATAGTTACATCATATTTTCCACCATGATAGGTGGTAGGATATAATTGAACAATCATCGTTTTGTTAGGTAGTAGTTTGTCGTCCACAGAAATAGTATGTTCGTATCCATTAGATGGAGGTGTGTGTAAGTTTAGTTAGAATACTTATAATAAAAACATAATAGTATATTTAGGATACTGATTTTTTTATTTTATCAAATAAAAAAATAGATTAGGGATTGAAGAAGTGAATAAATGGAAAGTAATTTTAGAGAAGACGTTACCTCTTAAAACATGTAACTCTCTTGGATTTGAGTAAAAAGGCTTTCTCAAATTACTTTATGCCTAGGGTAAAGATTCTAGGAGGAATAAGGGGATGTTGGGAGATTCATTGTCTAGAGTTTGGACGATACAAGGGTCTTGAGTTGTGTGTGTAATTGGTTAGTGGTGGTGGCCTTTGATAAGAGGGAGGAGGGGCTCTTTA
Source organism: Viscum album (assembly GCA_963277665.1). Classification (NCBI taxonomy): domain Eukaryota; kingdom Viridiplantae; phylum Streptophyta; class Magnoliopsida; order Santalales; family Viscaceae; genus Viscum; species Viscum album. The sequence continues at coordinate 463,010,029 of OY728165.1, read as the reverse complement.
GGAATGTTTGAAAGTATTATTTTATTATAATATGATTTTTAGTTTAAAAAAGTCCAATACTAATTAAATTATATGAAAGGGTAAATATAAGTCTAAATAAAACCACCCAATAATAATTGGATAGGTTTTGGATAATTTTTAATCCTTATCTTTTTTATAAAACCATTTTTTTTACTCTTACCATTTTTTCAAGCATTTAACATTTTGAGAATCAAAATAGTAACCAAAACATGAAAAATATGTACAATAATGAGTCATTAATAAATTTGTGACTTATGATAACTATTTTTCAAAATATTAGATATTTTTTTTTAATTTTATGATATTTAATAAAATATTTTATATTTTAAAATATGAATTAGGTCAATTTTGACACTATTCATATCATGATTTTTTTTAAAATCCAATACTTTATTACATAATGAAAACATCATTAATAAAAATATAACATGTAAATAAGATCCAAGAAATTTCTGTATGACATCAAAATAACCAAATTACATCTATTTTAACATTTATAATATCATTTATTTGAATTGTTTATTAAAGAATAATCACTGCATCATCATTGTGTCATAATTAAATATATTTATTTAATGTATAAAAATTATAAATAAAATAAACTAATTTAGAAAATATTTTTATATTTCCAATGAATATTTATATTATAAAATTTAACTTATATAACCCCATAATTTTTTTACTAAAAGATATATGATTATGTATCATTTTCCTTAACATTAAACTAATATTCATAAACTGTCATTTTCACTTACATGTGGGTCCATGGGGTTCTAAAATAGACCCAAGGATGCCTATTGTCAGACATGTACCATAAAATAGGGTTAGGATATGTGTTAGGGTAATTTAATATTATTATAATATCATTTTTACCCTTATTTAGAGGATTTTCCCTTAAACTAGGGTAAATAAAATATTTACTGATGTTACTATTCATAATGTTTAAAAATAAAAGTTATATATTTTAAAAATTTAGAAATCCTGATTAAAAATTTAGAATCCATTTTTCCAAATTCATAACATAGACATTTCATACATTAATTTAAAATTAATTCTTGTGGTCAAACCCAAAAAGCTTGTTTTTTAGAAATAAGAACTACCAAAAGATTAACATGAGTTTATGTCCAATTTCTAAGTGAAATTACCTTTAATGAAAAAAATTAGCTTAAATTATAAAATTATAATCTAATTACACATTGAAACCAAATAAAATTAAATTCTAATCATATAAATAAATTATATTAAATGTTTGTTTTGAATTAAAATGTAGTCCTTTTAACTATTCATCCAAAAAATCAACTTTATCAAAAAAATACCAAAATTTTACCCAAATTAAATTTTTTATGTTATGTTTATAAAGAAGAATTTTATTTTTTAAAATAAGTCATATAAAAGTGAAAAAAATATCTAAAAAGGGTTCGCCATCAAAAGGTGGTAAAATAACATTTTAAAGAATATTATAGTATTTCATACTTAAAATCAGATTCATTTTTATTTTAAGACTCTAAAATTTATTAGATAAATGTAAAGACATTTAAAAAACATGTATAATCATATTTTAGTTAGTTCTATTCATTCTCTCTAGTACAATGTCTAGGAGTTAAATACCATTCAAAATAATAATAATATTATATTATTTTTTTGTATAACTCAAAGTTGTGTGCAACATAATATTTCAAGGAAACCCGTTGTTGTGTGTTGAGTATGTTATAGAACAAATTTTCCTATCTAACATAAAATTAATTTCTTATTCATAAATATTAATATAAATGAAAATGTATTATTATATAAATACCTGGGTTGTTATATTATTTTTCTCCATCGTGTTTCCCATATCCTTTAAGAAATCATGAGCTCTATAGCCCTACTTACCACACTGAAAAAAATTCACCTCTTCATCTTTGGTATATTTATTATACTTCTTAACACATTTTTAGAATTAAAGCAATTTTTCTTTCTTCCCTTCATGTTATTTATCACTTGATTTTCCATAATATTTCATTTTACTTTTCTTATCTCCAAATCTATTTGAATAATGAGTACCTCTAGATTATATTTCTACCTTAAGATCCCTTTGGAAAATAAATTTATAGATACCAATGTCTATTATGGATAATGTGCTTCAAATACTAGTATATAAGTTAGTAAAGAAATGATCAATTTTTCTCTTCGTATCTGAGAAGAAACTAGAGTATTACCTTACAAGTCTTGGGTAATTTTATTAATATTATCTAATATATTCTACATAATTTTATTCAATTCTAGTAATACCAACTCTATTTTTTATAACTTTTTTGAGGAAGATACTCAATGAAAAATATATTCTTTAACTCAGTCTATACAATAGAACTACTTCCTCATTTTTATTGGTATTTTTAATGGGACTACAACTCTAGTATTATTGGTTTCTATATGATATACCACCAAAATAACCTTCTCAAGTTCTGAGAACTAGAGAATAAAAAATATATTTTCCATTTCATTGACCCATTTTCAGCAACTAGTGGATTAAAATACCTACTAAAAGATGGTTGAAAATGTCTCATAAATTAATCGATATAAATTTTCACCCACATTGATATGTTTTTGAGCTCAAAATTATTTGAGTTGGTTCACATAGCATGATACATTTGATTAATCAATGCCACGTGTTTTTGTATTCCATCCCCAATCTCATTAGGTTTCCCATTGGAATAATCTATGCATTTTCAATTTCACCCATTATTAATTTTATTCCTTCATGTCACTCCCATTACCTATAATAAAAGAATATTACGAATGATATACTTAAATTAATGAATGTATATAAAAGAATACTGTAAACTTAAAATGAGGATTTCATAAAAGGCATGTGTATATTTTCCTATAAATCACTAGGTTTCAATATAGTTTATCCAAGGTTATATTTATAACATAACTAGTTATATATATATATATTAAAAACCTTTATAATGGTTTGTAAAGACAATTTGATAATCCAAAGAATATCCCCTAGGAGTGTCAAAGAATATGTTTCGTTAGACGTATTTGTTTTGCACCAGGTCATGGTTGAGTTAATACAGAACACGACCACTTTCGAGTTGTTACCCTTAGGTACATCTATGTTAGAGCCTACTTACACTTTTTGTATCTATAAAATGATTTAATATATAGTATAACCACAAAATATATACTTTATCAAAACATTATGATATTATCATATACTTTGACTCATCTCTTAGAATTTTCCCTATGGGTTTCACTAATGTTATCTAAAATAATATCTAAAAATAACTAAAACATACTATAATACCAACTATAGAGATCCAAGCTAAGAATGACTTAAATAATACATTAATATCACTATTTAAATAATACATCTCACAAATAGTCACACAACCCAAGGAACCACATGTTTAGTGTCTTTGAGATTATCTATATAGGAATCTAAATCTACAATCATTTCTCAATAATATAACTCCTCTAAAATCAATTCTAGAATTTACAGAAGCTATACTTGTCTTCATAACACGAGGAAAGGAAAATATAAGAAATTGGTGAGCTCAAAAACTCTATAATAGAAATATTTTCAATATTTCATCATGGGATAGATATTAATCATATGAAAAAATATGGTTAGGGTAGAAATTTCTTATTAAATTAATTTGGAACAATATTAGTTGTCCATAAGTCTTGATAGAATTACATGTAATATACAATAAATAAACATATTCCACATAAAAAGTGTGTGGAATCATGAGACATTAAAAATTAGTCAATTAGCATAATATTAGTTATAAAAAAATATGTAATATAATTTTATTGCTGTACTAAAAATAATTATTACACCAAAAAGCCTATAAAATATTGTGATATGAGATTTCTGTATCACATTCACACAAAAACTTCTGAAAAAATAATTCCCACATCACATTGATACAAAAAACCAATGAACGAATATTCCCTCATATCATTAACACAAAAAAATTGTAAAAAATATTCCTGAATCTCATTTACACAATAATATAGCGAAGAAACTACTTGTATCTCGTTCACACAAAAAACTTGTGAAAAAATAATTCCATATCTCATTAGTGAAAAATTTCATCGTGTAATGTGATATTAAACCTTATACAATGAATTATAGCGTGATATAATCCCCCTCCCATTAATATACATACATATGAGTTCCATATAAAATCAAATAATTTGTAACACCCCAATATTATGTATTACATTATCTCATTAAAGTAATTAAATAGCTTGCGCTACACGCAACACCGTGTTCGAGCGCACCACAACTTACCGAAACTTGCTGTTCAAAAAGTGGTTATGAATATTATTAACTGAATTGTGAAATCATATATACTCTATATATTTTTAACATCCATATTATGTGTTTCTTAGACATAATATAAGAACAAATTCATTTTTTAGATAAAAGAATTATTTTTCAAAAAATGCAATTTTACCGCCTTATAATGGTGAACCTTTTTTAAAACCAATATTTGATACTTTTATATAATAAATATAATGAAATTAAATTATTATTTAGAAGAGGGACATAAATATTTAGTTTGGACAATTTTTTGGTATTTTTCTAACATCTTTCATATTTTGATGAATAGTGAAAAACACTACGTTATTATTTAAAACCAAATTTTTATTTAAAGAATTATTTATTTTATTTAAATTTATTTTATGTCAAAATAGATATATAATACCTATATAAGTTAAATGTAATTCATTGAAGTCATTTCATAATAAAATTAGATGTTTAAAATTTTACTGAACTTTTTAATGTTTTTTACCCACCTTTTAGGAGTATTTTAAAATATGCATAAAACATAATTTTACCACTTATGTGAGTTGAATTTCAAAAATCTGAGAGACACGATTGAAATTAGTATGTAAAATTTGGTTCAATAAATGAAAATAATTTTTGGTGAATAGTAACTTTTGACTTTCATTTACCGTGGTTAAAAGTAAATAGGGTAATTAAGGGTAAAAATGATATTATAATTACACTAACACATTTCCTATTTCTATTGGATAAGTGGAATTCGACCAAAAACATCCTTAGTAATAAAACATGATCCTCTTTGGTCCGCATGGATTAGATTAGGACATTTACTATTATTTTATTTAAAGAAGAGTTAAAAGTGTTAAATTCAATGTTTAATAACTAAACAATTTTTTATATAGGTTTAAACAAAATATAAATTAGACTATAAATATTCATCATAAATATAAAAATATTTCCAACAAAATTGTATTTTATTTATAATTTTTAGACATTAAATAATATAATTTATTTATAACACAATGATGATGCGGTAATTACCTTATTAATGAAATATTAAAATAACTGATATTATAAATATACAAATAAATGTAAATTAGGACTTTTGATGAATTCCACAAATTTTATAGGTTAATATTACATGTTTGGGTTGATTTTATAATTTTATTCCAAAGTGATAAGGTTGTTATGACTTTCACCAAAACCCAATAACAAATAGTGTCAAAATTGACATAAATTAATTTTAAAAAAAAATACTATATTATTGGTTGATATAATATTTCTAAAAACACATGGTTCGGGAAAAGGGATTAAATAATATTATATATGTCATTAATTAACCATTTGTGGTTCTTTTGGAATTTTATAGTATGTTTATTAACAATATAGTGTAAGAATACAAGAAGACACTGTAAAAGTTAAACTATTTAACTAAGAGTTAAATTTAAAAGATATGGTTAAAATGGTAACCGAAACTTGTCTAAAACCTATTGGTTGATAGGTTTTAGACCCATCATTACATTATCCTATAAATAAATCATTTTTTAGCCATTATAAACTGATAATTATTATATTATAAAATAATATTTTAAGCATTTCCTAAAGTGACCCTCATCTCTCTTATAAAAGAGTACTTCCCCTTCTCTCAGAATCACACCTCCAAATCCATTTGGCTCGGCCAAAAACTACCCAAATATCCTTAAAACTTTCTCCCATTTGAAATAGAGGCCTTAATTTGATCATAAATCCAACCTACGGAGCCCGTTTGATCAACTCAAAAGGAAACACCCGAAGAAGAGGTAATAATTTCACTACCCTCTTGCAAGTTCTTTTCTTCTTACACATCCTTTTTATTTTTTGTTTCCACACCAAAATAATAAATACATTAAATTCTACATACTATGATTTTATTATAAATATGGTACAACCATATTCATTATTTTATCCATCCTATAAATGACAAAGTCACCATAGGTGCGTATGTACGGCTTACCGTCTCCACGTCGTGGTGTAGTTTTTTATTCAAACAATTCATTATTTGGATGGGTATAATGATGAGTATAACTGATATGAATAATAAAAATAACATGTTAATGATTCTGTATATATGATATACCATCCAATTACATATTATTTCACCATCAAAATAATGATATTTTCGCTCGTGCGTACGTACAGATTACCGTCTCCATGAGGCGATGAGATTTATTTCCACATTCACAATTCATCGATGATAATAAAAATATATATTATTAATAGGTATGTATTATATTTATTAATAATGATATTGGATATATATATATATACTTACATATATCTTATTCACTTACTTCCGTTCAATACGATATGAAAACAGAAATAACGTTTTTGTGTACGTACGACCTACCATCTCCATAAACGGTGCCTTCCACTTCATATATCTATCTATTATAAATATTTATATTCTAAATATATATGATAAATAAATCAATGTTTATATTCTTGAAGTATTAAAATCATGATCTAAATGGTACGATCCATAATAACAAGTTAAAACACGTACGATAAAGAAAGCAATTATTACCCAAAATGTCAATTTAACATGAAAATCATTATTAAATGGGTATTATAATGTCATAAATGAATTATTTATGATATAATAAATATTAATATGGTTATGGTATAATTTAATAATATACTATGGTCATTATACTGGTGGTTAAATGTACCCTCGACCAAAGGAAAGTGCAATTTAAGGGTTAATTCCTCAATCTCATTATTAGTCAAGATTGTTTATGTGATTTTTTACTGAGAGATATTTATTATCCATGTCCATGTTTCAGAAAAGAGTTTTCAAAGGGATTATTTTAAGGTAATATTTTACTAAAACATCATTTTAAATGTTTTAATGATTTATTCTTCTAAACCTTTCTCATTAATATCCATGTTTTCCAAATGATTTTAAGGATTTGTTTATATGTACATGAATGTTTTAAAATGATAATTTATTTCAAAAGTTTCAAAGTGGTATGAGACACTTTTATTCAAAAATATATTTTAAATGACTTCCTTTATAAATTGTGTGACTTTTAAAATGATTTCAAGGAAAAGGGATATTTCCCTCAAATATTTTTACTAATCATTTTCAACTATGTCAACATCCTTTACTGGATATTATTCTTGATCGAGGTTGATTTATTATGATAAAAATATTCCATATTGTATTGAAGGTTTTATGATATTTTTCATTCTGTATGTGTTATTTTTATACCATTCATGGTTTATGGATAAATTATTGACATTTTGTATGCTAGTTTTAATATTAATGTTTATGTTATGTTTAAACCTTTTCATATGAGGAATCCATTGGACTTAGTAATTGATGGGTGAAGCCCGCTATAGCTCCTCGATACATCGGTAAGTATCACGTGACAAACTAGTGTCTTGGCACAAGGCTTTGACAAAATCTTATTTTTAGTCTCGTCACAAGTCCTTGTCTTTGTGGTTATGAAGTCTGACATTATGCATTCCATCATTATGAAATTAGATATTGATATTAAAAGTGATTATTCGACTAGTAGAATATCCATGTGAATATGTAAATGGAATTATTTAATTTATCTTTTCCATATTATACTGAAGTTAATATTTAAAAGTATTTTTTTAGTTTTATACATTTCCTTAAATTTTTATGCTTATTTGTGAATGTTTCTACGAAATTGTTATCCTGACTGAGCGTTTGAGCTCACCCCTTTATTATATTTTATTTTCTAAGGACTCCAAGAAGTGTATTATGATTGATAAGCAGGGTTAATCTAGGGGATTAATGGTGTTCTCAAAATATCATTTATCTTTTGTTTTATTTTCTAATGTGTAATGTAACGTTCATGTATGTAATCTATTTTCCTAAACTACTAAATTTATCAGTCTCTCATGACTTGATTCCCTGTAATCATGCCAATGTATTAAAATAATGCCCCGACTCTTGGCTTATGATGTCAGGACATTACAGTTGGTATCAGAGGATGTTTAGCAATAATCATGGAAATAGATTTAGATAAAATCTGATTAGAGAACATTACCCTAAGATATATTTGAGGATTAATATAGAAGAACTTCCTAGAATTTTGGTAATGTAGAGTGTTTGTGTATTTTCCATAAAATACATCCGTGTCTGGATATGAGCAGGTAGAGGCTGTTGTGGCATAGATGTACCTAGGAGTGAAAACTCTAACAAAGAGTTTTGGTCATGACCCGGGGTATCCTGGTACACGACAATGGGCCTTGATACACTCTTGGTTATGACACTCCCGGGGGATACGCTTAGGATAATTCACATTTCCATTACAAGAAATTATGAAGGAATTAAAAGTAAATACTTCCTAAAAGAAAACATTTTATGATTATAGATTATTTGCATAATCTTTTCAATTTATGTTAGGTATTTTACAAGTTTGGAATTATGCATTGTGATTCATAAACTAACCTATTGTATGCCATTGTTTAAAAATGGATCCTAGTAGAAGGAATGATAATTCCTAGAATACGCATAATCGAAAGATTAAGAAGGATCATATATTTCATGGTATTAAGCCAACATTTAAAAGGGAAATAGTCTCCCACGTATTCTCATCATATGAAGAAATAAGATCATGTGTTTATAAGATAAGAAATGAATTCTCTGTGTCCTACGGATTTGAAGGGAAGAAAGATAAGAAAAGGATGGAAGAGAGAAAGATGGATAAAGGGAAGTGGGGAATGAAGGATTTTCCCATATTTGATAACTGTGGAAAGAATCACCTTGGTAAATTCTTGAAGGGAATGTGAGTTTCTTATAAGTGTGGAGAAAAAGGACACCATGTATGTGATTGCATGGGTAAGAAAAAGGTTTCAAATGTACAATGCTTCATCTGCAAGGAGTTGGGACTTTAAGAAAATCAATTTCGAAATCATCAGAGTATACCTCAAATGCTACTATTAGATAATAATCAAGTTACGATACTACTGAAGATGAAGAGTAATGATTAGAGTTATTATTTTGTTATTAAAGTATTGTGTCATTTGAGTATTGTATTAATAATGTAGCTGTTATAAGAATTATAGAGTATATAAGGATTGTACTGTACTACTATTTCATTAAGGACTTGAGATTGTGTGGAACCAATAAAAGTGACTCAATAGTAGGTTAATTTTTTTGGAAAATAAATGGTTTAGAGAAAGATAAACCATAACATAGTTTTGATACTATGGTAGTGATTTTGGAATAATATATGACTGATTTGGATAAATTATATTGGATATTATTGATTACCTTGAAACTGATTAATGATTTTTATATTCCATAATTGTTTTAGGTTACAACTTTTTTGGATAGAAGGATTATATCTAGTATTCTATATGGAATAAGGGGGAATTAATTTAATCAATAAGTTTTTATGGTAATTCGGGGTGTTACAATGTTTTAAAATAATACATGATGAAGGTATTCACATGTTATTACGTGGAAAAAAGAATATTCATAGTGTTTACCTTTCTTATAAATTTTGGACTGTGAGTTTGGATAGAAGTATTTTGGATAAGTCTAAAGGTTGGAATCGATTTAGTTTGACATTAGATACTATTGTTATGGTTAAATAATTTCATGAGATTACTTTTGGATTTTCAGAAAATAGACAACCCATAGGTCAAGCGACAACCCGTCACGTCTGGAAAGGCCGTGAGACATGAACCCACAACTGAAGAGCGACAAGGGTGAATCACCTACCACTGGCCTACGTGATGTCTCAGTTTGTATAATGTAGTTTTTTAAATGGTCTGAGTGATAAATTATAAATTCATCCTTTCGGAACCCTATACGATTATGATAAATAGAATATTTTTTAATTATATTATCTTTTGGAGTGGAAGATGAGTTTGTGGTAGGAATTAGTTTAAGGATGAAACTCAACTAGTCAAGTATATATATATATATATATATTCCCTCTTATTCTATGAATAAATTAATTCTTAAACATTATAGAAGGGATCTTAAAACCAAAAATGTGTTACCCTAATACCATACATTTTGTTGAACTGATAATATTTTACATCATCTTAGATTGATGGATTTGAGGCCCTCAATTTTACACTTGTTTTTCATTGATGACCTCAATCACTCCCAATAAATATTTTCATTACCTCCAATTATGTGTCTCTAATTCCCACCAATGTTCTCTTAATCGGGATCATAATTTGGTGGTGACATTTTCATTTCCCCTCCCCTATAATTAAGACTAAATTTTATTAACCCAATGTCCAATGTGGGTTTCCACTACTACAAAAATGGGATTTATCAGCATTGATAAAGGGGGGTCCCCTTTATCAGTGCTCAAAAAGTGATGATAAAATACTCATTTACTAGTACTAAAAGAGTGCTAATAAAGGAATCCTTTATCAGCACTGTTTTAGAACTGATAAAGGCTACCTTTATCAGCACTAAAAAGGATCTGGTAAATGCCCTATCTGCTGCAAAAAAAATTCTGCAACAGCACACCCAAAAAAAACCTACAAATAATGCAGCATCTCAATAATTATATCCATACAAAATTGACACATAAATCATAATATAATTACACCATGTATACCCATACAACATTTACACATAATTCATAAGTTAATTAAATACATAAAGAAATTTATTCAGAATTCAAGGGGTTGGGGAGGTTGTTCAGGGGTTTTGGGTGGCTGTCCAAGCGGGGTTTGGGGGTGTCTGGGGGGATGTGGGTGTCTGGGGGGGGGGGTCCAGGAGGTTTGATGGCTGTATAAGGAGGGTGGTGGTGTCCAGGGGGTGGGGGTGTCTAGGTGGTGGGGTGGTGTCTAGTAGGGGGGTGACCAGGTGAGGGGATGATGACTTGTTCATGTAAAAAATGACCCGTGGATCATTCTCATAAAGGATCAACACAATCCGAATGAGTTTGGTTGGATTTTTTTAGGTCAATTGTTGTTTTCACTTAAACATTTGTCCATTTTTAACAAATGTGAGCCTCTTTGAGTGGTACCGGACACACCATGCCTCAGATTGAGGCGGGGAAGACTCGTGCATGTCACATAGTAACCGTGGATCATTCTCCTAACGGATCAAGACAATCTGAATGCTTTTGGTTGGATTTCCATAGGTTAGTTGTTGTTTTCACTTAAAAATTTGTCCATTTTAAACAAAAGAGAGACCCTTTGAGTGGTACTGGACACACGATGCCTCATAATGAGGCGGGGATGACTCGTACATGTCCCCAACACACCCGTGGATCATTCTCTTAATGGATGAAGACAATTCAAATGAATTTGGTCGGATTTCCATTGGTCAGTTGTTGTTTTCACTTAAAATTGTGTCCATTTTAAAGAAAAGAGAGACCCTTTGAGTGGTACCGGACACACCGTGCCTCATATTGAGGCGGGGATGACTCATGAATGTCAAAAAGTACTCTTGGATCATTCTCCTAAAGGATCAATACAATCCGAACGCATTTGGTCGAATTTCCGTAGGTCAGTTGTTGTTTTCACTTAAAAATTTGTCCTTTTTAAACAGAAGAGGGACCCTTTGAGTGGTACTGGCCACACCGTGCCTCAGATTGAGGCGGGGATGAATTTTGCTCATCACAAAGGACCCTTGGATCATTCTCCTAATGGATCAAGACAAATTGAATGTGTTTGGTTGGATTTCTGTAGGTTAGTTGTTGTTTTCACTTAAAATTGTGTCCATTTTAAACAGAAGAGAGACCCTTTGAGTGGTACCAACCACATCGTGCCTCAGATTGATGCAGGGATGACTCGTGAATGTCACAAACGACCTGTGTATCATTCTCATAAAGGATCAACATAGTCTGAGTGCGCTTCGTCAGATTTCTGTAGGTCAGTTGTTGTTTTCACTTAAAATTGTGTCCATTTTAAAGAAAAGAGAGACCGTTTGAGTGATACCGGACACAACGTGCCTCAGATTGAGGCGGGGATAACTCATACACATCACAAAGGAACCATGGATCGTTATCCTAATATATCAATACAATCCTAATACGTTTGGTCGGATTTCTGTAGGTCAGTTGTTGTTTTCACTTAAATTTTTTTTCTTTTTAAACAGAAGGGAGACCCTTTGAGTGGTACCGGCCACACCGTGCCACAGATTGAGACAGGGATGACTCATGCACATCAAAAAGGACTCTTGGATCGTTATCTTAAAGTATCAAGACAATCCAAATGCATTTGGTTGGATTTCCATAGGACAATTTTTGTTTTCACTTAAAAGTGTGTCCATTTTAAACAGAAGAGAGACCCTTTGAGTGGTACTGGCCACACCGTTCCTCAGATTGTGACGGGGATGACTCATTCACTTTACAAAGGACCATTTTATTGTTCTCATAAAGGATCAACACAATAAAAATGCGTTTGGTTGGATTTCTGTAGGTTAGTTGTTGTTTTCACTTAAAAATTTGTCCATTTTAAACAAAAGAGAGACCCTTTGAGTGGTACTGGCCACACCGTGACTCAGATTGAGGCTAGGATGACTTGTGCACGTCACAAAGGACTCATGGATCATTCTCATAAAGAACTAATACAATCAAAATGCATTTGGTCAGATTTCCATAGGTTAGTTGTTGTTTTCACTTAAAAATATGTCCATTTTAAACAGAAGAGAGACCCTTTGAGTTGTACCAGCCACACCGTGCCTCATATTGAGGCGTGGATGACTCGTTCACATCACAAAGGACCTTTGGATCATTATTATAATGGATAAACATAATCCAAATGTGTTTGGTCAGATTTCCATAGGTCAGTTGTTGTTTTAACTTAAAAATCTGTCCATTTTAAATAGAAGAGAGACCATTTGAGTGGTACGAGACACACCGTGCCTTGGATTGAGGCAGGGTTGACTCATACACATCCCCAATGCTCCTGTGGATCATTATCTTAAAGGATCAATGCAATTTGAATACGATTGGTCGTATTTCCATAGGTCAGTTGTTTTTTAACTTAAAAATCTGTCCATTTTAACCAAAAGAGAGACCCTTTGAGTTGTTCATCATTCTTTCTTATTTTTGGTGTATATCATCTATTAAAATGGGAAATTGACTCATTGGAGAAAATATGTTTTATTTAATAACAGTTAAAATATTCATATGAACATTTACATACAATAATGTGTCATCTTTTGATCCCCAAAACCCCTCTCAGAAATGACTACCAATTGTACACGTCCCCAAGTCATATCTTCATGTTATTCGTGTACAATCTATCATCAAGAATGCGGCCCACTCGTTTATGAACATATCTATATTGTATTGTGAGTATGACACTTTTTGGAAGTCAGATTAGTACTACAAAATATAAAAATAAAGAATTAATAAATAAATTAAACGAACTAGTAGTTGTTTTTGAAAATACCTTTTTAGGGATTCTTGTTTCTTGATGAAAAATGATCTCCTTCATAAATTTACAAACATAATAACTGCAATCATTATCGTTTGTTTGGTTTGGATACTTCAAAAAAATTGATCATTAGGAGAATAAGTAACTTGTGTTGAGATGTGTTTTGATTGTGAAATTTTATTATATATACCCTAATATTTGTCCAGACATAGTACTTGATTGCCTCCTTATGCTTAGCCCCTGTCCTCATTCCTTTTTTATATGATAATGATACACCGCCCTATCATAATGGAATCCTCAGTAAAAGATAATATAAATTATATTAATTGATGTTTAGACCTAAAATGTAGGATTTGGTGTCTTACAGACTCACAAACTCCATCATGTGTGGTCGGTTTGATGGATATCCTTGCTTTGAAACCAGAAAATAAATCTTTGGAGTATCCAAGTTCACCATAATTAGCATCCAATGATGCCTTAAAACACCAAAAGAGATAATTAATAAATGAATTCAAAATATAATTGACATTATTTAATCATAGAGTTTTACCCCTACATGGTTGGTATTAAGAAGAGTCTGTCATATATAAAATTTCATTCTAATGTTTTCAGAAAGCCATTCACTATTTCATTCTTTTTTGATGGCTCTATTTTCGTTAGATGTGATGATGTGGTATGAGGACCAACGAGTCCAAATTTTGGCTCATGGGAAAATTCCTTTAACTATTTCTCATATATACGTCTCTCAACAATATAAAATGCATTTAGTCATAATTTGTACATTTGATCAGCTTTTAGAAAATCAATTCATGGAAATGTACCTCATATATATATATATTTAAAACTGTGATGCCTATCCAACCATTTTCAAGGATCTCATTTACATTTTCCGTAGCATAAAAATCTTGACTTTCCACACCGTATATATTCTCTTTGAAAACCACTATATGACTACTACCACCTCTTATCTTTGTATCCACATGAGTCTTCAATGCTAGTAAATTTGGATAGAGAATAGGTGGTGTTATTGTGCTTTTAGTAGCTCCTTGGGATCAGTTGGTCGATCCTTTAGATGGTTTTGAGCCGATATTTGTCACCCCCTTCCCTTTCTCCGTCTATAATAACATTCATTGGTTTAGACCCTTTTTTCATTATTTGTTAAAGGTTTAGCTTGAAAAAAAGGAAATAAAAACCTCTTTGGCTGCATGTACTCTTACAAGTTGTGACGACCATGAAATGAATGTCCCAATAGCCTTTTCAACTGTATGAATATCATCATCATCAAGTGGAAAGGGTATCTCTGCATTTGGCTCATGAGCTACAGTAATCGTCACTTTTAGATGATCTTTCGGAAGTGGTATATTAAGCAGCATGTCATCTGGGATATTGAACATTGTGGCCCTCGCTAAAGGTGATAGGTGGGTGTTGACAGATATAAATCACAGTCATTATCACCCTATAGAAGATCAGTACTGTAAATGTGTCATTGTTTTTCTGATTTACATTTCATGGGAACAATTATTAGAATATTGATTACCACAGGTAGGACAGCTCTTTGAGGAGAATGGCTCACCTCAAAGCTGGTGGGGGGTGGGGCGGGATCTTCACGTGCTGGTTATTCTGGAGTTGTGTCTTCTCCTTGCTTCCCACCCATAAAAGTTTATATCAACTCTCCCTACCATTGCAATCTTTCATCAAGGTTTTCTAGTTTTTCGCTCATTTGTTTCAATGTTTCATCTCTATCATCCGTTTTTTTCTTCTCAAAATATACTTGGGGTGTCACCCAAAACCCTGCACCCCTGACAAGACTGTATTTTTCTGGCTGCTTCAAAGCCATCAATAATATGTCTGCATCCACTATAGGAGTAGCTAATTATTGTGACTGTCGAATATAGGAAAATAAATTTTTATTATTATGTAATAACAATTTAAAACAATCTTTTTATTGTTGTGTCATACTTACAAAAATTTCCCACACTTTTTGTGTGTTCTCATCTACTAGCTTCCTTTCCTTATTCACATGTGCCTCCTTCCAAAGCACATGATGTGGGATGAAGGTGTATTTGGTTTTAGACTCATCAATCTACATATAAACATAGAAAGATAATTATGATGTTGTTTGTTGGAACCTAACAATATTACTATAAATTTAAAATATGTACTATTTTCTTTTCTAGTTAAGCGTACCCCATCCTTCCTTTATGATAGGGGTATGTTGGTTTTGATGCACATTCCTTATTTTCTTTACATAGTTGTTGTTTCATAAATTAAATATTGACAATAAAATTGATGAATACACTTATCCTCAAACAACGTATTATCACCCACAATGTACCTAAAACTTCTAATCCCCATGGTGGCCAATAAATGAATCCCATGCTTCTTGTGATATCAAGTGAACATAGACAATGGGTGGGTGTGGGTTTATTTTACCTTTGGAATCTTTCAAGTGACATCTTGTTAAAATAGTGAGAAAACCTCGATGAATCCTTCCTACAAGCCTTAGTACACAATTTTTTTGTGAATAATCTTCTATAAATGTATTCTGAAAGAGATTGAGAAGTGTAAGACATTGTTTCATTATTTTATTTGCTATTAAATTAGAGAAATAAATTCATAATGTTACCGTAATTTCTTCCCAGATCATAGCCTACATCCTGGACACAACATGGTTCCATGAATCTATGTCAATCATTACGCTTTGTCGAGTAAAAAATCCAATATAACTACTAAACAATTCCTTGTTGGGATTCACGTGTTGTCCTCGTTCATTCCATTCAATGTCAAATTTTATGCCTTTTCTTTTCGCCTTAAGAACTTTGGCTAACACTGTCAAACTACGACGCACCTGTGTTTTCTGCGACGTCGATCCTTCATTCCTGACCATTTAATCGATATCAACATCATCTATATGTTCATCTGAAATGGTAGCAAGGACATTTGATGATGGTTGTGGGACCTCAACACTAGGAGTAGCAGGAGCTGCAGCAACCGGAGAAGTAGGAGCAGTAGGAGCAACATGAGGAGCATCAGGAGCAGCAACAGCCACAACAGCAGCTTGAGAGACTTGTTCAACCTCAAGGTTAGGAGCACCAGAATGTGCAGAAGTCATTATCTGTGAAAGTGGTTGAACAGTTAATTTATATTACATAAATTCAGTAATGATAAGATAATAACATAAAATAACATGATCTATATTACAAACAAAATATAAGCTATTTATTGAACTCTCTTTCATTTTTTCAAAGGATGAAGGGATTTGACACCTCAATCGATTATCCAAATCCCTTCATTATGGTCTCATCTAACATAAAAAACATCATCTATATTGGGACCGCTCCAAAATGATTGTGACGTACCACTGAAAGGATCTTCCTCAACCGAATTTTCATCAGAACCTTTAGTAGTTTTGTATGCTAATAGAATAATCGACCTCTTTCAGTTTGCGGGATCTTGAACATAAAAAACATGTACCACTTGTGATTCCATTATAAACTATTCGTCTTTGTACCCTTCTTTACAAAAATCATGTTTCACAAATCCCCATTCATCTATTTTATTACCACGATTGTTATTAACCGATTTGCATTGAAAAATTGTCAATTGGAATGTCGTATAATCCAAATCCCATATTAATTTGATAATGCCAAAGTACGACATATTTGCATAAATTATATTTCTGTCCTTACTACCAGAAACACACATCGCTTCAGCCACTAGTGTAACTCCTCTATTTTTCATGGTATATCTTCATCATTTTCATTTTTATATAATGTATAACCATTAATTGCATAAACACAGTAAGATAATAAATACACACTTGGTCTAGCGGCTACCCATCGAAGTCGTTCTGAAATTGAATTCGAATTTTCATCCAACTACTTAAAAATATGGTCTTAAAACCATCCTATAAACTGGTGATTATGTGTATTTGATAACCATTTTTCATCCCTTGATGGATTCAACTACCTAATAATTTCTTTGTGAGTTTCAATATATGGAGCAACCTCCCAACTGTTATGAAAAACATAATGGTGGGCCTGCTCGTGATCTATAATGCTGATTGTCACAACATCTCTTCCAGAAATTCCCTCACCCTCAATGCGTCTAGTGTGAGAAGATTTTGGGAGACCAATTCTTTCTACATCAGATAGGTATTCAGTACAAAATTCAATGGCTTCCTCAACAATATCTCTCTCCACTATAAAACCCTTAGGCTGACTTCAATTTTTGACATACCCTTTCAAAATATTCATATACCGTTCAATAGGATACATACATCTATAGTGTATAGGACCAAAAAGTAGAATATCTCTCACCATGTGAATCATCAAATGAACCACCATATCAAAGAATGTTGGCGGGAAGAACATTTCTAATTCAAATAATATGATGAAAATTTCTTTTTCCATAGCTGGAAATTTCTCCAGGTCTAAAACTTTGCTACATATAGATTTGAAAAAGAAACAAAGTTTTTTTAACGTATGACGAACATTATTGGGCAAAATGCAATGTAAAGATACAGGAATTAGATCTTGGATCAAAACATGGTAGTCATGTGATTTCAAACCTTTTAACTTAAAATCATTCATTGACTCAATGTTCTTGATATTTGATGAATACCCTTCTAGAAACATTACATCATTGAAGAAGTTGAAAAACTGGTATCTCTCCTCCCTAGAAAGAGTATAAGCAGTTAGAGGAAGAAACATTTGATTTTCACCCTTCATGGGAGCCAACTCTTCTCATATTCCCATATCAACCACGTCCAACCTTGCCTTAATTCCATCATTTTTTTCCCAGGGGAATTTAGCAACATTCCAATAACACTATCGCATACATTTTTTTTGCACATGCATCACATCAAGAAAATGTTTGACGTACAAACAATTCCACAATAGTAATTCAAAAAAAAACTGATCTCTTTTTCCAACCGATTTTCGTATGGTTTTTCAAAAATGGTTTACCAAAAACAGTGTTTACATCTTTTAATTTCTCAAATAGCCGATCACCTGTTAGTGGAGACGGTGCTGCGCGTTCTTCTGAACTTCCATTGAATTATGTCATCCCAGATCAGTACTTATACCGACGAGGTAGAAATCTACGATGTCTTAGAAGCTCATATTTCGATGAATGTTTCATCCTAATTGATTTTGTATCTTCTTTGCACACGGGAAACCCTTGAGTTCCTTTAATGATATAGCCTGAAAAATTACCATAAGTGGAGAAATAATTTATTGTCCCATACAACATTTCTCTAAACGTGAAGTATACACTTTTATAAGCATCATACATCATAACACCTGAATCCCACAATAACATCAAATCCTCAATCAAAGGAGCCAAATAAACATCAATATCATTACCTGGTTATTTTGGTCCTGATATAAGCATATATAACCTGATGAATTTTCACTTCATACATTACCAGGGTGACAAGTTATAATTTACCAACATAGCAAGCCATGTACTATGAATGCTGGTTTGAAAACCAAAAGGATTTACTCCATCTGTAGATAACACAAGACGAAGGTTTCTCGGCTTTTTTCCAAATTTAGGATAGTAATGATCAATTTTCATCTATTGAGGAGAGTCGGCTGGATGATGCAATTTCCCATCTTTATTTATTTTATCTGCATTCCAAGACAATTGTCTTACAGTTTCTTCACTTCCATATAGATGCCTAAACCTTCGAATGATTGGAGTGTACCATACAACTTTCGTAGGATTGGATTCAACTTTTTGGTATCGAGAAGCACCACAGTTTGGGAATTCTGTAAGTGATTTGTTCTCCATACGAAACAATATACAATTTTCGGGAAGGCATGTATTCCTTCAAGAAATCATACCCATCAAGCGCAGAATTCATTTAGCTTCACATGTCTGTCTTGGGAGGCCATTATCTTCAGGGAGCATGTCATTCAAGAGAGCAAGTAGTTTTGTAAAACTGACATCACTCCATCCGTTTCCTGATTTAAATTTATACAACTTTAGTATAGCTGACAATGTTGTATACTTGGTGCAAACAACATACAATGGCGTCTTTGCACAACTCTTTAACTTCTCAAGCAATTTTCGGCAATCACGGAGTTCATCTTCAATTGACTTTTTCATTTCTTCAATATGATCTTCATCATAATTGACATCTGTAATCACATCTTCCATATGTTCTTCTTCATTATCCATATTAGTATTCATATCTGATGATCCATAAAATGCAGTTTTATCCCAGCCAATATCTACATTTGCTTTTTCTCCGTGTTTATTCCAACATTTATAACTTCGATCTATTCTGTGACATATCAAATGTTCTTCCAACTCCTTTGGAGTAAGTAGTCTATAATAAAAACAATGTAAACATGGAAAAAGTATTTGAGAAGGATCCTTTGCGTGATCCTTTGCAAATTTGATGAACTCTTTCACTATGTTCTCGTTCTCTATTGTCAAACAATTAGCATACATCCAATCTTTATTCATCTTCATCCTATTTGAATCTCATATATTAGTATTTATGGTTCAAGTACAAAAAAAAAGACTTCCAAATATAATATAAGAGAACAAATTCATTATAAAAATATATATTAATAGAGTTTAACCATTAGTATTTATTCATCTTCATTAAATATAATTACTTTAGATTCATTATAGTTTCCTCAAATCACACCAGACCAAAAACAAGAATAATCAAGAATGATACATCTACCACTCCTAGGTCTCTACCCTACATTCAATATCATCATGCCTCAATACCCATATATCCACACATACACATGTCCCAAACACATAAAAAACCATATCCACATCAGAACCAAAGTACCAATATGGATTTAAATCAGGTTACTCGACTCAACTGGTGGTGTGTAAGAAATAATAAGAAAATATAATAAGTATATAGTCACACAAAAATCTCAAACTGGTGTTAATAATCCAATAAACCCAAGGAAGGAGGTGTCACCGTTGGACACCTTGGTAGTGATGAATTTATTGCAATCTTGAACCGTATCAACAACATATTTATTATTCCAAAATACCCACTTGTGTCTGTTTGAGGGGTCAGAGTGTATAAATCCATGCAACTTAATCTTCCAAGATAATTCTATGATTATTATAGAGGTTTTTGTGTTATTTGACAACAACAACAATGACATTATGCCTTTTTATTTATATGGTGAGGAAGTCTGATTTAGCATGGGCACTATGACCATGATTATTACATATGAAGATAATAATGATGGGTAGGACAGGGCTCTGGCATTGGATCTAGAGCTAGTAGCCTTATTGATGTGGGAGGATGATCTCTCATTGAGGTACCTTGATTTTGAACATGTTCATAATCCCTTTTGGTTGGTAAGCTTCATATGAGTGGGAGAAGAGGATCCAAAGGGGAAGGCGAAGGATGGGTATTGAAACTTGGGGGATGGTGAGGGAGTTATATCTAGATCAATAAGTATTTGGAGCTGGATGATAGGCTCAGATCCATGGGATATAGAAAAAACACTTCTAGGAAGCGGCCTGGCCACTACAGAGAAGTAGTCAGTAACCTCAGTGAGGGAGAAGGATAGGGATAGAGGTAGGTGTGGAAAGTCTAGAAAGATTGTTGGTCTGGGAATCATTCCATAAAAGTGCACTTCTAGACAAAGTCACTTAGATAGCATGAAGGAAAGAAGGGGGAACCCCTCAAAGAAAAAAGGGTTCAAGCATTGGATGACCTAGAAATGCATCAAAAGTGGGTGGTGTTGTCCTTAAAGAAAAAGGTTATCCTTCATTCCATACATTAAAGTGAAATGGTGTTGGATATAAGGGAATTGATAATACCTAAGAGGAATCTAGTGAAACTAGAATCCAAGCGGGGAGGACCTTAAATTTTCCATAAACTTCACTCTGATAGTGTAAACTCATTGATCGCTATTGATGATGAGTATATAAATCTTTCCACCAATACTATGTTTCTCAAGAGATATTTTACATGAATAAACCATCCCTTTAGTATGATATATATGGATTTTAACTAAAAATCCAACATCCTAGTTATATGGTGTTTCGTGTGGTGTTGAGCCGCCACAAGCCCCTTCTCACATCAAGTCGTTATTCTTGCATGAAAAGCCAAAAATACTGGGACACACCCCCTTTAGTCCATGAATCATGAACATAAACCTTTTTTTATCCTCTACCCATATTTCACATGGTGTAGGGACTCTATGGATGGAAAATTTACCTCACCCTCACTATATAGTCTAGTTGCATGATATGGAACCATGTGACATTTTGGTAAAATATATTCAACCTTAAAATACATTATCATAATCCTAATCACAAGATATTAAATTGCGTGTACAATTTTCTCATTGCATGAAGTTAAAAAACATGGTTTATGTCACTATTGTATGATATAAAACTTTGAAATGATGTTATCCTTCAACCGAGAGGGCTCCCTCTTTCTGATGCCGATCACTTACCGCACCATGTTGAAGAACTAAATAAGGATTGATTCCCATTTAATATCATGGGATATCAAGAGACTGAAAAATTATATATCATTGGATCAGCTCACTCATTGAACTACCTCAACACTTCCATCGATGAAAACAAGTTTTTCTCTCAGTCACAGATTCACTCCATCTATTAAAAAATTTCATTCAATTTATTAAAAAAAACAAAACATTGTGGTCAACCATTTTCTAAAATATATATTTTATTTTTTATAAATGAAAAAAATCACAAGGAATTCTATTTTCCTAACTTCATCTACTTTTATAAAAATAACAACACACATATTAAGAAATCCCTTTTAAAGAAAATCAACCCACGTCAAACATTCCCCAAATATTCCACATTTTGATTTACAGTAAAAAAACTATACTAATAGAAGATCCTAGAATAATGGAGTAATGATAAAAGAAAAAATAAATAATCAAGGATAGATAAAAACTAAACTGTAGAAAAAGTAAATAATAAAGGTAATCAATGGGAGTAACTCATAATCACAAAATCATCCATTAAAGAAATTATGGGAATGAAACTAATTTTAATTGGAGAAACATAGGATGATATCTGACCTATAGGTTCTAATGGAAATTGACTCACTCACGGAACACCACCTGGTTATGTGACCAGACAATCAATATATTCGAGGCCTCTTGGGGACATAAAAAATAGACTCATGTGATCACCTCAATGCTAACTAGAGTAGAACCCATTTGATTACTCACAAATCTAAGGTCTCCCATGTACCAACTACCAAACATAAAGCAAAGTATTCATCACAATCATCAATAGTAAAATCCCAAAATCAAAAAATGGTTTGGAAAACATGCCTTAAACATATCATTAACTTATTTCAGGTATATCTAGAACCTTGTTTTGGTCTCCTTATATTTGGGGATTATCTAAATATGGTTTGAGTGAATTTTGAGAAATTTTAGTGGTTTTGGGGGGGTGTTCATGGTTGGATCATTTTTAGGGGAAATCATGTCATTGTGCCTAATAAACCATTCATCCTAGGATGAGCCACTACAAGGGGGTTCATAGATTTTTCAGACCATGAAAACAACATCACCAAACCATGCGCCCTACGAAATTGAGGGTTTTCATGGTTGGTGTATGATTAATCAAACTATGCAACTCATCTAAAATCCATGTAAGGGTGTTCGGTTGGACCATGGTTATTACTAACTATGTGGCCCGACCCAAGAAATCGTGCACATGATCATTAGATAAATCAAAAATATTTTTAAAATTCATAAACACATGTTTAAGAATCCAAAACACCGTAATTTATCCATAACATTATTCCTTTGAGTTTGTAGGAACTCTATAGGTTATCTTGAATCCTCCGACATATTCTCTTTTTGGATCAATGAACATATAATTGCATTTTATCTCTGTTTGATATGTAAATATCCACTCATATAGAAGAAAACCAAGGTTGTTAAACCATCACTCAATAATTTTACAAACTCAACTTCATGATGAAATAATCCTTAAACATAGGTCCTAATAATTCTAGAAGATTATGTGTAACTGGGGACCAAAAAATAATTGCACACCTGGTCTTACAATGCGAAGATCAAGGGTGGCGGAGGTCCGACAATGCGTAGATCGAGGGTGGCAGATGTCCGACACGCGAAGCTCAGCGGGCAGCGGAGGACCGACAATGCAAAGCTTGAGGGAGGAAGAGGTCCGGTAACGCGAAGGTCATCGGGCAGCAGTGGGGAGTCATAGGGTTCCAGTACCGCGAGAGCTTTAAGTCGTGATAAAACGTGGGCACTATGTGACCGACTTTATAAAAAATGGACAACGGTTTTAGCAGCGCTAAAATTTTAGTGCTGATAAATCCTTCCTGTATCAGCGCTATCATTTTAGCACTGATAAAGAGATTCTTTATTAGTTCTTTTCTAGCGCTGATAAAGGGTCATTTTATCAGCGATTTTTTAGCGCTGATTATGTTTACCCTATATCAGCGCTAAAATTTTAGTTCTGATAAAGGGTTTCTTTATCAGCGGTATTTTCTTAGCGCTGATATAAGGTGGAGCTTCCCTTTCCCATTTTTGTAGTAGTGTTTCCAGAAAGGTATTTTTCTATTTTTAACCATTTATTTTCAAAGAAAAATTTGAAATTGTGAGGACACAATTTATTGAAGGAGGGTAGAATGTAACACCCCATGATTTTATAGTATGTTATCTCATTTAAGTAAATCAATAGCTTGAGCTACACGCAACACCGAGTTCGAGCGCACCACAACTTACCAAAATAACCGTTGAAAAAGAGTTATAAATAGTATTAACTACATTTTTAAATCTTATATACTCTATATAATTTTATCATCCATATTATGTGTTTCTTATACATAATATAATAAGAAATTCATTTTTTGAGATAAAAGAAGTATTTTTCAAAAAATGAAATTTTACTTCCTTTTAATGGAGAACCTTTTTTAAAACCAAGATTTTACACTTTTATATATTCAATTTAATTAAATATAATTATTATTTAGTAGCGGGACTGAAAAATCTAGTTTGGAAAAAATTTTGGTACTTTTCTGATTACTTTCATATTTTGATGAATAGTGAAAGACACTACGTTATTATTTTAAACCGACTTTTTATTTAAATAAGTATTTATTTTATTTAAATTTATTTTCAGTCAAAATAGATATATAATACCTATATAATTTCAATGTAATTCATTGGAGTCATTTTATAATAAAATTAGATGTATAATGTTTTATTGAACTTTTTAACATTTTTTACCCACCTTCTAGGAGAATTTCCAAATTTGCATAAAGCATAATTTTACAAATTCTGTGAATTGAATTTCAAAAATTTGAGAGACACAGTTGAAATCAGTATGTAAAATTTGGTTAAATAAGATGGAAATAATTTTTAGTGAATAATAACTTTTGACTTTTATTTACTGCGGTTAAAAGTAAATAGGGTAATTAAGGAAAAAATGATATTATAATTAACCTAACACATGTCCTAATTCTATTGGATTAGTTGAATTCTACAAAAAACTACCTTAGAAATAAAATATGATCCTCTTTGGTCCACTTGGATTATATTTGGGCATTTATTATTATTTTATTTAAAGAAGAGTTAAAATTGTTAAATTCAAAGTTTAATAACTAAACCATTTTTTAAATAGGGTTAAACTCAATATAAATATGACTATAAATATTAATTAGAAAGATAAAAATATTTAATAAATAATGGTATTTTATTTTAAATTTTTATACATTAACTAATTTAATTTATTTATGCCACAATGATGATGCAGTAATTACCTTATTAATGTAATATTAAAATAATTGATATTATAAATATCCAAATAAATATAAATTGAGACTTATGATTAATTACACCAATTTTATAGGTTAATATGACATGTTAGGGATGATTAGATAATTTTTTTTAAGTGATAATGTTGTTATGACTATCACAAAAACAAAATACCAAATAGTGTCAAAATTGACATAAATTAATTTTTAAAACAAATACTATTTTATTGGTTGATATTGTCACACCCCGACCCCTCTAGGATGGAGCCAGTGCATTAATTGGGATATTGGAACGGATAAAAGGAATGAAAATCCCAAAGGAATGATCATTTTAGTAGTCTTGAAGAAACTAGATAACTAGATGCATGTCCAATTACATTGGAAAAGGTTCCAAAATACAATACATAACAAAAACTAAAAACTATAGCCATAGGAACTCAATAAACGATCACCTCTTCATCACTTGTTGATGGAAAACAATGAAAGGGGTGATCTTAAATGCTCAGTAAGGGTTACAAATAGTGGAATTATGAATACAATAATATGTGAATCATAGTCAATCTGACATAATCAATATGGCATGGTGAATAAACGAAAAACATATGCCATTAATAAACTGAGAATGAAACTGCATCCATAGATTTTGTCATAGTGAAAATCTCATGGATAATAATAATAACCGATAATGAATAAATATAATTATTATTAATTGGATGTCATGTATCAGGAACAAGAAAATATAATATCGTTAATACAATTTAGTTCTATGGGTAGAAACCCGTTTTATTTTTGGAAACAAACTCAAAGGGTTTTCCACCAACTGGTTTGTCTCAGGAGACCTACTAATGCATAGAGGGTCTATAATAGGCCCCACCTGTCACTTATTTTCTAAATAATTCTTTATACATTGATTCAATACAAGATAAATATTCCTTTTCAATATCTATATAGAGTAGAGTATATGAATTCATCAATATTTCAATAATTAAAATAACTTTCCAAATAAGCACCGTATGTAAAATGGTACACGGTTTAGACAACAACATATCCATGACATGAAATTATGGATATTTAATATAAATATAATATCAAATGAAAAGTAATCTCAAATGGTCATTAGGTACACTGCATAAGGATTATTAGGTGCACAATACAAAGTTAGTCACAACCAAATAGTAGTTGAGGCAAAGTCTCTTACCACAATGTAATCGATCGAATAATAGGACCAGAACCTAATAAACTTCAAATTAATCATTTAATACCATGACTATATAAAAAATCATGTTATTATATATCAAATTTCATTACACATATGACACCTGAATAAATAAGTGGCGAACAATGAAAATCTCACAGAAATGAAAGTGAGATGAGAAACCCCTTACAAACATTTTGACATGGTAACAAGTGTTATTGCAAGGGATTAATGAGAGGTAAAGGGGTATTACATTATTTATATGTCACTAGTTCAGTATGGGGAGGTGAAAAATAAGACCCCATCATTAGGTATTAAATATAAAAGGGCACAACATAGGGGATATTTTTGAGCAAAAGTGAGAGAGAGGACCCCTTACCTTATGCTCGAAGGTGTTCTTGTTTGTTCTTAACGAACTGAATAATCAAATTTATCTTAATTAATTAATAAGTTCATAACCTCATAAATATTTAATTGATATTTTATAACCTAATTATGTTCATTAATGGCCTTTTTGATGGGTTTAAGAGATTCAATTTTCCTGTTTTGGAAGCATTTTCTTACTCGGTTTCATGATTTGTTTACTTGTATTCATTAATGGAAGTTCATTTGAAATGTGGTAAAACATACAGAATTTTTAATATAAATTATTAGTGAAATTTAAACGATATAAATTATCTTATAATTATTCTGGTTATATACCATTAGGATGACTCATTCGATGAGTTAAAATAAACACTTGGATTTGGTTTGACAGTTTTGTGCACAATAAAATTGTTTTGTATTATTATTCCACATTATGAACGTGTGAATATTACAGAACATTAATCAAGATAAAATAAATATATCTTGACCTGTTTCACCCATTTAAAAGGTTTAATGACTATTATTGAATATAGTAATGGAAATTCAAAAGCCGTCTTCCTTGAGTGTGATAAATTTACACATCTCGGATGCTGTTTGCATTTGTTGTATAAAAGGAAAGGAAAAAGAGAGATTATGATGAAATATTATATTAGAACAATAAAAATCAAGTACATGTAAGGTACTGGAATTATCATGGAATTTGGATGACTGGATGTGATAAGGGAGAACAAAAGAATGCAACTTTGTAAAAGAAATTGAAAGAAAAGAGAAGGAAGGTTCACCTCTTGAGTACTTCTCCTTGAGAATCTGCTTAAGGCCTTTGTTTTTGGCCTTTTAGGGAAACCCGTAGGTCTTGGATGTGGGTAGAGGGCTTGATAAGAGTATTTGGTAGAATTTAGGAAATAATTGAAACTTGAGTGGTGTGGGAGGAAGATGGGGTGAGGGGTAGTTTATATAGTGGAGGGGAGAGGAGTTTTCTTAATATTATAATCATTAATTTATTATTTCCTCTCAAGATAACCAATAGTGAGTATTCCATGACCAATAATAGTAATATATTCATGTGACTTCGAACCAATTGGGAATACATAAACATATCATCATCAATGACTCAATTAATCTATTATTTAGCATTTATTGTGAATTATCGGATTTTACTATTCACCAAAAATTCAAGTATTTCAGAAAAATCTCCAAAATTCACCCATAACATTTTTCTATGTGTAGAATATAAAAATGAAGCCCATTTTCCAAAAATAATTTTCCATATATTATTAATTATATATTTAATAAAAATAATTATTTAATCAAAAAATATAAACACTTAAAATATTCTTCTTCATTCATAAGGTGCCTAAATTCATTTATACATTCAAGGGCCTGGATACCATTCATAAGAGTCATATTACTATCCATAAGGGTAAGTTACTATTCATAATTGTAGGTTACTATTCATTAGGGTAGGTTACTACTCTCCAAAAATTATGTTAGTTCTATCAGACTCTAAATATCATCTTGAACACAACCATGTATGTCAAATTTTTAAAATTCAAATCACAGAGTTGGAAAATAAAATCTTAATGTCTAGGTTATCGATATCACCTATAATTAACCATGTTTTTTTCCATCTAGGCTCAGTTATTCATGGAATATAGGATATAACTATAATGTATTTAAGAGAAACATACCATGAAGTGTTTGGGGTGCTACATTATTCCCTCCTTCAAAAAGTTTGTCCTCAAAATTTTATGTATGAAGCCCACCAAAAATATGTGGGTGGTCATTTTTCCTAAAATCCTCTGGTTCCCATGTTGCTTTCTCCATATTCTAGTTCCTCAAAAGAAACTTTACTAAAGGAGTTTTCCAATTTCTCAACACCGGCTCCCTTGTGCCACGAATCCCAATTGGCTTTTCACTGTATGAAAAATCAGGTTCCAGTTCAATTTCTTCATAGGTGAGTACATGCATTGGGTCTGGAATGTATTTCTTCAACAATGACACATGGAACACATCATGGAATTTGGAGAGATTTGGCTGTGTTTCTAAACAGTAAGATACTACTCCAAATCTTTCCAGAATTTCAAATTTTCCGATATACTTGGGCTCAATTTCCCTTTCTTACCGAATCTTAAGACACCCTTCCATGGAGATACTTTCAGAAAGACAAGATCTCCCACCTAGAATTCCAAATCCTTTCTCCGATTGTCAGCATAACTCTTCTGCCTACTTTGGGCTGCTTTAATATGGGCTTTTATTTTCTTCACCTTTTCCGTGGTCTCTTCAATAGGTTCTGGGCCAATATGTTTCCTCTCACCAACATCATACCAAAAAGTTGGAGTTCGACATCTCTTTCCATATAATTCTTCCTATAGTGCCATTTGAATACTTGAATGGAAACTATTATTATAGGAAAATTCAACCAAAGCCAAGTATTGATCCCACATACCTTGGAATTCAAGAGAGCATGACATCAACATGTCTTCTAAAGTTTGAATAGTCCTTTCAGACTGTCCATCAGTTTGGGGGTGATTAGAAGTACGCATAAAAAGCTTAGTATTCAAAGCCCTTTGAGGAATTTTCGAGAATTTTGATATAAACCGGGGATCTCGATCAGACACAATCGATAGAGGTGCACCATGAATTCTTAAAACATCATTAATATAAAGTCTTTCCAAGTGCTCAAGTGGAAAATCCTCTCTTATAGGAAAGAAATGTGCTGATTTTGTGAGACGATCAATAATTACCCATATTGCATCATTCCTTCTAGATTTCCTTAGTATAATAGTGACAAAATCAATCGTAATGTTATCCCACTTCTAGATAGGAGTAGGTATAGGTTTCATCACTCATTTGGGATGTTGTCTCTCTACCTTCACTTGTTGAAAAACTAGGCATCTTGACACATAATCAGAAATTTCCCAATTCATATTATCCCACCAAAAATATTCCTTTAGATCTCTATACATCTTGGTGCTACCTGGGTCTATTGAGAAATTTGAGCAATGAGCATTGTCTAATAGTTCCCTTTTTAGCTCAGGTACTGATGGAACACATAACCTCTTCCCAAATTTCAGAACACCTTCTTCATACATGATGTGAGCTAGTCTCCCATACATGACAACAATAATTTTCTTATGCATATTCTCATCATAATATTGAGAGCTTTTTATATTCTCTAATAAAGATGGTTTTGCAATCATTTGAAATAAGAAATATGTTTTCCATTCCATAACAATTCCCATATCTATCTTTTATAGATCAAAAAATAGAGGATCTCTCTCAATCCTTATTTGAGTTAGAAGTCCATGATATTTCCTGGTTAATGCATCTTCCACCTTATTCTCCTTTACCGAGTGGTAGTGTATTGTAAAATCTTAATCTTTGAGTAAATCCAGCCATCTCCTTTGCCTCATGTTGAGTTCTTTTAGTGTGAAAATGTATTTCAAACTCTTGTGATCTGTATAAATCTCATATCTCTCTCCGTAGAGATAATGCCTCCATATTTTCAGAGCAAGAATTACGACTGATAACTCCAGATCATGAGTTGGATAATTTTTCTCATGAGCCTTTAACTATCTAGATGCATAAGAAATAACTTTTTTCATTTTTCATAAGGACGCAACCTAATCCATTCTTTGATGTATCACAGTATATTAAAAATCCACCACTTCCAGATGGAAGAGTCAAAATTGGAGCATTAACCAACCTTATTTTAAATTCAGAGAATCATTATATACATTATTTTGTCCACAAAAACTTAACTCCTTTACATGTGAGCTTGGTTAGAAGGTTCAGACAGTCAGTAAAAATTCTGAACAAAACACCGATAGTAACCTACTAAGCCAATAAAACTGTGTACCTCAATTATGTTTGTTACCATGCGATATTCATGGACTGCCTTTTTATTTGGAGGATCAACTTGGATTCCATCCATAGAGACAATATGGATTATAATAGAAACTAATTGATGCTATAATTCTCACTTGGTAAACTTCCTATATACTTTATTTCTTCTAAGAGTTCTCAGAATAACCCGCAAGTGATTCTCATGGTCTACATAGATTTTTGAGTATACAAGGATATCATCAAAAAATACCATAACAATGTTATCAAGATTTTCCTTGAAAAATCTATTCATTAAATCCATGAAAATAGTGGGTCCATTTTTCAGTCCAAAAGGCATGACTGTAAACTTGTAATGCCCATACATGGTCTGAAATGCTATCTTAGGAATATCTTCATTCCTCACATGCAACTGATGATATTTGGATCGAAGGTCATTATTTGAAAAGTATTGATCTCCATGAAGTTGATAAAATAAATCATTAATCTAGGGTAGATGATAGTTATTCTTTATTGTAATAGCATTGATTTCCCTGTAATCAATGAAAAGCCTCATGGATCCATTTTTCTTCTTGACAAAGAGAACAGGGGATCCCCATGGAGAAACACTAGGTAAAATAAATACTTTTTCACTAAAATCCTCTAGTTTTTTCTTTAGCTCCACTAATTCCACAGTGACCATTCTATATGGAGTCTTTGATATAGGTCTTGCATCAGGAATTAAATCAATAGAGAACTCAACTTCCCGCTCAGGAGGATGTTCAGGTAAATCCTCTGGAAATACATCAATGTACTCTTGCACTATGTGCACATCTTCAATTTGAAGATTTCTTTCCTCACCCATAGATATTGGTTTATCTTCCTCTCCAAGTATTTTATTTAGTAGAGCTACTGGGGGTGGTTCTAGATAAAAATCAGGTTGCAATGTTTCTACTATAAAGACAAAGGATTCTATACCATTTTCAAAAATTGTAACTTCTTTTTTTATTACAATAAATATTTGCATCATAATTTGATAGCCAAAACATAATAATAATTATATCAAATTTAGTCTTTGGTGTGATGAAAAGGTTAGAAAATAAAGCATGTTTTGGTATCTGGAGGGGGACTAGTCAACATGCCTTTCTTGCAATGATACATCCCCTGTGAGTTTCGATCGAAAACTCTTTTATTAAATCAAATTGGACATATCCAATTTTCATAGAAAACTAAGAAGATATAAATGAATGTGAGGATCCAAAATCAAATACAGTGGTTTCTATGTTTGAGAAAACAATGAAAGTACCTTCCACCATGTCATCAGAAATTTCATCCTCCGCGGTTGTAATCACATAGGCTCTCCCTGGTTCTCTTGTATTTTTCATAGGAATGTTTCCTTGGCGCTTAGGACACTCATTTTCATAGTGTCCCATCTCTCTGCAGTTTTAGCAATGAACATCGTTGAATTGTTTCTTCCCTTTTCATTCATCAGATCGATGACCATTTTCTCCGCAGTTATAGTAGACTCCCATTCCTTTCATGAATTTCCCGAGATGATTATTTCCATAGTAATCAGATAATGGGAATAACTTTGTTCCCTTTCTCTTCTTTGGCGATTATCCTTTTCCTTTATTATCAGAGTACCGATTCTTATCTTGGTTTACTTTGAAAAGATTTGATCTAGAAAATTCCTTCTCTGTTTTGATGGCACTTGATGCAATTTCATCAAATGATGAAAATGATTGAGATGTAAGTTCCCTTCGAAGACTTGGCTAAACACTTTCAAGGAAATGATCAATCTTGTCTGCCAAGTCATGTACGTACTCTATATTATACCTTGATAGCCCTGTGAAAGTAGCCTCATACTATGCAGCACTTTCTTCTTCCCTTTGTTTTAAGATAAGGAATTTCCTCTTCATTTTAGTTCCTTGCTCATGAGGGAAATATTTTTCAAAGAATATTTCCTTAAAATTCCTCCATTCCATATCTTCTATTTCTTCTTCCTCTGTGGTATTCTAAATCAAGTACCACTATTGATTAGTGTCTCCCTTGAGACAATATAGTGCCAGTACTACCTTTTCAATTTCATTTCATCTTAATTCCATGAATATATTTTCAAGGGTCTTGATCTATTGCTCGGAAACCACTGGTTTAGTAGTCCCACTAAAAGATCGGGGCTTCTGCCACATGAAACAGTCCAACACAGGTGTGGAATGGTTATTCGTTATAACCTGAGTAAGTTGTCCCAATATGGTCATGATCTGATCTGCTCCAATATTGACTGTGTTGACTTTCTCAGTAGGGAGATCCCTACCTTTCCTATGAGTATTTATTCCCTTTCGTCTGTTAGACACCATTTCTAAATAATGGGATAGAATAGATTAGTTTATTAATCTCAAATAGAAAATCACTCATCATAGATTGAAATTCTATTCATAGCTAATCTTATAAACATGATTTATCTGAGGAAAAAATTTACATTAAACTCCTTCATAATTTCTTGTAATGAAAATGTGAATTATCCTAAGCATATTCTATGGGATTTTTTTAAAAAAATGTGAAACAAGGCCAGTTGTAGTGCACCGGTTCCCATTTGAGTCTAGCTAAAGCGGTATTTTTGGGTTTTACCCATAGATACATCTGTGTCAGAGCCGCCTCTACCTGCTCGTCTCTAGACAGGGATTTATTTCTTAAAATATCCACACAATCTATTCCTTACCAAAATACCAAGACATTTTTGTACATTTATCCTCAAATACTACCTTAGGTCTTTGGTCCCCACTATACATTTCCTACTCTAGTCTCCATGTTTTCTACTAAACTTCCTCTAATACCAACTGTAACACCCCTACCCCTCTAGGCTGGAGCCGGTGTATTACTTGTGATATTGGCATGGTTAGAAGGAATGAAAATACCAAAGGAATGATCAGTTTAGTAGTCTTTAAGAAACTATATACATAGATGTAACTCATATAAAATTGGAAAATGTTACAAAATACAATACATAACAAAAACTAAAAACTGCGGCCATAGGAACTCAATAAATGCTCACCTCTTCATCACCTATTGATGGAAAACAATGAATGTGGTGAGATCAAATTATCAATGAGGGTTACAAATAGAGGAAGCATGAATAAAATAATATTTGAATCATAGTCAATCTTACATAATCAATATGGTATAGTGAATAAATAAAAAACTAATGCCATTAATAAACTGAGAATGAAACTACATCCATAGATTTTGTAATTGTGAAAAACTCATGGATAATAATAATAACTGATAATGAATAAAGATAATTCTTATTAATTGGATGTCATGTATCTGGCACAAGAAACCATAATACTGTTAAGACAGTTTCGTTATGTGGGTAGAAACCCGTCTGATTGTTGGAAAAAAACTTGAAAGTTTTGTCACCAACTGATTTGTCTCATGAGACCTACCGATGCATCGAGGGATTATAGTGGGCCCCAACCACGCCTGCATGTCCAAATAATTCTTTATACATTGATTCAATACAAGATCAATATGACTTTTCAATATCCGTATAGAGTAGAGTATACAGATTCATCAATATTTCCATAATTAAAATAACTTTTCGAATAAACACCATAAGTAAAATGGTATACAATTTAGACAAAAACATATCCATGATATTAGATTATGGTTGTTTAATATAAATTTAATCTCAAATGAAAATTAATTTCAAATGGGCAGTAGGTATACCTCATAAGGATTATTTTGTGCATGATACAAAGCTAGTCACAACAAAATAGTAGTTGAGGAAAAGTCTCTTACCATAATGTAATAGGTAGAATCATAGGACCAGAACCTAATAACCATCAAATGAATCATTTAATAAAATGAATATAAAGATAATAATGTTATTATATATCAAATGGTAGTACACATATACCACATACAAGAAATAAGTGGTGAACAATGAAAATCTCATAGAAATGAAAGTGAGATGAGAAACCCCTCATAATCATTTCATCATGGTAACGAGTGTTATTACGAGGGATTAATGAGAGTTAAAGGGGTATTGCATTATTTATATGTCACAAGGTAAGTATGGGGATGTGTGAAAACATACCCCATCATTAGGAATTAAAAATAAAATGGCACAACATAGGGGAGACTCTTGAGCAAAAGTGAGAGGGAGGATCCCTTACCTTACGCTCGAAGGTGTTCTTGTTCGTTCTTAATGACCCAAATAATAAAATTTATCTTCACTAATTAATATGTTCAGAACCTCATAAATATGTAATTGATATTTTATAACTTTATTATGTTCATTAATGGCCATTTTTATGTGTTTAAGACATTCAATTTTATTGTTTTGGAAGCATTTTCTAACTCGGTTTCATGATTTGTTTACTTGTATTCATTAATGGAAGTTCATTTGAAATGTGGTTAAACATCCAGAATTTTTAATATAAATTACTAATAACATTAAATTAATATAAATTATCATATAATGATTCTGGTTATACATCATGAGGATGACTCATTTGATGAGTTAAAATAAATGTTTGGATTTGGCTTGGAAGTTTTGTGCCCAATAAACTTGTTTTGTATTATTATTCCACATTATTAACATGTAAAGATTCTAGAACACTAATCAAGATAAAATACATATATTATGACCTGGTTCAACAACTTAAAAGGTTTAATTACCAGTATTGAAGATAGTAATGAAAATTGAAAACCCCTCTTCCTTGAGTGTGATAAATTTACACATCTCGGACGGTGTTTGCATTCATTGTATAAAAGGAAAGGAAAATAAGATTTTGATGAAATATTCCATCAGAAAAATGAAAATATAGTACATGTAAGGTATAGGAATTATCATGGAATTTGGATGAGGGGAGGTGAGAAGGGAGAACAAAATAATGTAACTTTGTAAAAGAAATTGAAAGAAAAGAGAAGGAAGGTTCATCTCTTGAGTACTCCTCCTTGAGAATGTTCTTAAGGCCTTTTTCTGCCTTTTGGTGAAACCAGTAGGTCTTGTACGTGAGGATAGGTCTTGGGATGAGTATTTGGAATAATTTAGGAAAGTATTGAAGCTTGAGTGGTGTGGGAGGAAGATGGGGTGAGGGGTGGTTTATATAGTAGTAGGGAGAGGCGTTTTCTTAATATTATAATCATCAATTTATTATATCATCTCAGGACAACCAATAGTGAGTATTACATGAACAAGAGAAGTAATATATGCATGTGACTTCGAACCAATTGGGATTACATCATCATATCATCATCAATGACTCAATTAATCCCTTATTTAGCATTTATTGTGAATTATTAGATTTTACTATTCATAAAAAATTCAAGTATTTTAGAAAAATACCAAAAATTCACCCTAACCATTTTTCGAAATGTAGAATCCAAAAATGAAGTCCATTTTTCAAAAATAATTTTCTAAATAATAATAATTTAATATTTAATTAAAATAATTATTTAATCAAAAAATATAAACACATAAAATATTCATCTTCATACTTAAGGTACCTAAATTCATTTATACATTTAAGGGCATGTATACAA
This sequence comes from Viscum album, assembly GCA_963277665.1. Lineage (NCBI taxonomy): Eukaryota > Viridiplantae > Streptophyta > Magnoliopsida > Santalales > Viscaceae > Viscum > Viscum album. The sequence continues at coordinate 462,973,642 of OY728165.1, read as the reverse complement.
TTCATAAGATTCATATTACTATTCATAAGGGTAATTTAGAATTCATAAGGGTAGGTTACTATTCATAAGGGTAGGTTACTATTCACTAAAAATAAAGTTAATTCTATCAGACTCTGAATATCATCTAGAACACAACTGCGTATATCAGATTTTTAAAATTCAAATCGAAGAGTTGGAAAATTTATGTTTAATGGATAGGTTAGGGTTATCTCCTATAAGTAACCATGTTTTTTTTTCTATATAGGCTCAATGATTCATGAAATATAGGCTATAACTAGAATGTATTTAAGAGAAACATACGATGAACTGTTTGTGGTGCTACAGATACAATATTCCTAAAAACCCAAGGTTTGGCCAAAGGCCTTAAATAATATTTTATATGTCATTAATTAACCAGCCGAGGTTCTCTTGGAAGTTTTTAGTATGTTTATTAACCATATAGTTTAAGAATACTAGAAGACACAGTAAAAGATAAACTATTTAACTAAGAGTTAAATTTAAAAGATAAGGTTATAATGGTAACCTAAACTTATCTAAAACCTATTGGTTGAGAGGTTTTCAACCCATCCTCACCTTAGCCTATAAATAAATCATTTTGGAGCCATTAGAAATTGAAAATTATTTTTGTATAAAATAATATTTGAAGCATTTTCTATAGTGACCCTCACCTCTCTTATAAAAGGGTACTTCCCCTTATCTCAAAATCACAACTCCAAAGCCATTTGGATCGGCCAAACCCTGCCCAAATATACTCTCAGATTTCCTACCTTCTACCTAGAGGCCTTAATTTTATTAGAAAGAAATCCTAAGGATCCCGTTTGATAAACTGAAAAGAAAACACCCAAAGAAGAGGTAATAATTTCACCACCTTCTTGCAAGTTTGTTTCATCTTGCAATTCCTCTTTATTTATTGTTTCCATACCAAAATAATAACTCCAGTACCTTCTACATACTATGATGTTATTATAAATATGGAACAAAAATATTCTTTGTTCTATCCATCCTATAAATGACAGAGTCACGATACGTGCGTACGTACGACTTACCATCTCCACGTCGTGGTGTAGTTTGTTATTCAAGCACTTCATTATTTGGATGGGTATAATGATGAGTATAACTGATGTAAATAATTAATATAACATGTCAATGATTCTGTATATATGATATAACATTCAATTACATAATATTTCACCATCAATATAATGATATTGTCGCTCGTGCCTACGTACAGATTACCGTCTCCACGGCGCGATGAGATTCATTTCCACGTTCACCATTCAACGATGTTTATAAAAATATATGTTATTAATAAGTATGTAATATATGAATTAATAATTCTACCGGATATATATATATATATGTATGTATATACTTACATATATCATATTAACTTACTTCCATTCAATATGATATGAAAACAGAAACAACATTTATCCGTATGTACAGCCTACGATCACCATAAACTGTGCCTTCCATTTATTATATCTATCTATTATAAATATTTATATTATAAATATATATGATATATAAATCAAGTGTTATATTCTATAATTATTTAAATCATGATCGAAATGGTATGATCAAGAATAACAAGTTATAACACGCATGATAAAGAAAGAGATTATTACCCAAAATGATAATTTAACTTGGAAATCATTACTAAATTGGTAGTATAAAGTCATAAATTAATCCTATATGATATAATAAATATGAATATGATTCCAGTATAATTTAATAAAATACTATGGTCATTATTCAAAAGGTTAAATGTACTCTCGACCAAAGGAAAGTGCACGGTAAAGGTTAATTCCACAATCTCATTATTATTCGAGATTGGTTATGTGTATGTTTTTACTGAGACATATTTATTATCCATGTCAATGTTTCATAAAATAGTTTTCAAACGTATTATTTTAAGGGACTCTTTTACTAAAACATTATTTTATATGTTATAATTATTTATTCTTCTAAACCTTTCTCATTAATGTCCATGTTTTCAAAATGATTTTAAGGATTTATTTTTATGGACATGAATGTTTTAAAATGTCAATTACTTTCAAAAGTTTCAAAGTGGTATGATAAAATTTGATTCAAAAATATCTTTTAAATTACTTCCTTTATAAATTTTGTGACTTGTAAAATGATTTCATTAAATTGGGATATTTATCTTAAAGAATTTTACTGATCATTTTCAACTATGTCAAAATCCTTTACTAGATATTATTCTTCATTTTGGTTGATTTATTATGATACAAATCTTCCATATTTTATTGAATGTTTTGTGATATTTTTGGCTGTGGATGTGTTATTTTTATACCATTCATGGTTTATGGATAAAGTATTGACATTTTGTATGCTAGTTTTAATTCGAATGTTTATGTTATGTTTAACCCTTTTCACATGAGGAATGCATTGGACATAGTAAGTGATGGGTGAAGCCCACTATATCTCCTCGATGCATCGATAGGTCCCATGATACAAACTAGTGTCTTGGCACAACTCCTTGAAAAAATATTATTTATAGTCTTAGCACCAGGACTTGACTATGTGGTGATGAAGTCTGGCATTATGCATTCCATCATTATGAAATTAGCTATTGATATTACATGTGATTATTCTACTAGTATAATAACCATGTGAATAATTAAATGTAATTATTTTATTTATCTTTTCCATATTATTCTGATGTTTTTGTTTAAAAGGATTTCGTTTTAGTTTTATACATTTCCTTAAATGTTTATGCATATTTGTGAAAGTTTCCGCTAAATTGTTATCCTTACTGAGCATTTTAGATCACCCCTTTATTATGTTTCATTTTCCCACAATTCCAAGAAATTTATTATGTCTGATAAACAGGGTTAATATAGGGGATAAATGGCATTCTAAAAAGATCATTTATGTTGTGTTTTATTTCTAATGTGTAATGTAACGTTCATGTATGTAATCTATTTTTCAAGACTGCTAAACTGATTGGTCTTTCAGGACTTGATTCCTAGTAATCATGCCAATGTATTAAAATAATGAACTGACTCTAGGCTTCTAGGATCATGGTGTTACATCATTCATCTTATCCTAAATAATCAAATGAATGTAAATGGATTTCATAACATTTATAAACAACATCACACAAAAAATTATGAATATTTGATACAAGAAACAAGATCATCCAATAAGAGAATTCAAAAATATTACATATAGGGTAATTCATGAACTATTAATTCAATTTATAAAAACATCTTTTTAAAATGGAAGACAAGTTACAAAAAATAAAATTTCATAAAAATATTTTCTTGATATCATCTTAAAAAGACAAGATTTTCTAGTCTCTTTCCAAAAAACACTTTTTTGAAGTCAAAGAGAAAAAAAATTAAAAAATTAATTAAAATAATCCAAATAATATACCTCAATAATAAAAAAAATATATGTAAAGATGTGAAGTATAAGGGAAGAATATAAGATTATGGTAAAGAAAATCATTCTGAAATATTTTAAAATGGCTATATTAAAAAATCCACATCATTAAAAGAATAATGAAACCCAAGTTTTAAAATGAATAAAGGGGAATATAAGGATCATTAGAGATGAAAAATTTGAGTTTATATTAGGTAATTTAAAAAATTGGAAGGCATTAAGAACTTTTATATATGAAAGAAATCTATTAGAAAATAATAGAATTATTATTCACAAAAATAATTTTTTTATGATTTGATAGACTCATTAAAGAAAGATTCTGTGTGAAACATGATTTCCCCAATAAAATATTATGGAATTAAATAATGAATTCATCATAGGGTGGGATAATTAAACCATTAAATATTATAATCTAAGTTGAGTGATTTTGACTTAATAAAATGATTTGAGTCAAGAAGTTACCTTACAAATTTGGGAGAAATTAATTAAAAACATCTTGAAAAAGAGAGATAGATATTTAAATTGAAAATAAATTAAAATTGACAAAGTTTATTTAATGATATAACATATAAATTATTTATTATGTAACACCCCAAGCTTTTATGGTACATTTCTCTTTGAATAATGTAATGGCGAGCATTGTACGCAACTTCGAGATTCTAACACACCACAACCAATCAAACTAGCCGTTATGAATAGTGAAACCTACTTTTTGAAATTTTATAAATTTTATCTTTCGAAATGGGCTTCATTTTTGGATTTTTAATATCTAAACTAGCTTAGGGTGAAATTTTGGTACTTTTCGGATAACCTTCGTATTTTGATGAATAGTGAAATTACTAAATTTTAATTAAAAACAACTTTTTTAATCAAAATAATTAGTAGTGATAAATTATTAATTTTAGTGGTTTTAAAGTATATTTAGAATATATTTTTACCATTTAATACAATGTTGGTCATTGGATGTAATTTCACATTTAAACCAGACATAAACAAATGTCAATCTTTTGATAGTCATTATCTCTTAAAAACACGCTATTTGTTTTGATGACGAAAATTAATTATTAAATTAATTAATGCAACTAATATGTTTTGAATTTGGTAAAATAGACATAGTTTTTTAATTCATAATATCAAATATAGCTTAGGCCTAATTTTTGGTATTTTTCTGGAAACTTTCATTTTTTGATGAATAGTGAAACCACTAAGTGGTAGTTAAAAGAACTGAATTTTTCATAAAACTTAATTTTATCGCTTATGTGAGTGGAATTTTGAAAATCAGAGAGACACGGTTAATATGAAGGAGTAAAATGTGGTTCAATGAGATGAAAATAATTTTTGGTGAATAGTAACTTTTTACTTTTATTTACCACGTTTAAAAGTAAATACGGTAATTAAGGGTACAAATGATATTAATATTATCCTAACACATGACCTAATTCTATTGGACAAGTTTATCTCGACCAAAAACAACCTTAGGAGTAAAATATTATCATTTAGGTCCACTTTTATTAGATTAGGACATTTATTATTTTTTAATTCAAAGAAGAGTTAAAAGAGTTAAAATCAAAGTTTATTTACTAAATCATTTTTAATATATGGTTACACATAATATAAATTAGATTATAAATATTAATTAGAAAGATAAAGATATTTCCTACATAATAATATTTTATTTATAATTTTTATACATTATATAATTTAATTTATTTATGACACAATGATGATGTAGTAATTACCATAATAGTGAAAAATTAAAATAATTGATATTATAAATACCCAAATAAATATACTTTGAGACTTTTTATGAATTAAAATAATTTTATAGGTTATTATGACATGTAAAGAATGATTTAATTAACTTTTTTATATATAATAATTCTGTTATTATTTTCACAAAAAATCAATTTTCCAAATAGTGTCAAAATTGACACAAATGAGTTTTTAAAAAAAATATTATATTATTAATTTATATTCAATTACTAAAAATCTAAGTAGCGGCCAAGAGACTTATATCATGATAGGTGTATCAGTAATGGACCACTTGGGGGTGTCTTGAATGTATATGGTCAGTTTATTAACCATATAATATAAATATACAAAGAGACATTGTAAAAGTGAAACTAGTTAACTAAGAGTTAATACTTAAAGATAAGGTTAATATAATGACCCAAACCTGTCTAAATTCTATTGGTTGAGTGGTTTTCGACCCATCTTCACCTTAACCTTTAAATAATCTACTTTTGGGCCATTAGAAACCGAATATGAATTCATTATAAAATAATATTTTTAGATTTTCCAAAGGTGCCCCTCACCCCTCTTATAAAAGGGAACTCCCCCTTGTCACTAATTCACACATTCAAAGCCCTTTGGCTCAGCCAAACCCGGACCAAATACTCTCGAAAATTCCCCCACTACAACCTAGAGGCCTTAGTTTTATCACAAAGCCATCCTATGGAGCCCTTTTGATCAAATCAAAAGGAAGAACCCGAAGAAGAGGTAATGTTTTCACCACCATCTTTCAAGTTCCTTTCTTCTTCAACTTCTTCTTTATTTGTTATTTCTATTCTAAAATAATAAATCCATTATCTTCTATATACTTTGATTTTATTATAAATATGGTACAACCATATTCAGTATTCTATCCATCCTTTCAATGACATGTCACCATACGTGGGTACGTACGGCTTACCGTCTCCACGTCGTGGGGTAATTGTCATTCAATAAATTATTATTTGTATGGGTATAATAATGATGTGTAATTCATGTAAATAATAAATATAACATGATAATTATTCTGTATATATGATATACCATCCAATTATATATTATTTTAACATCAAAAGAAGGATATTGTCGCTCGTGCGTACGTACGGACTACCGTCTCCACGAACGTGATGAGATTCATTCTCCATCGTATCCATTCAAGTATAATTCTAATTTGATGATTAAAAATAATGTTTAAGGACTTGATATAATTCTGTATATGAATAAGATACAACCTATCTATAACAAACACGACTTACGTAACAAAGAATATAAAGGAAAACGAGTAAGTTAACACCCGAAATGACGATAATACTAAGATATTGTTAACAAATAAATGTTAAAAGATCATATATGATATCATATTAATGTAAATGATTCTTGTGTAATTAAATAACAATTATTTCTCCATTATAAAGGAGGTTAACATACCATCGACCAAGGAAAAAGTACAAAGTAAGGGGTTTCTTATCTCACTTTTAATTTCGTGAGAATTCCATTGTTCACCACTTATTTATTACATGTGTTGTGTGTACTGCCCATGTTTGTATTCATTGTGTAATATACTTTAATTCATGTATATTTACATCATAATTTTATGATCCTTCTTTCATTGGTCTATGTTTTATATGTTACCAAATCAATAAGGGAATTTGAAATTTCAATTTCCACTCATTTGGCTTTACGCATACTTCATTGATTATTTTACTCCACGTTTATGTGTAGAATCACTATTCATTTGATAATGTCATAAATTATACTCCCCTTTTGTGGATATACTTTTGATACACATAATCAATCCATTGATAAATTATCAGGTCATCGGTATGAACTTGATAATAGTAATTTTTACTCAATCTCGATTTGTTGAGTTAAACATCCAATTCATTGGTGTTGTTTTTACAAGAATATGTGTGAATGTCATATGATTGATTTACAATAAATATCCAATCATATTGAGTGTATTTATATTTTTAACACATAATTATGTCGTTGATTTATCCTTAACCTATGGATATGGTATTTATAAGACAATTCATCTAAATTTACATTCCATTGAGACTTCTTTGTTGTTATACACCAAACCACTTTTATATGGTGTATATAATGTACTTTGACATAGTATATCATGAATCCCTTTATTGTCATGATATTACAATGTTTTGATTACCACAATTATTTGTATTCAGGTCTCTCTCTTTTGGTTAGAAACTCTAACTAAAATACTATTCTTAGATGTTTTAAAGACTTATTCTTCTAAATATTTCTTAATAATGTCCATGTTTTAAAAATGATTTTAAGGATTTATTTATATGGAAATTAAAGTTTTAAAATTAAAACTCCTTTTAAAAGTTTCAAAGTGGTATGGGACACTTTTATTCAAAAATCTATTTTTAAATGGCTTCTTGACAAATAGTGTGACTTTTAAATGATTTCAAAAAAAGGGGGATATTTCTCTCTAATAGTTTTGATAATTATTTTCATCTATGTCAATATCCTTCATTATTCTCGATTGAGGTTAATCTGATACAATACAATCTTCCATATTGTATCGAATGAGTTATGTTTGATTGTGGATGTGATATTTTTATACCATTCATAGTTTATGGATCAAGTATTGACATTTCATATGCAAGTTTTAAATACGAATGTTTATGTTATATTTCACACATTTATATGAGGAATGCATTGGACTTAGTAAGTGACGGGTGGAGCCTACTATAGCTCCTCGATGCATCGGTAGGTCTCACGAGACAAACTAGTGTCATGGCACAAGGCTTTGACAAAATCTTATTTGTAGTCTTGGAACAAGGCCTTGGATATGTGATTATGATAGTCTGGCATTATGCATTCCATCATTATGAAAGTGGTTATTAATATTTTCATGTGATTAATCGACTAGTATAATATCAATGTGAATAAGTAAATGAAATTATTTCATTTTATCCTTGCCATATTATGCTTATGTTCAAGTTTAAAAGGCTTTTTTTAGTTATACATTGCCTTAAATTTTTATGTTTATTTATGAAAGTTTCCGCTATATTGTTATCCTTACTGAGCATATGAGCTCACCCCTTTCAATGTTTTAATTTTCCAAGGTTGTGAAGAAGTATTTTATGAATGACCTGCAGGGATAGTATGAGGGGATATGAAGACAATATGTGTTTTTAGTTTTTTACTTATTGATGTAATGTAAACTTTATGAATATATCTAGTGTTTCCAAGGATAATAAACTAATCGGTCTTTCAAGACTTGATATTTTTGTGATCATGCCAATGTTATGTAATAATGCACCGACTCTGGGTATCTAGGGTCGGGGCATTATAGTTGGTATCATAGGAAGTTTAGTACAAACCTTGGAAGCTAGATTTAGATAAACTCTGATTAGAGCACGTAGAACTAAGATGAACTTTGAGGATTAATATAGAAGAACTTCCTAGAATTTTGGTATTGTAGAGATTTTGTGAGTTTTCCGAGAAATACATCCCTGTCTGGATATGAGCAGGTAGAGGCGGCTCTGGAACAGATGTACCTAGGGGTAAAACCCGAAAACACCACTTTGATATTGACTCGAACGGGAACTGGTGCACGACAACGGGCCTTGCTGCACTCTTGGTTACGACACTCCCAGGGGATATGCATAGGATAATTTACATTTTCTTTACAAACCAATTTGATGTATTATATATATAAGATGAGAGTAAATGACCTTGGATAATCCTAATGTGTTTAAAATTGAGAATATGATGACATGTTAATCTCTAAATTGTTTTATGACTACTATTACTCACACAATGCTTTTTGGTTTTAGTCAATGGCCGGATTCCAAGGAAGTCATAGTGACTTTGAGAATGATGTACAAGGTGGGAACAGTGGTGGCAATGGGAAAAAAATGGAATGTTGATAGGCGTAAAAGATATCATCTTTATGCCAAATAAATTTTCTAAAAATATGATCAAAAATATATATATTAACGAATTCCCGGACTCAACAAAGAAGAGAAAGGTGATGAATGATAAGAGCTCCAACAGTGGAGACCATGGAGAAAAGAATCCTCAATTTCCATCATGTAGGAAATGAGGAATGAGACACCCAGGAAAGTGTCTCAATGGGACAAAGAAATGCTTTACGTGCGAGAAGGAAGGACATAAAGTGAATAATTGTCGAAGAAAAATGAAGAGTACTATGGAAGAAGATAAAAATGGTCCCAAGAATCCATTTACAGTCATTTTCCATAAATGTAGGGGACCTAGCCATTACCCGAGCGAATGCCCTATTCTATAGGATATTTTCTTGGTCAAAGATAAAGCTATGTGGAAATAAATGGTTAGAGAAATGTTTAAAAAGTATTAGTACTCCTTGTTGATCGGTTTACTTTGGAATAATTTTCTCTTGTATTTTTAACCCTGCAATTTTCCATGTGAGAATGATATTTGAGGAAGAATTATCTTTTCTCTTATGTATATAGTTATAAATAACCATTTGGTTTTATGTGATCGTTGGGTTTGAGGCAATTATAAGTTATTATAATTTGGGATGAAAATGAAAGGTATGAGATAAGATTTGTGGTTAAATTATGTTATGGTTATTTTGAGGAATTTATCTCATTTTGGTAATGTTATAAAATATAGTTTTTGAAAAAGGACAACACGCAGAACGTGTGACAACCCATTGCATCAGACAAAGCTGTGGGAATCTAACCCACAACAAAAATGCGATTAGGATTTATCGCCTACCACTGGACTACGTGAAGTCCCTGGTTAGTGTGACTATTATTTTTAGTTAAATGATTTTATTGATCAATAATAATTTGATTTTGGATCTTATGTCTAACGAAATGAATACCCTTAGTATAGGAAAATGATTTGGTGATTAAGTGATACATGTTATTTTGGAAGTTGTTCACTTTGTTGTGAACACTATATGCCCAAGGAAAATAGAATAGTATGGGATTTCATTTGAAGAGTAATGGTGGATTTTTATCTATGTTTTTATTGTGGAGTTATAGTGATTTGGGTTATTTATGGGAATGATTAGGTTAATTACTTTTAAGTATGTGACTTTAAGAGTAATTAATGTCATTTGGAGATACAATTTAACATGGAAAACTGCAGTCTTATAAGTTTTGTGTTTCAATATTAGTTTGGATTATATTGAAGGATTTTAAGGACAATTGATTATTTAATGGTATTTATTTAACTTTGGGGTATTGATGGTTTAATTTTAGAAATTAAGATTAGTGTTTATTTTTATCTAATGGAATATCCATTTGGGGGATCATCAGATATTATACTAACCATTTTGGTTTTGATTAATCTCTAAAGACAAGGTAAATATATAGTTTATCCTACGTGGATCATGTATTTCTATAGAAGTTTATTCTAGCTCTTCCATTGTGACCAAGTCTTCTTGAATACTCATTGTAAACAATAATGAGTTAGTGGTAAAAATTTATTACAGAATGAAACTCTACTTAAAAAGTAAGTATATCTCTTTATGTTATTAGTCAATATCATAAATGAATTCCTCGTCCTTATGTAATGTAACTTAATACAAAAAATGTTGTTCGTTTACTTTTCGTACAGGGAGACTAATGACCGTTTCTCCCAACACAAGTTTGTGATTTTATTATTGTTAACTTTCTCCTGATCATGTTTTCTATACCTCTACATCAGAAAACACATAGTTTATCGTCCATATCCATGTTTTCCTACATGGAATCCTAGTATGGGTTATCTTGGGTGACCTTTATACCTCTCTTCATTTCTTTTAAAGTGATAGTTTTATTGACTCTTTTGCCGATGTGGGACTTTCCATTATATTCTCAAGCCCAATTTTAAAAAAATTGCGAGGATTCAATTTATTGAAGGAGGGGAGAATGTAACACCCCAAGCTTCCACAATACGTTTCCCTCTGAATAATGCAATGACGTGCATTGTACGCAACTCCAAGATTCTAACACACCACAACCAATCAAACTAGCCGTTATGAATAGAAATACCTACTTTTTAAAATTTTATAAATTTTATATTTTGAAATGGACTTCATTTTTGGATTCGTAATATCGAAATTAGCTTAGGGTGAAATTTTGGTACTTTTCAGATAACTTTCATATTTTGATGAATAGTGAAAATTACTAAATTTTAATTAAAAACAACTTTTTTAATCGAAATAATTAGTATTGATAAATTATTAATTTGAGTGGTTTTAAAGTATATTTAGAATATATTTTTACAATTTAATAGAATTTTGGTCATTGGATGTAATTTCACATTTAAACCAGACATAAACAAGTGTCAATCTTTTGATTGTCATTATCTTTTAAAACACGCTATATGTTTTGATGACGGGAATTAATTTTAAAATAAATTAATGCAACTGATATGTTTTGAATTTGGTAAAATAGACATCATTTTTAAATTCATAATATCAAATATATCTTAGGCCTAATTTTTGGTATTTTTCTGGAAACTTTCATTTTTTGATGAATAGTGAAACCACTAAGTGGTAGTTAAAAAAACTTAATTTTTCATAAAACTTAATTTTACCGCATCTGTGAGTGGAATTTCGAAAATATGAGAGACACAGTTAATATCAAGTAGTAAAATGTGGTTCAATGAGATGAAAATAATTTTTGGTGAATAGTAACTTTTTACATTTATTTACCACAGTTAAAAGTAAATAGGGTAATTAAGGGTAAAAATGATATTAATATTACCCTAACACATGTGATTATTTTATTGGAAAAATATATATCTCCAAAATACAACCTTAGGAGTAAAATATTATCATTTAGGTCCACTTGTATTAGATTAGGACATTTATTATTATTTAATTCAAAGAAGAGTTAAATGAGTTAAAATCAATGTTTTTTTTCTAAAACATTTTTAATATTGGGTTAAACATAAGATAAATTCGATTATAAATATTAATTAGAAATATAAAAATATTTCCTACATAATGATATTTTATTTATAATTTTTAGACATTAAATAATTTAATTTATTTATGACACAATGATGATGTAGTAACTACCATAATAGTGAAAAATTAAATTAATTGATATTATAAATACCCAAATAAATATAATTTGAGACTTTTTATGAATTAAACTAATTTTATTGGTTACTATGACATGTTAGGAATGATGTAATTAACTTTTTTTGAAATAATCATTCTGTTATGATTTTCACAAAAATCATTTTTCCAAATAGTGTCAAATTTGACATAAAAGAGTTTTTAAAACAAATATTATATTATTAATTTATATTTAATTACTAAAAATCTATGGTTCGGCCAAGAGACTTATATCATGATAGCTGTATCATTGATGGACCACTTGGGGGTCTCTTGAATGTAAATGGTAAGTTTATTAACCATATAATATAAAAATACAAAGACATATTGTAAAAGTGAAACTAATTAACTAAGAGTTAATACTTAAAGATAAGGTTAATATAATGACCCAAACCTGTCTAAATTCTTTTTTTTTGAGTGGTTTTCGACCCATCCCCACCTTATACTTTATATAATCCACTTTTGAGCCATTAGAAATCGAATATTAATTTATTATAAAATAATATTTTTTGATTTTCCAAAGGTGCCCTTCACCCCTCTTATAAAAGGGAACTCCCCCTTCTCACTAATTCACACATTCAAAGCCCTTTTAATCGGCCAAAAACTACCCAAATACTCTCTCAACTTCCCTCAATACAACCTAGAGGCCTTAGTTTTGTCACAAAGCCAACCTAAGGAGCCATTTTGATCAAATCAAAAGGAAGAACCGGAAGAAGAGGTAATGTTTTCACCACCCTCTTTCAAGTTCCTTTCTTCTTAAACTTCTTCTTTCTTTGTTATTTCTATTATAAAATAATAACTACAGTATCTTCTATATACTCTGATTTTATTATAAATATGGTAAAACCATATTAAGTATTCTATCCATCCTCTGAATGGCATGTCACCATACATGCGTACGTATGGCTTACCATCTCCACGTCATGGTGTAATTGTCATTCAACAAATTATTATTTGGATGGGTATAATAATGATGTGTAATTCATGTAAATAATAAATATAACATGATAATTATTCTGTCTATATGATATAACATCCAATTATATATTATTTTAACATCAAAAGAATGATACTGTCGCTCGTGCGTACGTACGGACTACCGTCTCCACGAACGCGATGAGATTCATTCTCCATCGTATAAATTCAAGTATAATTCTCATTTAATGATTAAAAATAATGTTTAAGGACTTGATATAATTCTGGATATGAATATGATACAACCTATCCATAACAAACATGGCTTACGTAACAAAGAATATAAAGGAAAACGAGTAAGTTAACACCCGAAATGACGATAATACTAAGATATTATTAACAAATCAATGTTAAAAGATCATATATGATATCATATTAAAGTAAATGATTATTTTATAATTCAATAACAATTATTTCTCCATTATACAGGAGTTTAAACTACCGTTGACCATGGAAAAAGTACAAAGTAAGGGGTTTCTTATCTCACTTTTAATTCTGTGAGAATTCCATTGTTCACCACTTATTTATTACATGTGGTGTGTGTACTACCCATGTTTGTATTCATTGTGTAATATAATTTAATTCATGTATATTTACATAATCATTGTATTATTCTTCTTTCATGGGTGTATGTTTTGTATGTTACCAAATCAATAATGGAATTTGAAATTTCAATTTCACTCATTCGGCTTTACGCATACTTCATTGATTATTTTACTCCACGATTATGTGTAGAATCACTATTCATTTGATTATGTCATAAATTACACTCCCCTTTATGTGGATATACTTTTTATACACATAATCAATCCATTTATAAATTATCAGGTCATCGGTATGAACTTGATACGAGTAATGTTTACTAAATCTTGATTTGTCGAGTTAAACATTCAATTCATTGGTGTTGCTTTTAAAAGAATATGTGTGAATGTCATCTGATTGATTTACACTAAATATCCAATCATATTGAGTGTATTTATATTTTTCACACATAATTATGTCGTTGATTTATCCTTAACCTAAGGATATGGTATTTATAAGAGAATTCATCTCAATTTACATTCCATTGTGACTTCTTTGTTGTTATACACCAAACCACTTTTATATGGTGTATATAATGTACTTTGACATAGTATATCATGAATCCCTTTATTCTCATGATATTAAAAAGTTTTGATTACCTCAATTATTTTTATTCAATTATTTCTCTTTTGGTTAGAAACTCTAACTAAAATACCATTTTTAAATGTTTTAAAGACTTATTCTTCTAAATATTTCGCATTAATGTCCATGTTTTAAAAATGGTTTTAAGGATTTATTTATATGGAAATTAATGTTTTAAAATTAAAACTCCTTTTAAAAGTTTCATAGTTGTATAGGACACTTTGATTCAAAAATCTATTTTTAAATGACTTGTTGACAAATAGTGTGACTTTTAAATGATTTCAAGAAAAAGGGGGATATTTCTCTCTAATAGTTTTGATAATTATTTTCATCTATGTCAATATACTTCATTATTCTCAATTGAGGTTAATCTTATACAATAAAATCTTCCATATTGTATCGAATGATTTATGTTTGACTGTGGATGTGATATTTTTATACCATTCATGGTTTATGGATCAAGTATTGACATTTCGTATGCAAGTTTTAAATACGAATGTTTATGTTATATTTCAAACTTTTATATGAGGAATGCATTGGACTTAGTAAGTGACAGGTGGATCCCGCTATAGCTCCTCGATGCATCAGTAGGTCTCATGAGACAAACTAGTGTCTTGGAACAAGGCCTTGACAAAATCTTATTTTTAGTCTTGGCACGAGGCCTTGGCTATGTGGTTATGATAGTCTGTCATTATGCATTCCATCATTATGAAAGTGGTTATTAATATTTTTATGTGATTATTTGACTAGTAGAATATCAATGTGAATAAGTAAATGGAATTATTTCATTTTATCCTTGCCATATTATACTGAACTTCAAGTTTAAAGGGCTTTTGTTTTAGTTATACATTACCTTAAATTTTTATGTTTATTTATGAAAGTTTCCGCTATATTGTTATACTTACTGAGCATCTGAGCTCACCCCTTTCAATGTTTTATTTTTCCCAGGATGTGAAGAAGTATTTTATGAATGACCTATAGGGATAGTATGAGGTGATATGAAGACAATTTGTTGTTGTAGTTTTTCACTTATTTATGTAATGTAAACTTTATAAATATATCTACTGTTTCCAAGGCTACTAATCGGTCTTTCGAGACTTGATATTTCTTTTGATCATGCCAATGTTATGTAATAATTCACCGACTCTCGGTATCTAGGGTCAGGGCATTACATATCACATGCATAACTTAAATTAATTTAGGTTCTTATTACAAAACATGTCTCAAAGGAAATAATTTGAGATGAAAACCCTAAAGACTTAAGTAATTTATAAATAAAAAGTAATTTCAAGATTGAAAATAAATTTTTTATATAAATCCCTTCAATTAAATAATTTAATTTTAATTTTTTTTGTATTATATAGGCCATAAAAATAATAAATTGATTATAACATTAAAACATGTCTCAATGAATGGAAATTGATACAAAAAACCCAAACATTTTTTTATCTTTCAAATCGAAGAACCGTACAAGGTATACCAAGAGATGAATTTTTAAATAACTTATATTACATGAAAATTATGATAAAAATATGTTCATGTAAAATATATACATCACAAATTGAAAATGGGTGGTGAATATAATTC
Organism: Viscum album; assembly: GCA_963277665.1. Taxonomy (NCBI): domain Eukaryota; kingdom Viridiplantae; phylum Streptophyta; class Magnoliopsida; order Santalales; family Viscaceae; genus Viscum; species Viscum album. Next base: position 462,957,660 of record OY728165.1, on the reverse strand, counting down.
ATATCTCAATGAAGCAAAATTGTGAAGTAAAAACACTTATGACTTGTGAAACATTCCAATAAAAACCCCTTGAAAGTCTGAGGGGTTTATGTCGGAGTTAAAATTTAATGAATAAATATAATTCATGATATTACATATCCAATTTTAACTACACACACTATTTAAAGTTTTTTATTTCTCCTAAATGATAATGTTCCTTAAAAAAATAAATTTTGAGATGAAACCCTTACTAGTTCATGATTCATTCTATTCACCCCGCTAATTTCCAAAATAATAAAATTATTCTTATTATATAAGTTCTTAGAATAATTATTTTTATTTATTCAATTTAATATGGACCATTTATAATCTTATTCTATTTATTTATTATATAGTTTTTTTGCATATTTAGATTACGTGAGGTTATTTGATCAATTTTTCGTAACTCCTTATATATATTGACCATGATAGAAGTCATATTAAAATTGTATCATAGTATAAATAATATAAATATTATTATATAAACAAATTTTATATATTAAATAAAATTTTAAATCCATCCATGGTGGGTAGTGATGGCAAATGAAACTCATTTTTGATGGAGGCAGTAGCCTAAATGTACGCATGATTAACATTTACATTTCCAAATGAATGTGTGGGAAAAAAACTATATGATAATTTTAAATTTCAAAAAAAAATTAAAATGATATATAATATTTAGTCATCAATAAAATAAGTAAATACCACCATGATTGGAAGTTATGAGAAATGAACAACATCGCTTTGGAGGCGGTAGTTCGTGCAATGAAGAAATGGCACATTTGTTTTTCTTAGTGGATAGAGAGAAATAAATATTGGTTATTACATTAATATAATAACATATATGTATAATAATTAAACATATATCATTATATTATTATGAATATATGATATTTTTACGAGGAATATTAATAATAAAGGATTACAAAAAGGGTGATACTTACATTGGAGACTTGATCTTCTCTTAGATATATTCTTGAAAAATTAGCCTTAAAATAAATTGTAGAGACTAGGGATTATAAAATAATAATGGAATTATATTAGGGGTATAATTTATATATGTAAAAATGAAATTGAAATGTGAAGTGTAGCCATGTATGGGAGCAAGTGGTCACATTTTATAAGTGAAGGAATGTGAACTTTTAGGAATAAAATTTACACTTCCATGATATCATGACACTATTCCTTGGAAAAAGAATAATTTTTTTGTACTAATGGACTGTGGGTGGGATTATGTGTGAAATGAATCAAAATATATTTTCCACAAATTTCTTAATAATGTTTCATTTATTTTCCCACAGTTTTTTTACATTTTAAATTTTTTATTTTTACATTGGTAACTAGTTTTTAACTCAAAAAATTATATTTTATATTATAAATATACAGTAACCCCCATTAAAGTTATGTTTATTTTTTAAACCATAATATAATATAAATTTACTCCAATTAAAATTAAAAAAAATGATAAAATAAACATTTAAATTAAAATATATAATATATAAAAACTATTTTTATAGAAAAATAACTTTTAAATGATAAGTGTTCATTAATATTATTTTGAATTTATTTATAATTGAATGATTTAAAATATAATTATATTTTTTTAAAAAAAAATAAATTATTCATCATTTAAATTATGTCAATTTAATTAATTATATAAAAAACACACCATATTAATAGAAAAATTCATTTTAAAAACATTATTTCACAAATATCGAGTTAATTAACAATAATCATACTAAAATTATATTTATTAATAAAAATGAAAATTAAATTATTAAATAATATTTAAATTTAAATATATTCGGTTATATTATATTTCTAAAATTGATAATTTTTAATTTAACATAAGACTGTAAAAATAGCTTTTTATAAAGAATATTACTTAAGTTTAAAAAATGTTAAACATGAATTTTAAAAATTTAAGATAGTTTTTTTTAATGAATTATATTACTTATCAAATATATGTATTTTATAAAAAAACATTTCCAAAATATTTAATCCATTATTGTGTTATGATAATGTCATAACAGTGTCAGTTTAAAAATATCGGTATTTTTTTCACTATTCAACTAAAATCCAATTATTTATGAAATACTCGAAAATTAATCTTAGGATAATATTATTATTGAAAATATAAAAATTATGTTAAATTTATCTTGTTAAAAATCTAAAATTTATAAGTTCATTTTTTGAATAACATCATAAATTATAATGAAAAATGTTTTTATTGGAAAATGATATTTTGAAATATGGTTATTATTATTCTAATTTCAAACCTTTTAACAACTAAATTGGTCTTAAAAAATATTTTTATCAAAAATAATTTATCATTATTAGTCATGTATTTTTTGAAATATAAAATAATATCTCATAAATAAGATATTTTTATAAAAATAATATTTTAAATAATATATATCTAATTAGTCATTTTAGTTAATCTAGAATAAAATCGTTCATATAAAAAGTATAATTTATTATATTTCAATAATTTATTTCATAATGTGGTTAATCTTATCCAACCTTCGAATACAAGGACTAGTTTTAAAGGCCATAATTAAATATTTATATTTTATCTAAATATATCTTGTTTTTATTTAATTTTGGTGTTGCATGTGGAGAAAGATGTCAAACACATTGAATTAATTATCGTAAAACATATATTATAATATTGGGTCATTATACAATACCACATTTTACTTTACTTCCCTAAATTCCTAAATGAGTCATTACATGACTACTAAATCTACTTTTCAACCCTAAGATTGGACCGCTTTGAAACCAATATGACATGAACTAAACAACCAAGGCCTTAAATGAGGCAACAATAAGCTATGTGTACCACCACCAAACTACCTCTACTAGGCCATGGTATAGTGACCAACACCATGTAGGCATATCATACAGTATGGGCGGCCTTAAACTATATTAATCTATAATAAACACATATATCCAATGCATAAAGTAACTAACATGTAACATTATAAACCCAAACCATAAGATTGGAAAGGAACATAATTCCACTAACCTTAGATTTCATCCCTATGACACCCAAGGCTAAAAATAAATCCCATGGGATTTACTAAATCATAGGGGTAAATTTTCCCTTAAGTAAAAAACATTCAATATATAAAAAATAAGAAACAAAATATGATGCATGTTATAAAACTATAATAACCTCCATTATCAGAACCAGAAGATAAATATATTACCAGAAGAATATAACACATAACATAAATCTACAATATAAATATACCCAATGAAACAAAGTGAAGTCAATACACTAAAGTGGTACCACAACCAACTCCATAGTATGACGTCTCCCAGCTCTAACTCTCAATGACCATACTGTAGAATCAAGATTCTCCTAGTAAAAAAGTGTGAAGTATACTACTATAGGAATCATGGTAAATAAGTTCTACATTCACACTAAATTTCATATTCAGTGACAGAGTATATTAACTTAGTAGGAAATGTTATATTATATTTCAAAACATGCCACTAATATAAGAACAAGCCATCTCATACCAAGTATATACATATATCAGAAACCAAAAGAAGATATAAGGGCTCAAATGATATAGATACACTTGTAGTGAAAATTACCCACCCCATTAAGGTCTCCTAGTTTATGAAATCACACCCATGAAACCCAAATACCAAATGAAAATCATGTTAAAAAAGGCCCTCTAAATAGCCATTACTCATTAATGGTACCCATCCCTCCAAATATAAGACATTACTCGGTGTTATAATCTAGAGTTCCTCAATAAGGAATGATACCCAAGTCCAAATGAACAAGGATACATTCCAATGTAGTATAAACTCACACAAACCCATGAAATCCTAAATTCCCCCAGATCAGCATGAAAACCATGTTTTTATTAATAATTCCCCATTTAAATGAATTCATGAACTTATCCACCCATTTCCATGTCATTTTCTCACACCCGGATACTTATTTTAAAACAAAGAATCATTCTTGAAATTTATCAAACACTGTATGGGTGATGCCCATAATTGTAATTTTCAAATCCAAATAATAAGGATAATTATCAACATCATTTGTCAAGAAATAACATTATTTGTTTTTTAAAACCAAGCCTTAATGTTCATTGAAAGGGGTAGAGTAAGAGAAGTCACATATATCAATATGTTGGTAATAAATAATCATTGAAAAATTAATATAACTAGAATACCCTTTCAATTCCTTTGACCACAAGAGATCCCTAAATCCCTTCCAGATCACCATCACTCAAACTCCCCAACATAAGTATTAAGATACAAAGGTTTAAATTGAATGTCCTACAAAAAACTTCTTATGGTTAACCTATAAAACATGAGAAAGGGATGGTAATTAAAACTGAAAGACGTTTTGAAACTTATAGAATGAAATCAATTCAATTTATATATGGTATGATAAAAGAAATCACACTATAAATCTTTGAGATCACTACTTACATAAAAAATCAAGGTTCATTATCTTCCAAAACTCTAGACTCATTCACACTTTGAAAATGTATTCATGTCATGATTGAACTCAATTATTTTTTAGTCAAAATTTCCTATAGGCTATTTAAATCATGATCCATGTCCTCTTCCTAGAGGTCAAATCCCATTCAATTTCCTCCAATGAATTCTTATCACAATCCAAGTCAAAAATATTATGTATTAATAAAATAATTGATGAAACTAGAGTGTCCCAAAAACATAGGGTTCTATATATTACCCACAATTAGGATTTCTATACATAGAAATATTGAGATTAACAGTGTCTATGAAAATTAAAAGACCATTGGTCTAGTATAAAATTATCTCACTTTTCAACTACCTAATTGAATAAAATATTTTACTTAAAAAGATTTAACATTGGTACGTGTTGACCTAGAAATAGATTACCATGACAATCCCACGATATAAAATACAATAATAAAATTATTAGAATCTTCAGCTCAATATTGACATGATCACAACAAATATGTAACCAGATTTCAACTCACACTATGGCGACATGGATATAATAGAACAACATGCACTACATTGAATTAATAACACAACACTACCTAATAAAATCCCCTCCATTACAGTCAATACTCTCAATTGGACCCACCTATCAGTGGTGTAACATCCCATTCCTACCCAAATGACAAATCCTTAACCCTAATAATATATAAATAACACATGATCCTTCACTAACAATACTGGGACAAAAATACGAACCAACTCAAACATATATGACTATATATTGATCCGAAAATAGTTATATGAAGTATCTATAGATAATTGAACACCAATAAGAGCTCTATAAATAGTAATCTATCCTTCCCAAAATGATCAATGTTTACCAAATAGTTCCCCCAAGATAAAATATTACTTCAGAAATACCTCTTGATAGAAGGTGATATACTATGTCCATATCCAAACCAGATAAAATGGTAAAACATTAGCCATAAAAATCACAAATAAAACCAGGTTCATAGTAATAAAATGCGAATAATTAGAATAAGATATAAATTTAACACATCCTGAACATCCCCTACATAATATTTTTTTGAAATTATCCCTAAATAAGAATGAAAAACGTTAATGAAAAGAGTTTTTCCACCACCACCTCATTGAAATCACACTTTGAATGAAAAATGGAGACAAATACTTTGAGAATTACCTTCCCCTACTAGAATGGTAAAGTAATAGTAATAACATGACCACTAGTTGGTGTCCAACATTTTTGACCTTATATACCTTTAAAACATCTAAATAGAAAATACACCTAAGATTGTCTCTACATTTAGAGAAACAAAATTTGGATTCCAATACAGAAGAGAAAACTGATATCATTTTCACCACTTAGAGGACCCCCACCATTAATGTTTACGTTAATGGAATGATAATGAAAATTAAACCATTAAACTCATATAGACATTGTCACCCAAGTGAGTAATATGAGACATCTACCAAAAAACATTGATATAATATTGGTCCGTATAACTGAAGTGAATATATGTGATTGATCCTGTGAATAATTCATGACCAAAAACATTACTAACCCAGTTCCTAGAGACATCAGATTTATGGAATATACAACCTCACTGATTAGTAATTTTGAGACCTAGGCAGACTGGTCCTTCATGAGGCTAGATATGAGAAGACATGGGTAAGGAAATAGGAAAACCCAACTAATCACGGAGGGTAAGAGTCATCGAGTTATCCAAGAAAACAACCCAATCATTTCTAAGTCCAAGGAAAAGACAATTAGCATATGTCTAGACTACAAAATTTCAAATGAGGTTACCCATACTGAATTACTTATGACGAACCACACCTAATACAAAATTTCTACACAGATAAGTTAGCAATAGAAAAAGGATGATTCCCAAAAAATCTCAGCTATTATTTCTCTTTTTATCTCCCCTACATTAAAAGGATTAATATCTCCTTAAGATGAAGTGATAGTGACTGACCAATCGTAGTAATAAATTTGAAATTAAATGATATAATAAACACTATAAATATAATTACTTCTACCAAATCTAGTCCATGTTAATAGTAATTGATCATGGTGACCCATTTAGATCATAGAATATCTTACTAACTAGGATATGTCATGATTCTCATCCCATGAGACATAACTCACCAAAAACATTATTTACCTTCCACATATTATGCCCCTCATAATGTAAAAACTATAACCAGTACAGTAAGGATTAGAGAATATAATTATAACCATTATAATAAGTATAATTTTAAAACAATTATAGTTAGGATAGAAAGTACATAAAGTGAAAAAAAATTAATTAAAATCAACATAAAAGTGAAACAATCATAACTATCGTCGAAAAAATAGCCATAACCGTAATTATAAACAAAGGGTATCCATGAATGTCTCTTTCAGAATTGTATTCCACACTTACCATTTATATAACCGACCCTAAGGTTTTCACCCAAAAATATACCATGTAACCATAGTTTCAAAAATAATGTTTCAAATTTTCAATTTTCTAAAAAAATGAAAAGTTTTTAAAGAAACATTTGTTTAAAAAACAACAGTGTTAAAGAAACATTTAAAATCCCTCTTAGTTTTTGAAAAATAGTAAAATTATTTTAAAATATTATTATGAATGTAATTTTAAAACTAGCATAAAAAAAGAAAAATTGGATAAAAAACTTATTAAAGTACTACAAAATTATATATTTCAAATAAATAAATTGTTTCCTTTAAGATATTATTTTCCCTTATATTCTATTTAAAGAATTAATTTTAAAGAAGAGTATTTAATGATTTTTTTCATTTCAATGAACCAAAAAAAATTCCACAAACATTAAAAAATATTCTCTTTGGAATCATTTTTGATATAAAAAATCATTTTTAAAATATAGCATTCCAAAAATATTCATTTATTCTAAAACTATTTTCCCACCAAAAGATGGTTTATCAAAGTAGATCATATAAACACTAGCAACCAAATCATGAAACCACCAAGAAGAAAAACTAATGAAATATTCACCAATCATTTCATATACATGAAAATGTTCTTCAATTTATTATCAACACAATCCTAATAAACTAGCATAAGATAAATACCAGTTACATAATATGCTAGAAATATTAACCATGTGAAATTATTCCCAACCAAAAAGATACAACTTCACATGGCATCTAATTTATTGCCATATTTTATACCATTATATTCCAATATTAATAATTTACTAAAAAATTCTATTAACAAACACTAATTATAAACTAATTTGAAAAAATATAACAATAAATTTCATAATTAAAGATATCTTCAACATTATTTAATTATCTGTAGCTTTACATAATTTTTAGAATAAAAAGATAGATTAAAAATTATATCAAAATATTCAATTTTAAAAAGTAACTATTTAAATTTATATTATACTCATTATACAAAACATAATTTCCCTATTACATAAATAAAATAAAAGAATATAATTTGATATTTTTTTAACATATTATGAAATTGACAAAGGAAATAATAATTATAAGTTATAACAAGCTCTCTTCCCAATAATAGTTATCATGAATCTTACTTCTAAATCATGTAATTTATGTTAATCCATGGGACATCATAAAAATATTAAAATTTTAGTCTAAAGAAAATCAATCATGTGTAAGGTTTATTGACAATATTTACATGGAAATAACCATTAATAAACAAAAAATGTAAAAATGGAATTTTTATTTTCAGTCCAGATTCTAATTTTTTTAACTTTCTCTTAAAATAGAATGGATTTTAATTACCATCTAATAAATTAGTTCTAATTATATTCATTACTAATTTAAGTTTATATTCCATTCAACTTTCATGTTCTATTAAATAATAAAAACAAAAATGCTGAAAAAACACCAATCAATCCACACATGAATCAAGAAATATATAGTGGAATGAATTAATAAATAATACCTACCAAAACCATATTTTACCCTATTAAAAAAATTTTCTTAGAAAATACCTCTTTCATCCATGAGCATAATTACCCATTTAAAAAAATTAGGTTATTATGTTTCTATTTAACAAATAATAGGAAAAAAATATCATATATATGGATGATGCAATAGTGGTGGGAAATTTCTTTACTAATGTATGATTCATAACCCCATCATCTAAACACTTGATGATGAGATGATGACACACATAAAATTTCTTAACAACATTTTTCATAACTGAACCACCCAAATAACATGAAGGTCAACCTAAAAGGTTGTCCATGTCTTTTTTATGATGTACATTTCATGTTCTGACCCATCCTATATCCTTTCCACCCTTCCAATTGTGATAAAATTTATAACTTCTCGACCCCAAATCATTGGAATTGGTTGGACCAAAATGTAATTTACATCAGGTGACACCCTCCAAACAACAAAGGATAAAAATATATTCTAATAGATTGATGAAATATTGGGGGATGATTCTACATTATGTAAATAACCTAAAATAGAAAAAAAAATAAGAGACACAATATAATACATGATTTAAAATAAAAAAAACTTCAATTGAATTATAATACAATAAACATAGAATCAAAAAAATTAATTATGTAACTAAAATCTAATATAGCAACAAACCCTAAGAAACCAATTGAAAACGAGGAAGAAAAGTGTCACCACAACCGTCTCCATGGTAAGATATATCTAAGCTACAAATCACAAAAAATAAACTAAAATATTAGGATTATTTTTATAGAAATTTATAGTCTTAACTGACTCATATCTTGGTAAACAAGTTCTATATATGCACCAAATTGCATATGAAGGGGGTGAGTATATCGACTTAGTTGGAAATCCTCTATAAATTTCCCACATATGACATCAAAATAAGAAAATTTATCTCATAAAAATTACATAGGTATATCAAAAAATAGAAGAAGATAACATAGATATCAAGATATAGATATACAATTAGTTAAAATCAATCACACCATGAAGGTCTCACATGTGATGAATGCACACCCATCCAACCCACAAACCTAATGAACATCCTTTCAAATCATCCCCTAAAAAACCCATACTGTCAAATGATACCCACTCCTCTAGACCTAATATTACACTTATCAAAATAATCTAGTGTTCCCCATGATATCATGGTACCCACGTCCGAATAAACAAGGCTTCCTTCTAATACCATTTGAACTCACACAAACCCATGAAATATAGAGTCCCCTAAAATTTTCATGGTATCCAATTCAGTATCAACATGGATTCTTTCAAATTAATTCATGAAACCATGAAACCCTATCCATTCCAAGTTCTGAAACACAAATAGTATTTTCAAAAATCATTCCATAAATTTATCAAACATGTTTTATGTGACAACAAAAACCATTTAACTTTATATAAAAAAGATAATCATCAATGGGTTTTTCAATAAAATTAAATTTTATTAAACATGTCATTAATGTTCTAGGAATAGTGTAGAGGGAGAGAGAATCCACCTACCTCAATACATTCGTTTTGAAGAATTATTCCACAATTCATCGATATAGTCTCCCATTTTTATACCTTTGACCATAAGAAATCCTTAAATAAATTTTGGATTGTTAGAACACAAACTACATTAAGCCATGGATTAAGTTGTGAAGTTATAGGATGAAATTACTCCCAAATATTTCATAGGATATTCATAAAAATGATAATATTGGAGGAGAATTATAGAAAAACGAAGGACGAACTAGAATTTATAAACAATTTGAATTTGATTCAGTAATAGTGTGAGAGAGTAATGTTTTCATGAATCATTGAGAACACTGATTATATTGAAAATATAGGCATGTTAGGTTCCAAAACCTAAAACCCATTTCGTGCCTTGAAAATGAATTCATATCATAAACAACCTAAAACCAGTTTCACCAAAACCATCCAGTAAATATTCATGCTGTGACCTATAATATCCCAACCTTGCAAACAGTATGAATAGTAACTAAACTAGTTCATCAGAAGACCTCACAAATTTCTCCTCATACTCTAAAGTTTGCCGACTAAAAGTGAGGGAATAAATTTTTACTATGAGGAGACTATACCCCCATATAATAGTATGAAACCAAAAAAAATTACCAAGAACAATACACATCAAATAATGTATAATGAATAAATTAACTGAACATACTCAAATAAAATGAATTAAAATAAATTCCTAAACAACCATTCCTAACATACGATATTGATTTCACATTGGGTCAATATAAAAATTCAATATAACTACTAAAATAATAAACAAGGATCTACTAAAAAATTAGATCCATTCTACATACCTAGTCCCTAAAACCCTATGGATATGATCCTTCCAGATCATAATACACTACATGAGTGGGTCATATTGAAAATGAAATCCTGGGCCCCCACTCTATCCATCATGTATCCTTTCTCAACCTAATAAAATACATATGGTATATAAACACACCTAGGTTCATATATAGGGATGATAAATGATTCTCAGCAGGCCACCTCCAATGGTGAACCTGTAACCCACTATTATAAGTTCACGATCAGGAAAAATAACTAGCATAGTAAGATATAACTTGAATAAAAGTAAAATAAAACCATTATAGATCCTTAGGTCTATGACCCCAATTACCCATAATTACATTTTCTATTATCAGGGTGTGTCTAAGAACATCTAGAAGACCATATCTCCTTTGTAAAATTTGAGATCCAAATACAAGGTTTCCTCAACCAATTCTCCTAATTATGTGGACCCATACCATGTTAGAATTATCATCTGTGCTATTAATCCATGGACACAAAAAACATATCCTTATGAATCTAGGGATGAGGCCTAAGTTAGAGCTACCATGGAGGATCCAAATCCATTGTATCCCATATCATATCCTCCTAAATTTTTGGAAAAAACATATAATAACCCTATCATTAGCACACCAAATACTGATAATTCCTTATCACGTCGTCACAGATCAAGGGATGTAACCTATGATAAAACTATAATTCCTGATCTAAATCCGTTGAATCCCCTATTATCTATTAATCTTATAATCCAAGTTAGTTCCAACCACATAGTTCAATGGATGCAGAAGTTCCAATCATATCTGGCTCCAAAATGTGGTAGTCCATCCATATACCTGACTCTATATTGATGGTAGCCAAACATATCACATCATACATAATGGAATAAATCAATTTAAGATAAATAATAAAAATAAAATAAAACATAACAAGGTGCTTCCAAACAATCACTCCCATTATCATTATTCTACAATCATAAGGCTTATATATCAGTTTGAGTTCTAGGTGACACCCGCATCCATCTCTACCCAAAAACAGCCACCCAATTTGGGATGGTTAAACATTAGGTAACCCACTAGGGTCCCATAGGTTAGCATGTATGTAGAGTAATTCATTTGGGGATCTCTATAATTGTAGCTCAAGTAGTGGCATCCCTCTTTGGATCCTATTGATCAAAGAATATATGGAGGAATCCCTCATGGGATCCCCAGTCACAAATAATGTCCTAGGAAAACACCCATGCCTTATCGGGAACACATCCAAAAACCTAATATCTAACATCACATTACCATGTAGTCTTATAAGGTAAAACTTCTCAAGTGATGTGGCCTCAAACCCATCCCCTATGTCACTTTAAGTTGGTCCGAACACCAGACCTATCATTCTCCTATAATATCTACCAATTCATGATAATTAGTGATAGTCTCAAGCACCATAAAAAATGAAATTGGATAACATAATCCACGTTATAAAACCATTATCATGAACCACTCCTAGAACACATCCTATGTCTCACTATCAGGAGGTATCTTGATTCAATTACTAGAGGAAAACTTCTCCATCAAAACTTATTTAACTCAGACTACCTCTTAGATCCTTCCAAACACCCCAAGTGTTCCACCATCACATTATTTGTGGAAATATATTTATAACTAACTCCAATTATTTCAAATTATTACTATATACTATAAAATCACTCAAAACCCTCAGTTGGAAACAAGGGGGAAGTACACAGTTTGTACCCTGAGTGCACGAAATGTACTCTAAAACCACCACCCTAGACACATTATTCTATACATCGTATTTATACGTAGTGTCTAGTAATGTACTCTATACTTCCAAGGCACACATTGGTTATGTCTGTGTACTACTACATGACCATGTCACCCTTTAATAGGGCACCTTCCCAAGTACCTGACCACATTTCTATGCATCACTATATGTCATGTACTCTGAGTACACAGAGTGTAGTCCCAAAAACACAATATTCATAAAAAAGGATGAACAAATAATGTGTGATCTTGAAATAAAATACTATGTGATTAGGTTTTCCAAATCAGAAACCCTTGTAATTATCCTAAAACCCCCATTTATCCAAAAAGAACTACATATCATCCCCATGAGGTCCCCAGAAATTCTAATAGATATTTAAAACTTATAAATAACTAGTTTATGGGGATATATAGATTAAAAATATAATACCTTTGTGTGTAAAACTCCAAATATTTGCATTGGATCCATGTCATGCACTCATTAAGCTATGATCTAGGTCCGTATGAGCACCCTGATAAACATCCCTCCTCAATATCCATCTCATCTCCCAATCCCTATCTCACTGCCAAATGCTACAAAAGGGGGAATCCTATCTGACATATAAATAAATTTTTAAAGTGATTTAAATAAAAGATTAAAAGGCAAAAATAAAAACAAATGAAAATGGGGCTCGTGCCCATCCTTAACAACCGATGTTATTTTATGCCTCTCCTAGTAAAAAATCCATATTTTGGATTCAAATATGTAAATGGAATCTCAATCGGACACACCATTCAAAAAATATCACTATTTTAATGTAAAAAAATAAAATATTATTTAATTTATTAAATATAAAATATTCAATTAAAATCAGAATGACTCAGATTTCCACAAAACTTATATACTAGGATAAACACCCTATTTGGGGACTAACAGAGTGGTCAAAAAAATATCCAAGATAATACAATAATTAAAATGGTCATTTTTTCCCACATGATCATTCAAAACAAAAAAACATTATCACCCATTTTTGTAACCTAAAAAAACATGGGGTTTTACAATCTCCCCACCATAATAGTTCTCACCCTCGAGATGATTTAGTGGCCTTCTAACCAAACATTGACCAACCCCAATTGCCAAATAATATAAAAATACTTGTATTCTACCATATAATGACCATTTATTATCTCTGAAAAACATAAAAAATAATGTATACGACACTTCAAAGGTGAGACCATCATTTTACACCATTACAAAACTACTAAGAATGTATTTGACCTCACACATCCATCTTGAGATGTCACAACATCATCCACAATTCATTATCAGGTTCATGGTTCTCCCCAACATTAAACACAATCTATAATGGTTGTTTTTATTCGATAATTCTTCCCACTATCAAAATAACCTATCAAAATACATCCATAGTAGTCCCCCGAACCACTCAATGTGTGTATCACTACATCCTTAACCCTAACTGTACAAGGGTCATATCACCACGGTTGATATGATACTCCCTACCATAATAGAATCCTTATTATTTCATTGTAATAAAACACAAAATCCATGGAAAAAATATTTCTATCACTAAATGTAATAACTAGAATCTCCAAACCAACTCATCATCAAGAGCTAACATACAATAACAAAACATCTCTCATTCTAGCTTCCACTGTAGTTATTTGACCCTAGAAGCTGAGAACTAGTGTAGTAAATTATCACATTGGCATGATTACAAGGAATAAAATCCCATGAGACAAAATAGTTTAGCATTTTTGGAAAGTCAGATTACATACATGATAAACATAATACATTTGTAAAATAAAATAATTCATAACACAAGTAAAAACTCGACATCCTCAAAAATCATTTAAACGATTCCTCTTCATAACCTAGGGAAAGGAAACATAATAATGGTGATATAAAATTCATAGTAAGGGTACATAATGTTTAATAAATAATTAATTTAATATAATAAATCAACATGGAAATGTAAATAACAGATAACAAATTCCATTCAAATAAATAGATAAGGAATAATCAATATGAAAGGTAAGAAACTGAAACACATTCTATTTAATCAGTAAATTGAGAATGAAATGCATCCATAGATTTTATAACTTGAAAATATAATGGATGACAACAATAATAACTAAAATATCTAGGATGTAAATGATTAATTATTATACATCATTTTTTATGCACATGAAAACCTACACCATCAAGACCATTTACAGAACAGTTTAAAACTACAGGTTGAAACATGTTTAATATGGAAAACTTATTTGTATTATAAGAACCTATCAATTCATCAAAGGGATATTTAAATTCTGGGACCCACCATTAATTTCCATTAAAAATAATTCCTTATATCAAATAATAAAAATAATTAACATTTCTTATCAAATATCTGTATTGAATAAAGAATATGGATTTATCAATATTTCACCAGATAATCAGATAACTGTCACCATATGTAAAAATGGTATTTGGATTATGAAATAATAATATCCATAACCCAATATTTATGATATTTATTTGAATATATAATAGAAAATTATTACAATAAACAAATTGTTTCAATATAATTTTAACAATCAAAAAATAATGTGAGATTACAATAATGACTTTTACCACTTGGTAATATTCAAGCTAAAAAACTTGGTTGAGGTAATTCATAGTGAAACATAAAATAAAAAGAATATAAAATAATTCATGATATAATATATTAATATGGGTAGTAGATACACTACACAAAAGAAGTAACAAGTGAAAATGAAGTATGCATCATGGAAGGAAAAGTGAGACACAAATATCGTACCTTGCATCTCTTTTTTGGTTAAAATAATTTAAACTTGTGTATAATAGTTTAAAACATGTTAATAAGTTGTATTATGACCATAATTGTATTTATAATATCATATATTAACTTCTCATAATATCTTATTACCTATTTTTTAACAATCATTTATTATTTCCACTATTCTGTATGTTAATTGCCATGTTTTTCGAATATTTTTTGAATTGTTACTAGTCATTACTTTTAATTAGATCATGATTTAATCATATATATAATGAAAAAAATTATTTAAATATCATATATATCCATAATAATTTTATTTATAATAATCCATAAAATTTTGAGATAGGAAATGAAATTCTCGGTTCTTGGAGATGGTAAGTCGTGCATACACATGAGCACTAATTTCATTTCTTTTCCATATTTAAAATAATGAAACATAAATTATATATATATATATATATATAATATTTCATGTATCATATATTTATCATATATTTCACATATGTTCATTAAAACATTACTTTATACATTCCATGTATAATGTGAACAAATCACATCATTTTAAGGATGCGGTTGTCCATAGTTCCACAAATTATGCTATCATATTCCCAAAAAATAGAGTGCATAAAGGTATGTATTAATAAATAATTATATAACCATAAATAAATTATAAATATCATATGTGTCAAATAAAAATGGTGTGTCCATCATAATTCCCACATTGCGAGGTGGAAAAGGGAGAACAAACAATCATTGTTTCGCGAGGCGGTAGTTCACCGTACACAGAAACGGTACGTTCGTTACCGATTTGATGGAAGTGTGTGTATTTTTAAGTAGAAAAATTAACATTGCAACATATCAGTATATTTATTATACTGGTTTTATTATATTATAATTTAATAATATGAAATATAGTGGAGAAACAAATAAAAGATAAATGCACATGGAATAGTGTTACCTCTTTTTCTGGTAACTCTTTTGGGTTTGAACCAAATTTCCTCCTTGTTTTATATTTTTATCAATGTGAGGAATTTATGTTCAGTTTATTGGTTTTTTTGAATCTATTTTTTTTGAGTTTGGATGATCTAATGTGTCTTGATATGTGTGAAGAAGGGGAAGAATGAATGAATTTTTATAATGGAGGGGGAGTTTCATTCTTGTAAATACCAATAAGTATTCAATATTTAGAGGTATCACTTACATAATGAACTAAAAAATAGAAAAATAATTTATTAATGTTAATTTATGGTCGATCCAAATAACTACCACACAAAAATAAGTTCATTTTTTTAATTTTATTCCTCTATCTTTAAGTTTTCTTACATTTTTCATTTTGGTAACTAGTTTTCCAACTTGAGTAATTTAACCATTGAGAATAAATTAAGGTGGTAATTATTTTATAATATATACCCAATTAACTATTAATAATATATATAATTTACAAAATAAATATCCCATGTGTGTTCAAAATTAATTTTAAAACAAGTGCATGTAACACATTAAAACACTCCTTTAACCTAGACTGTGAAAACAATGTTTTTACTATCAATGGGTAAATATGTTAATTAAAAAAGATCAATTGGTCTATGAATGGAACATATTTGGTATTTATTGAAACCTAAAAAACACTTAGAAGAAGTCAATATTTTTATTAATTTTAAATCATATAATAAAATGGTATTTATTGTAAAATAACAATATTTTCAAAGTTGAAATTATTTATAAAATTTTAATTAAAAAATATTGAAACAATATTTGAATTAAAATATGTCATTTTAAGAATATTTAAAAGGTTAATTTAGTATAAAAAACAATGGAACACAATAATTTATAAAATTTACTTGTAATTTTTTTAGAATCATTTATTTTATTTTATTGTTATCTAAATAATCCATGTGTTAGAGTTTGTTAAGCATTTTATGTAGAATATAATTTATAAAACACAAAGTTGAATTGAAATTATAAAAAAAATTCATTTTCCACTGAAATTAATGTTTATAACCTAAACTATGTAACATCTTTTATAATTTAATGATTTATAAATGTTAAGGTCAAGGAATGCTCTTTTTTACTTTTTTCCTTAATTTATTATATGGTTCAATGTCAAGAACATATGTCCCAATAAATCATTAAATTTTTAAAAAGTAGAGGTATGGTATAACTATTGGAATTTAAATGACTTCGGACATGTTTATAGGTTATTTTTCTCCTTAATAATATGGTTTACTCCCTTTTTAAGCTTAATTTTACCTTAATCGGTGTAATTAATTTTAATAACTTTCACTAATATTTTTGGTCAAAATATAAGTTGATATTATTAAAATATTACTATCTCACTTATTACAACTATGTATTTACATTTTTCTAAATTCAATTCATATAAGTTTCTAAACTAAATTTAAAGTTAATCGCATAGGCTTGGTGAGAAAACATGTTTTTAAAGTGAAAATGACAGAAATTTCATTAAGTATTTATATCTAAATCTAAAAAAAATGATTACAATTAAATAAATTTTATTAATATATATAATTGATCTATAATTCATTTAAAATAAATTTAAAATATAATTTAACATTAATAATTATTGAAATGGTAAGGAAGTTTTGAACTAAAAAGCAGTATTTTCCACTATTCATCAAAAAGTGAAACTTCATAGAAAAATACAAAACATATCACCCTAATATAATTTGGAAATTTCAAATTCAAAGTGATATTTATTTTGGGAAATAAAATTTATAAAAGTTTGAATATTTAGTTTTAAAATAGATATGTTATTTAAAAGTGGTAAAACATTGTCTTGCATGTAATACAAGGGAACTTAGTATTGTATATATCTTCATCGTCACATGGTGTTGAATATAAATAAATCTAGATTTTTTTTTTAAAAAATTAATAATTTTAAAATCTCGAGGTGTTACATTATACCACCTTAATTAAATTTCATCCCTATAATTTAATCATGATCACTGTAATCGAAGGGTTCATATTAGAAAATACTATTGTTGAAAAACCCACATTGTAAATAGGGTTAATAACATATCTAATTAATAAGGGGGAAAACAAAATGTAAAGTTCACCAAAATACCAGGCTTTAAAATAGGAGAAAATTAGTGAAAACATATATATGGAAGTGAAATCTAACTAGCATGCTTTTATAGAGAGTGATAAAGAATATGATCAGTTGAAAGTTGATGACCACAAAGTCATACACCATAGTTATGAAAAGGTCATTGATATCATAAAAATGATGATAATAGGTCTTTTTTTCAAGAACCTTTTCCTAGTGTTGAGAAATTATTTCCAACTCTAAGAATATAAGTAAATGTACATTTCTACAATATTTTCCTTTGATTACACCTTGAATAATTTCTACTTTATCTCTTAGCACAATTTTCTTCATATAGTGAAGTAATAAATTAGTTTATAAAACCTCATACAAAGTTCAACTTAAACCATTTCATAAATGGTTAAAATTCCAAAATATTATTATCCAACACTTTAATAAAGACGTTTAATGAGTTTCCAAAATGAACTTATAATTAATATTTCCATAACATGAAGAAAATTTTATTTTTCAAATTTCAAACATGTGAATAAGTTCATCATTTATTATCTTGATATATGGTAATAAATTGAATTACCATAAAATATTATTTAAAACATGAATTATTCTTTATTCCTTAATAAAAACATGAATTATTGGACATATTCTTTAAATAAAAAATTTTGTAAACTCTATCAATGATAGTTTAAACCAAAAAATCATTAATTAGTTCCTAGGTAGTAGATTCTATCAAATTAACTTTATCCAAATTAATCATCTCTTTATTAAAACATCGTTAACTCATCATCATGAACATATTAAGGGTTATCTTTCCCTTATCAACGTGTTTTCCAAAATGTTTAACATCCTACTGAATCAATTTTCTAGGTGCCATTCAAAATATGATATCAAATCCTTAATAAAAAAAGTAATTCCATACAATCCTTACATGTTTCATAATTATTATAAATATCATGTCACTGAAGTAATACTAGAATGAAATATTTCTTGAATCCAAAAATAGGAATATTAATCCTTATGCTTCATCTCTTGTAGTAGAATAATCTTGACCATGATCCATTATAATATTTTATGGTATATTCCTTTCGCATTTGAGATATTGATTTGCATAGGGTCCTACCTCCTTGGAGATGAAGAAGTGTACACTGGGAATCTTATTCTTATCCATTCAATCACAATCACAGTGGAATTTCCTTCAACACTTGTAGAAAACTCCCATTCCTTTTATGAAAGTACTTGGTTGATTATTTCCACAATAATTACATGTGATAAAATATTTCTTTCGCTTTTTCTCTTTATCCATATTTTTTCCACCATTCCTTTTATTCTCGTGCTTCCCTTTGATTCCATAATACTTAGATAATTCTTTATATATATTTTTAGTGCATGATACTAGGTCCTCATATGATGATTATTCTTGGGAGACTAATTCCATTTGAAATATTGGATTAAGACCACAAAATATAAGATCCTTATTACTATATGGATCAAATTAGTCAGTGAGGTTTACATACTTCTAGTAGGCACCATTTATAAATGAAGAAATTCACTAAGTTAGATAAAATCCTTATGAAAAATCATGTATAATCCCAAAACTAGAAAAAATACTTAATATAAATTGGAAATTATATGTGTATCTAATATCATAATCACAAAAATTGTTTCTTTGGGATGTTCTTCTATACTTATCCTCAAAGTCTATCTTCGGGTTATGTTCTATAATCTATGTTTTCGAAATCTAGGTCTCAAGGTTTCTGCTAAAAATCATTTGACACCAGCTGTATTTCCCCAAACCAAGAAGCCTAGAGTTGGTGTAGTACTTTATTACATTGGAATGATTGTAAGGAATCAAATCTAGATAGACCAAATAGCTTTGTAGTTTTGTAAATCCACATTACACACATGATACACATAATAAATTTTAAAAATAAAATATAACATAACCCATGTAAAAACTCAACATCCATGAAAAAAATTCAAAGGATTCCTCTTCATAACATGGTGAAATGAAACAGAATAAGGCTGATCTCAAATTCTTAGTTAGGGTAAGTAAAGAAGAAGCAATAATTAATTTAAGAGAATGAATCGACATGTAATTTTAAATAAATGTTAACACATGCCATTCAAATAACTGGATAAAGAGAAATAAATATGGCAAGGTAAGAAATTGAAACACATTCCATTTAATCAATAAAATGAGAATGAAATGAATCCATAGATTTTATCATATGAAAATCTCATGGATAATAAAAATTATAACTGAAATATTTATGAAGGAAATGCTTAATTATAGGATACCATGTTTGAGGAACATGAAAACCCATACCGCCAAGACCTTTCACAATATAGTTTTAAATTATTGGTAGAAACATGTTTAATTTAACCAACTTATTGCACTAATGAGAACCTATTCATGCATAGAGAGGATATATAAAGTTCATTTCATTACCCATCCTAGTGGGGCCCATACCTCGAATCCCTAAGACCACCTCTAATAGGCTGGGTCTGGTGATTAGAATTGAATAGAAATATCACTAACATGAGTGGTATTGCCTATGCATCTGTATCCACACACACACATATTGAAGCCGACATAATTTTGAAATGTAAAAAACCACTGAGTAAACAATGCATGCATACCACTATACCCCACAACTAGAGTACAATGGAAAGTAAAGTAAATATGTCTAGAATATTATCCCACAAAAAACTATCTATAACCACATATTCATCCTGTAAGAAAATGGTATTGGGACTGTTGTCTGAAGCTTCAAGAAAACACCTCAATCTGTTCGGTGTCTGTAGAGACACGAATCTTGACACATATGTACATTACATTACTTTTGCGGAATACCTAATACATAACAAAAACCAAAAATCAAGGACCGTAATAGTTTAGTGTCTTGGGAAACTCGGAATGTAATCTTCTAATCTTGGTGAAAGATCTTCAACAACTCCCATAAAGATCATCCCCTTTTATTTTCTTAACTAAAAACATTCTTTATTTCCTGGGGAAAACAAAACATAAAAAGGGTGATCTCAAATGCTCAGTAATGGAAAACATAGAGAACATAAAACAATCCATAAAAATTTGAAAGCAAAAACTTGAACATGAAATCGAAACATTAAAACCATGAGCGAAGACATAAATCTTGGAAGTACGTAAGGCATACATCATAAAGGAAAATCAATTACAATACAATAGCATGGGAATAAAACATGGAATTGTGGAAACCATTCAACACTTGTTATGGTTTCTATAGTAGCCAAGGCATTGCTACCAAGACCATCTTAGTGGACAAAGTCTCTTTCTGAATCGAGTTCACTCCTCGTTTCAACCCTGTAACACTGAACCAGATTAACTTACCATTCCAGCCATGTCTATCTGATGAGATATAAATCTTTACCCAATGAATTTGAGGGAGATATAGGTCCCACCCATCTCATAATTAAATCATTCTTATTTGTGCCACAAAATATAAATACATCATTCATAATAACCCAACAAATAAAATTGGTTTCATAAATATCATCCCATCATCACATAATCCATATAAAAGAAATGGATATCATTTCATAATAAGAAAACTGAAACCATGTAAAGAATAGAGACATGATACTTGAAACATACACATATGCAATAATGTCATCTTAGATGAAAAATGGTTTTGATAAAACAATTGAAATGAATTCTTGAGGAAAATATCCTTTCTTCTTCAAAATCATTTTCTTTTCACAAAATGTCATGCAATTTTAAAAGAAAAGGATTTTGTTGAAAATAATCATGAAATATTTTGGAGGAAGATTCATTAAAATAAGTCTTTATAAAACCGTAAAAATCCGTTCGTTCCGTATAAGTTAAAAAAACATTCTTCTCGTACTTTTGCCGAAAAAGTCAAAAAAGTACCTCGTAACGTAAAAAAAAGAATGATTGCTTACATACCATGTAGTAAAAGTCAAAAATGGGTAAAAAGTGCTTTAAACATACATTAAAACACTTTCATAAAACATGGACATGGATGATAGTAATAACCCCAGTAAATATTTACGAATAAGCAATCTCGGATAAAAATGAGATTTGCAAAATTATCCCTTACCTTAGGTCCGATATGCTTCGTATGGATCCGAACCTCCTGTATAATGATTTAAATAATGTCATTGATTTATTAAATAATCATATTCATTGTTATGATATCATATATGTTTCACTTATGACTTCATATTACCCGTTCTTTTGTAAATTCCATGTTAAAGAAGAGTTTTGGGTAAAATCATTTCATTTATCGTATGTGTTTCGACTTGTCGTTCATGATATTATTACTTATATCCTGATTTAAATAATTCTAGAATGTAAAACATGATTTATATATAATATATATTCATCATATACATATATATTATAGATCGATAAAATTAATGAAATACACCGTTAATGGAGACGGTAGGCCGTACGTACGCATGAACGCTGTTTTCATTTCCTTATTGAATTGAATGGAATTAAGTGGATGAAATACAAATATATATATATATATACATAAATCCAGTATAATTATCATGTCATATATTTCATTATTACTTATTATATATACTTTATAATCATTCATGAATGGTTTATCATTGAGAATGAATCTCATCGTGTCGTGGAGACGGTAGTCTGTACGTACACACGAGCGATGATATCATTCCCATAATTATTTAATTGAATTGGACTAGGTGATAAAATATATAAGAATCATTATGATGTTATAATAACTATGTATAGTTATTATTTACACCATTATACCCATCCAAGTAAGGTGGTGTTGGAAAAATAGATTACACCGCGGCGTGGAGACAGTATTCCGTACGTACACATGCGCGGTGATTTCATATTCCGTAGGATGGATAGATGGTGAAATAGGGTTGTTTCATACTTTTAATAACATATCAGTATATTATTTATGCTTATGTTATTAATTCATAATGAAACAACTAAAGAATAATAAGTGGAAGAAGAAATAAAGTTGAAAGAATCAGGAACGGATATTACCTCTTCTTTGAAGCGCCTCTTTGAGACCTCCTCTTAGGGAACTAAAATTAGACTTTGAAGAAGACCAGGACCTCTAGGATGTTTCTAGGGAAGAGGATAAGATAATTTGGCAGGGGTTGGCCGAGTTTGAAGGCTCAATGTGGGGTGAGGAAGAGAGGGAGGAGGTGCCCTTTTATAAGGGAGGAGAGGGGCACCTTCGGAATAACTAAAAATATTATTTTATTATAAAGTCATATTCGGTTTCCAATAGCTCAAAATTGAGTTATTTCTAAGATAAGGTAGGGATGGGTTGAAATCCTCTCAGCCAATAGAGTTTAGACAAGTTTAGGGTTCTATTTTAACCTTATCATTTAGATTTAACTTTAAGTTAAAATATTTTCTTTTACCGCGTCTTCTTGTTTTCTTACACTATAAGGTTAATAAACTTACTATAACAAGCCAAAAGAACCCCAAGTTGTTTATTATTAATATATATATCCCTATATAAGTCACTTGGCCGAGCCTTATATTTTTAGGAATAAAATAACAATTAATAATATAATATGTTTTAAAAAACGATTTTATGTCAATTTTGACACTATTTGGTAATTGATTTTTGTGAAAATCATAACAGAATGATTAGTTCAAAAAACGTTATCTTAATCAATAATAACATGCCATAGTATCCTATCCAATTATTGTAATTCATAAAAAGTCTCAAATTACATTTATTTGGGTATTTATAACATCAATTATGTCAATATTTCATTAATAAGATAATTACTGCATCATCATTGTGTCAAAAATAAATTATATTAGTTAATGTCTAAAAATTACAAATAAAATACCATTATGAATTAAATATTATTATCTTTTTAATGAATATTTATAGTCGAATTTATATTATGTATAACCTTATGTTAAAAATTATTTAGTTATTTAACTTTGATTTTAACTATTTTAACCCACTTTTAAATAAATTAATAATAAATGTCCTAATCTAATCCAAGTGGGCCTAAATGGTCATATTTTAGGCCTGAGGATGTCTGGGGTCAAATTAAACTTATCCAATAGAATTATGACATGTTTTAGGGTAATAATAATATCATTTTTATCCTTAATTACCCTATTTACTTTTAACTGTGGTAAATAAAAGTAAAAAGTTACTATTCACCAAAAATTATTTTTACCTCATTGAACCATATTTCACTTACTAACATCAACCGTGTCTCTCGGATTTTTGAAATTCCATTCACAGAAGCGTTAAAATTAAGTTTTATGTAAATTTGCAAATTCTCCTAGGAGGTGGGTAAAAGACGGTGAAAAGTTCAATAAAATTTTTATATATCTAAAATTATTATAAAATGAATCTAATGAATTAAATTGAACATATATTGGTATTATGTATCAATTTTTACCTAAAATAAACTTAAATAAAATAAATAATTATTTAAATAAAAAGTCGGTTTTTAAATAGTAACCCAGTGTTTTCACTATTCATCAAAAATTGAAAGTTTTCAGAAAAATACCAAAATTTCACCCTAAGATAATTTCAATATTCCAAATCCAAATATGTAGTCAATTTTGAAAGATAAAATTTCAAAAAGTGGGTATTACTATTCATAACGGCTAGTTCATAATAATATTATAATAATATCTCGTTTTTTGAAACTTGGTATTGCGTACAACACACGCTATCGTGGAAGGTCGCGATTGCGTGTAATGCAAGCCAAGTTAGAGATGCGTGTAGTGCAAGCTCCTTTTGGTGTAGCGTAAAACACAAGACATCAATAAAATTAAAAAGAATATTTTTCATAAAATCCTGGGGTGTTACATTCTACCCCCCTTAAAATGAATTTCGCCCTCGAAATTCGTTGGGGGTTGTAAATGGTTTACTACTTGAAATTTTCATTAATAGAAACCCACATTGTAAAAAAAAAGAATACTAAAACTTCATTTTAAAAAGGAAAGTTATAAATGTAACGGTTACCCAGATTAACTCATCACTGGGTTTCCACATAGGAGAACATAGGTGAAAATATGGATATGGAAGAGAAATCTAACCATTATGTTCTGATGGAGAGTGGTAGAGAACATGGCTATGAAATAGACAACAATCACAATGCCATAGATTTGTGATCATCTAAGGTACCATCTGATTTGTCGGATATAAGATCACTAGGACAACATTTTTGGTTTTCAATATCATTTCCCTAAAGTTGAAAATTTTTAATTAGAAGAAACACTTGCTTGATTTTGGTACAATCTCACTATTGTTCGTGCTTTGAACAATTTCCACTTCATCTCTTAATAAAATGAAGTTTAATTTTTTATTCATGAAGTGATAACAGATCATGTGATAGAATGATGGGTCATTCCATCTATCTCAAAGAAAATGTTAGAAAAAGTTATCGAATACATAAGTCCATGTATGGTGAGGTTAATCAGATATGACTCCAAACATGGACTTATACTTCATCTATCATACCTCTTATTAAAATAAAACTAGTTTATACTAACCAGGGACTTTCTGTAGGCCAATGGTAGGTGATAAAGTCCT
The DNA here is from genome assembly GCA_963277665.1 of Viscum album. NCBI lineage: Eukaryota > Viridiplantae > Streptophyta > Magnoliopsida > Santalales > Viscaceae > Viscum > Viscum album. Next base: position 462,931,696 of record OY728165.1, on the reverse strand, counting down.
GTCAAACATTGGTTGTGGGTTCGATTCCCACAGCCTTGTCCAACACGATGGGTTGTCACCCGTCCTACTGGTTGTCCTTTTTCTAAAATTACATCATTATGGAATTCCATCGATAATATCTAAAACAGTTCTATCCTTGAATAATACTAACTTATGTCCAACATAATCCATTCCAATCTTTAGGCTTATCTAAAATACTTCGTTCAAAGCTCATAGTATAAAGAAGACAATTACTAGAAAGGTTATCTACCAAAAATGTGAATACAAGCATTTATCCCACATATATCATAAGATATATCTTGTTGGTTGCATTCCAAACACATGAATACCTTAGTCATATATTCTCATGAAACATAAATTACCCTAGAACCATAGTGAAAACATGAATACTGTCAAAAGGTAACTCTTTCGACATACCAAAATCTCAAAAAATCTATATAATCAATCCATAATTTCTCTTAGTCCTTATATCATTCATGAGCTCATGAATACAATCAAACATTTCATTTTCTCCTTATCCCTTCATTATACGCATATCATCTTTTTTCCAAAAATATCTCAATCACTTTCCATGGTTACTGGTACCATAAAATTGTTGAAAACCACAATAGACCAATACATAAATATTCCAAAATTCCACAATACCATAAATGAGTTTCCATGATACTATATACAACATTATTTTGGAATCCCATTACATAAACACCTAATCATTACACATCTTCATTTTCATACTCAACATCACAAATAGTGATCGCATGAGACTTCCATTTATCATTTTCTTTAAGAGGTTTCTCACGTTGATCATCATTAACCCATAGATTAGGGCATTTATTATCAAAATGCCCCATTTCCTTGCACTTGAAGCATTGAAGTGTTGGTGGTGAATTCTATGCATTATTTTCATTATTCACATCATTAAGAACCCTTTTTCTATTACGTCGACACTCAGCTGCTCGATGACATTCTTTTCCACACTTAAAAAACATTTTCTAGTCCCTTTAAGACAATCTCCACCATGCTTCTTTCCACACATTGAGCATAAGGAAACATTCATCTTCTTTTCACCATTATTCCGAGATTTCTCCATGAACTCCATCTTTCTTTTCTTGTCCAAACCATGAGATGGATATGTAACACCAACTTCCATTTCTACCTTGATAGCACAACAGACAATTTCTTCATAGCTACTGAAGTCTCTTATAGATAATTCTCTTTGAAGACTTGGTTTTAAGCCACTAAATAATCGATCAACTTTACTTTCAGAACATAGATTCATCAGCCTTCTTCTTAAGCTCAAGAAACTCCTTCTCCATTTTTGTTCGAAGAATATGAGGGAATTACTTATTAAAAAATATGTTCTTGAACTCGTCCCATTCCATGGACTCAATTTAATCTCTTGGACTTGAATTCTTGATAAGATTCCACCATTGATCAGCTTCACCTTCCAAACGATATACTGCTAAGATGACTTTATCATGTTCAGAACATTGAAGAACTGAAAATATCTTTTCAGTGGTACTGATCCATTGTTCAGAAACAAGTGGATCATAAGTCCCACTGAAAGAAGGTGGGCGTTGCCTCATGAAGGACTCAATAGAATATTGTTCCCTTCTCTGCTCATTTGGAAGTCCAGAATGATTCATAGCTTGTGTAAGTATAGAAATAAGATTTTTCACTCCATCTCCCATAACATTTGTTTGTTCAGGAGGAAAATCATTACATTGTCCATTACATTGATCAACACAGTTCCTTCGGGTTCCATCCATCGTCTAAAACCCAAAAAGAATAGTGTGAGAGGCAGAAATCATGCTAGGGAAAACAACATAATAATGGGGGAGTACCTTCAATATCTAACATCTTAGGCTTAATTCTAAGATCATTACCATAATTCTAGGACTATAACATATACTTATACTTAACCTTAGAGAAATCCTTAGACATACCTTAGAAATATCTCTAGGGATATCACTAACATTTTTGCATCCTAGTTTCCAAAGGTTGACTAATCCTTTCCTCTGATACCAACTGTAGAGACCCGAAGATTGACTTATATGGACATTACATTACTTTTTCGGAATACTTAATACATAAAAAAACCAAAATTCAAGGACCATAACAGTTTAGTGTCTATGGAAACTCGGAACGTAATCTTCTAATCTTGGTGAAAGATCTTCAACAACTCCCATAAAGATCTTCCCATTTTGTTTTCTTAACTAAAAACTTTTTTAATTTCCTGGGGAAAACAAAACATAAAAAGGGTGAGCTCAAATACTCAGTAAGGGAAAACATAGAGAACATAAAACAATCCATAAACATTTGAAAGCAAAAACTTGAACATGAAATCTAAACATTAAAACCTTGAGAAAAGACATAAATCTTGGTAGTACGTAAGGAATATATCATAAAGTAACATCAATAACGATACAATATCATGGGAATTAAAACATGTAATTGTGGAAACCATTCAGCACATGTTATGATTTCCATAGTAGCCAAGGAATTGCTGCCAAAACCATCTTAGTGGACAAAGTCCCTTTCTGAATCAAGTTCACCCCTCGTTTCAATCCTGTAACACTGAACCAGATTAACTTACCGTTCCAGCCATGTCTATCTCATGATATATAAATCATTACCCAATGCATTAGAGGGAGATATAGATCCCACCCCTCTCATAATCAAATAATTATTACTTGTGCCACAAAATAAACATACATCATTCATAATAACCCAAAGAATAAAATGGGTTTCATAAACATCATCCCATTATCACATAATCCATATAAAAAATGGATATCATTTCATAATAAGAAAAGTGAAACCAATTAAATCATAGAGACATGATACTTGAAACATACACATATGAAATAATGTCATCTTAGATGAAAAATGGTTTTGATAAAACACTTGAAATGAATTCTTGAGGAAAATATCCTTTCTTCTTCAAAATCATTTTCTTTTCACAAAATGTCATGCAATTTTAAAAGAAAAGGATTTTGTTGAAAATATTCATGAAATATTTTGGAGGAAGCTACATGAAAATAAGTCTTTATAAAACTGTAAAAATCCGTTCGTGCCGTATAAGTTAAAAAAACATTCTGCTCGTACTTTTGCCGAAAAAGTCAAAAAAGTACCTCGTAATGTAAACAAAAAAAATTCCTTACATACCATGTAGAAAAAGTCAAAAATGGTTAAAAAGGACTTTAAACATACATTAAAACACTTTTATAAAACATGGACATGGATGTTAGTAATAACCCCAGTAAATACTTACGAATAAGCAATCTCGGATAAAAATGAGATTTGCAAAATTATCCATTACCTTAGGTCCGATATGCTTTATATGGATCATAACCTCCTGTATAATGATTTAAATAATGTCATTGATTTATTACATAATCATATTAATTGTTATGATATCATATATGTTTCACTTATTACTTTATATTACCCATTCCTTTGTAAATTCCATGTTAAAGCAGCGTTTTGGGTAAAACCATTTCATTTATCATATGTGTTTCGACTTGTCATTCTTGATATTATTACTTATATCCTGAATTAAATAATTTCAGAATGTAAAAAATTATTTATATATAATATATATTCATCATATACATATATATTATAGATCGATAAAAGGAATGAAATACACCGTTCATGGAGACGGTAGGCCGTACGTACGCATGAACGATGTTTCCATTTCCTTATTGAATTGAATAAAATTAAGTGGATGACATACACTTATATAAGTATACATAAATCTAGTGTCATTATTATTTCATATATTTCATGATTACTTATTATATATACTTTATAATCATTCATGAATGGTTAATCATTGAGAATGAATCTCATCGCGTCGTGGAGATGGTAGTCCGTACGTACGCACGAGCGATGATATCATTCCCATAACTTTTGAATTGAATTGGAGTGGATGATACAATATATAATAATCATTATGATGTTATAATAACTATGTATAGTTATTATTTACACCATTATACCCATCCAAGTAAGGTGGTGTTGGAAAAACAGATTACACCACGGCGTGGAGACGGTATTCCGTACGTACGCACGCACGATGATTTAGTTTTCCGTAGGACGGATAGATGGTGAAATAGGGTTGTTTCATACTTATAATAACATATAATTATATTATTGATACTGATGTTATTAATTCATATTGAAAAAACTAAATAATAAGAAGTGGAAGAAGAAATAATGTTGAAAGAATCGGTAACGGACATTACCTCTTCTTTGAAGCGCCTCTTTGAGACCTCCTCTTAGGGAACTAATATTGGTCTTTGAAGAATACCAGGACCTCTAGGATGTTTCTAGGGAAGTGGAGAAGATAATTTGGAAGGTTTTTGCCGATCTTGAAGGCTCAAAGTGGTGTAAGGAAGAGAGGGAGTAGGTGCCCTTTTATAAGGGAGGAGAGGGGCACCTTTGGATTAACTAAATTTATTATTTTATTATAAAGTCATATTAGGTTTTTAATAGCTCAAAATTGAATTATTTCGAAGATAATATGGGGATGGTTAGAAATCCTCTCATCCAATAGAATTTTGGCATGTGTAGGGTTCTATTTTAACCTTATCATTTAGATTTAACTTTAAGTTAAATAATTTTTCTTTTACCATGTGTTCTTGTTTTCTTCCACTATGAGGTTAATAAACTTACTATAACAATCCAAACGAACCCCAAGTTGTTTATTATTAATATATATAACCTTATCTAAGTAATTTGGCCGAACCATATATTTTTAGGAATAAAATAACTATTAAAAATATAATATAATTTTTTATAACTATTTGATGTGAATTTTGACACTATTTGGTAATTGATTTTTGTGAAAATCATAACAGAATGATTAGTTCTCAAAACGTTAACTTAATCAATCATAACATGTCATAGTAATCTAGAAAATTAGTGTAATTCATACAAAGTATCAAATGACATTTATTTGGGTATTTATAGCATCAATTATGTCAATATTTCATTAATAAGATAATTACTGCATCATCATTCTGTCATAAATAAATTAAATTAGTTAATTTTTAAAAATTACAAATAAAATACCATTATATAGGAAATAGTTTTATATTTATAATGAATATTTATAGTCGAATTTATCTTATGTATAACCCTATGTTAAAAATTATTTAGTTATTAAACTTTGATTTTAACTATTTTGACCCTTCTTTAAATAAATTAATAATAAATGTCATAATCTAATCCAAGTGGGACTAAATGGTCATATATTAGTCCTAAGGTTGTTTTTGGTCGAATTAAACTTATCCAATAGAATTATTACATGTGTTATTCTAATAATAATATCATTTTTACCCTTAATTACCCTATTTATTTTTAACCGTGTTAAGTAAAAGTAAAAGTTACTATTCACCAAAAATTATTTTTATCTCATTGAACCACATTTTACTTACTAACATCAACCGTGTCTATCGGATTTTTGAAATTCCATTCACAGAAGCGGTAAAATTAGGTTTTATGTAAATTGGCAAATTCTCCTAGGAGGTGGGTAAAAGACGGTGAAAAGTTCAATAAAATTTTTATATATCTAAAATTATTATAAAATGACTCCAATGAATTACATTGAACTTATATTGGTATTATGTATCAATTTTTACCTAAAATAAAGTTAAATAAAATAAATAATTATTTAAATAAAAAGTCGGTTTTTAAATAGTAACCCAGTGTTTTCACTATTCATCAAAAATTGAAAGTTTTCAGAAAAATACCAAAATTTCACCCTAAGCTAATTTTGATATCCCAAATCCAAAAATGAAGTCCATTTTGAAAGATAAAATTTCAAAAAGTGGGTATTACTATTCATAATGGCTAGTTCATAATAATATTATAATAATATCTCGTTTGGTGAAACTTGGTATTGCGTACAACACACGCTATCGTGGAAGGTCACGATTGTGTGTAATGCAAGCCAAGTAAGGGATGTGTGTAGTGCAAGATCCTTTTGGTGTAGCGTACAACACAAGACATCAATAAAATGAAAAACAATATTTTTCATAAAATCATGGGGTGTTACAGTTTCACATTGCACTGTGTGGTCTAGTTTCACCTAGGACTCCATCAAAGGGTTGATTTTCTACACAGGACATGGCAAGTGTTGGAAAACCCATGCTAGGGTGAGTATAACAATACTCAGTAGGAAACCTTGAAACCAAAAAGCAATATAAAAAATTAAAGAACAATCAACTCTACAGAGGTATATTTCTGCAGAACATATAACAAGTATATCCAGATATACTCAACCAAGACACACAGTCTATAGGTAGGTCCCTACCACTGCTTAATATCCCTAAGAATTCTAATTTAAGATTCAATGAAGTAGTCACCAAAGAGAACAAACTTTTGAGTCTGACAACATTGACAATGTCTATTCAAGAGGTACTGGTCATCAGGTCTCACTATGAGAGATATATACTAAAAGATCTGTAGAGAGATATATGATACAATAGATGAGGATCATAGCGAGATCGATTGGGTGATATCGACAACTCAATCTCGATTAACCTTCCTAGTAGTGAATCAGGGACCTCATAGTGTTGGTCACGTTGATTCCAATATATCCACATAGGGCATGAAGAATTAATTGAGGATCCTACTCTGGGCATCTTAGGGGATTCCAACAACTATATCTAGGAAGTTTGGTTGAAGGAATAATAGTTCAATTAGTAGGAAATAACTCAAACCTACCATCTGGGAAACGATAAAGGGAGGGAACCCTAATGAAACCTACCCAATATATAGAGTAAAAGTGAAACATGATGGGTAGGAAGGGGTACATGTCATATATCAGGGTCACACACCATGTCCATTGACCTCAGGTACTACCCGTGTATGACAAACTATGTCTTTAAAACATTTCATGTAGAATAGGTGGTACACAACGTGTATAGGGTGTCATACAACATTCCTTTCCATCCAGGGTCTTCTAGTGTACTCTGGCCATGTTCCTGTACATGATATCATCCCATGAACACCTTCTTATGTACCAATACATGGGGTAACTCATGTACTCTATCCAGAACATGCTGTGTTGGTGAGTACACACCATGTAGGCAACCCATTTACTTCACCCCTATATACGTGTACTTCCCATGTACACATCGAGTCATCGACTGATTAACACTCACCTTGTAGCCAAGACTATATTCCATGTGTATCGTGTTTTCTAGAAACGTTTGTTCTTTCTCCGCTTAGGCAGATCCATCTCCCAAATCTTGCTTTGCTGCTTGGTTCACCTTGAAACTCTAGGTGGATGGTTGTATAGTCAATCTAACACTAAATTGATGGGATTAGAGCCTTTTAACGACTTGGAAAATTTTATCATAGGTGTTCTTTATTGTTTCTGAGGAATGTGTATTCGGTTCCCACTGTCATTATAACCACATCCATGCTCTCCATTGCACCTCTACTGAGATGTCCCAATACCATATCTCTAGTTTCAGATCGTTGAACCAATAATTGAAGGCACAATGATCGATTGTTCAATTTTAGGGGAAGAATGAAGAATGCAAACCAAGAACATAAGAAGTCAGGGGAGAAAAGCACAACAATCTAAGGGTTAGAACCCTGATCAATGTTTTTTTTGATCTTGGTTCAATAACATTAGAACGATAAATGAATCAAAACAATTATTTATAATAAAATCCGGATAAATCCCCCAAATAACTCATCCTACAATTATGATCGATCCGCGGGCTAATCCTATAATGGATTAGTTCATGTTTGTCATAGAATTTATAGAACATAAAAGATGAATCAAAATAATTTATCCTACCTAGAGTTTGATCAGTCAATAACAATTATTGTTCACTGTTTCATCATCGTTGGAATGATCTAACAATATTGGTGCGTGCCGATCTTGGATCTGAGATTTTGTCATCCTCCATCAGAGGTATTGTCTAGAGATTTATTCTACAATGTCTCTAGGTAATTCCTGGGTTTTGAGTATAATCCTATATTTCTAAAAAAGTGAATATTTAATTTTTAACTAGTCACAACATCAAAATTTTAAATAAAATAAAATTTATTCATTTATTTTATTCATTTTTGTGCCCATGATAACTTTTTCACAATAACCCACATTGGAAAATGTTAGGTCGTGCCTAAGGTAAAGCCACTATTCTTAAATCAATGGTTCCATCATATTTATGATCTTTGCACCATTTTAGAAGTTATTACACCTTTTAGGGAAAAATATGTAAGTGTGTTATTTAATTTTTTAATTTATTTCAAGAATTTATTATGGGCACACTAGGACTCATAATCGCGCATAGTCTCAACGCCTGGTCTCAAAATGAATACAAATAATATTTAAAAATAATATATGGAAAATGTGTGACATTACATTCTACCCACCATGGGGATTTACATCTTCAGAAATCCAAAATTAAGGATAATTGAAAATATTGGGGTACTAAGCATGAATCTAAGCTATCTTCTCACTAGTGCTCTCTAGGAGATTCATGTGCTACCACTGAATCCAAATGCATTTGGTTGGATTTTTGTAGGTCAGTTATTGTTTTCACTAAATATTTTGTCCATTTTAAACAAAAGGGAGACACTTTGAGTGATACCGGCCACACCGTGTAACACCCCAAGCTTCCACGGTATGCTTCTCTTTGAATAATACAACAGCGTGTGTTGTACGCAACACTGAGTTCAAATGCACAACGACTCACCAAACTAGCCGTTAAAAAACGGTTATGAATAGTATTAAATGAATTATAAATTTTATATTATCCTTATAATTTTAGTATCCATATTATGAGTTTCCGAGACATAATTTAAGAACAAATTCATTTTATTCAGATAAAAGAAGTATTTTTCAAAAAATGCAATTTTACCGCCTTTTAATGGTGAAGCCTTTTTAAATCCAATACTTGAAACTTTTATATATTCAATTTGAAAAAATGAGCTTCTTCTTTAGAATCGGGACATAAGAATTTAGTTTCAATAAAGTTTTTGTGTTTTTCTGAAAACTTTCAAATTGGGTGAATAGTGAAAAATACTATATTTTAACTGAAAACAACTTTTTAATCAAATTAATTTATATTGTTAAATTTTAAATTTTAATAGGTTGGAAGTATAAATAGATTAAAATTTTACCATTTATTCCAATTATGGTTATGGAAAGTAATTTCACTTTGAAATTGACATAAACAAGTGTCAAACTTTTGATAGTTATTATTTCCTAAAAATACACCTTTTGGTTTTGACAGCAGAAATTAATTTAATAAATGAAACTTTTATGTTTTTAATTTGATAATATAGAATTAATTTTTGGATTCATAATATCTAAATTAGCTTAGGGTGGAATTTTGGTAATTTTCATGATAACTTTCATATTTTGATGAATAGTGAAAATTACTAAATTTTAATTAAAACAACTTTTGTAATTGAAATAATTAATAGTGATAAATTATGAATTTGAGTGATTTTAAAATATAATTAGATTATAATTTTACCCTTTAATCCAATTTTGTTCATTGTACATAATTTCATATTTAAACTGGACATAAGAAAGTGTCAATCTTTTGATAGTTATTGTTTGTTAAAAACACGCTTTTTGTTTCGACAACGAGAATTAATTTTAAATTAATTTCTGCAACATCTGTGTTTTGAATTTGGAAAAATGGATTCCATATTTAGAAGCAGGATGTCCAAATTGTGTCAATAGGTCACTTTCTTTTTTAGACATTTTGAATAATTACTTCGGTAAATATTTTATTTACCATGGTTAAAGGGTAAATCCATTAAATAGGGGTAAACAAATAATATTATAATAATAATAATAAATTACCCTAAAACGTGTCATAACCTTATTGGTGGATACATGTCCGACCATGGGCATCTTTGGGTCGATTTTGGGACCCCATGGAGCCAATTGTAAGTGATAATGACACTTTATATTAATTAAGTTAAAATAAATACAAAAATGACAAAAGCATATATATTTTAGAAAAATAATTTTTATAGAGGGTTATATATGTGGGATTTTTGACTATAAGTATTCTTTAGAAAGATAAAAATATTTCCTACATAATGGTATTTTATTTATAATTTTTAGACATTTAATTATTAATATTATTTATGACACAATAACGATGCAATATTTTCCTTATTAATGAAAGAATCCAATAATTGGTATTATAAATGTTAAAATTAAACTAATTTGGAAGTTTTGATGAAATAAATGAATTTTATTGCTTAATATTACATTATAGTATTTCTTAAATCAATTTGGTTCTAATTAATGAAGTTTTTAAGACTTTAACAAAAATCAATTATTGAATAGTGTCAAAATTCACATAAAAGAGTTTTTAACAAAAATATTATTTTATTAATTGATATTAAATTCCTAAAAATATAAGGTTCGGCCAAGAGACTTATATCAGGATAGGTGTATCATTAATGGACCACGTGGGGGTATCTTGGAGGTACATAGTAAGTTCATTAACTATATAATATAAAAATACAAAGTGACATGGTAAGAGTCAAACTAATTAACTAAGAGTTAAAAATAAAAGATAAGGTTAATATAGTGACCCAAACCTGTCTAAAACCTATTGGTTGAGTGTTTTTCGACCTATCCACACCTTAAACTTTAAATAATCCACATTAGAACCATTATAACCGAATATGAATTTATTATAAAATAATATTTCTAGCTTTTTTAAAGGTGCCCCTTACCCCTCTTATAAAAGGGCACTCCCCCTTCTCACTAAATCACACATTAAAATCCTTTTGGATCGGCCATCCTCTGCCCAAATACTCTATCAACTTCCCTCAATTCAACCTAGATGCTTTATTTTTATCAGAAAGCCAACCTAAGGATCCCTTTTGATCAAATCAAAAGGAAGAACCCGAAGAAGAGGTAATGTTTTCACCACCCTCTTTCAAGTTACATTCTTTTTCAACTTCTTCTTTATTTGTTATTATAAAATAATAAATCCAGTATATCCTATATACTATGATATTATTATAAATATGGTACAACCATATTCATTATTCTATCCATCCTTTGAATGACATGTCACTATACGTGCGTACGTACGACTTACCGTCTCCACGTTGTGGTGTAATTGTTATTTAATATATTATTATTTGGATGGGTATAATAATGATGTGTAATTCATGTAAATAATAAATATAACGTGATAATGATTCTATATATATGATATACCATCCAATTATATATTATTTCAATATCAAAATAATGATATTGTCGCTCGTGCGTACGTACGGACTACCGTCTCCACGAACGCGATGAGATTCATTCTCCATCGTATCCATTCAAGACTAATTCTCATTTAATGATTAAAAGTAATGTTTAAAAACTTTATATAATTCTGGATATGAATAAGGTACAACATATCCATGACAAACACGACTTATGTAACAAAACATATAAAAGAAAACGAGTAAGTTAACACCCGAAACAATGATAATACTAAGATATTATTAACAAATCAATGTTAAAAAAACATATATGGTATCATAATTATGTATATGGTTCTTGATTAGTTTAATAACAATGTTTTAACTATTATATAGGAGGTTAACATACCATCGACTAAGGAAAAGTAAAAGGTAAGGGTTATTTCACAATCTCTTCATTATCCATGGTTGTTTATACGTAATTATCTAATGAGACCTCTTTATCATCCACATCCATGTTTCTTAAAAATTTATTTCAAAACATTCTTTATATTATACATAATATGGTTTAATTTCATTTATACCCCTGTTTGACTTTTTATAAGAGGTTTATAAAGGAATATTTTTGCCGTTTTCCAAACAAGGTCCTTTTAAACCTTTTCGACAGAGTTATGGTAAGAATGTTTTTTAACTTATACGGTGGTTGAGGCTATTTTCCCCCATTATAAAATCTTCAAAGATTCACTTACAAGCTTATAAGAATATTTTCAACGTAAATGTTTTATTTTATAATTATGTGTCTTTTAAATGATTTAAAAAAAGAGATATTTCTCTCAAATAGTTTTGATTTAATCAATGTCAACATCCTTTGATGGATTTTAAGCTTATTTGAAGTTTACTTATTATGATACAAAACTTCCATATTATATTGAAGTTTTTGTGATATGTTTGACTGTGGATGTGTTATTTTTATACTATTCATTGTTTATGGAGAAAGTATTGAAATTTCGTATGCTAATTTTAATACGAATGTTTATGTTATGTTTAACCCTGTTCATATGAGGAATGAATTGGACTTAAATGTGTTGGGTGGAGCCCGCTATAGCTCCACGATGCATTGGTATGTCTCATGAGACAAACCATAGTCTTGGCACAAGGCCTTGACAAAATCTTATTTGTAGTTTTGTCATGATGCCTTGGCTATGTGGTTATGATAGTATGGCATTATGCATTCCATCATTATGAAAGTGGTTATTGATATTGCATGTGATTATTCAACTAGTAGAATATCCATGTGAATAAGTAAATGGAATTATTTCATTTGATCTTTTCCATATTATCCAGATGTTCAAGTATAAATGGATTTTGTTTTAGTTATACATTTCCTTAAATGTTTATGCTTATTTATAAAAGTTTCCGCTATATTGTTATCCTTACTGAGCATTTGAGTTCACCCCTTTCTTTGTTTTATTTTTCCTAGGATGTGAAGAAGTATTTTATGAATGACCTGTAGGGATAGTGTAAGGGGTTATGAGTGTTGAGTCAAGATGTTGTTGTAGTTTTCAATTTATTATGTAATGTAAACTTTATTAATGTATCTAGTGTTTCCAAGACTACTAAACTAATCAGTCATTCGAGACTTGATATTTCTTGTGATCACGCTAATGTTATGTAATAATGCACCGACTCTGGGAAACTGGGGTCGGGGTGTTATAGTTGGTCTCAGAGAAAGTTTAGTACAATCCTTGGAAGATTTAGGTAAACTCTGATTAGAGCACATAAACCTAAGATAGACTTTGATGATTAGTATAGAATAACTTCCTAGAATTTTGGTATTGTAGAAATTTTTTGAGTTTTCCGAGCAATACATCCCTGTCTGGATACGAGAAGGTAGAGGAGGCTCTGGCACAGATGTACCTAGGGTTAAAACCTGGAAACACCACTTTGAGCTAGACTCGAATGAGAACTGGTGCATGACAACGGGTCTTGCTGCACTCTTGGTTACGACAGTCCTGGGGGATATGCTTAGGATAATTCTCATTTTCTCTACGAACCATTATGAAGGGTTTATGTGTATATACTTCCTCAAAGAAAACATTTTTATAATTATGGATTATATCCATAAATAGTTCAATTTATGTTAAGTGTTTTACATGTATGGAATTATGTATTTTGATTTATAAACTAATCTAGTTTATGTCATTGTTTAGAAATGGCGCCCAATAGAAGGAATGAGAACACCAACAATAAGCATGATCCAAAGAGTAAGAAGGATCATATCTTTCATGGTCTTAAGCCATAATTTAGAAAGGTAATAGTCTCCCACGTATTATCATCATATGAAGAAATAGTATCATGTGTTGATAAGATAAGTAAAGAATTCTCAGAGTCTAATGGCTTTGAAGGGAAGCTAGAGAAGGAAAGGATGGTAGAGAGAAGGACAGATAAAAGGAAGAAGGTAAAGAAGGATTTTACCATATGTGATAACTGTGGAAAGAATCACCTTGGAAAATGCTTGAAGGGAATGGGCATATGTTATAAGTTTGGAGAAAAAGGACACAAAGTACGTGACTACAAGGGTAAGAAAAAGGTTTCAAATGTACAATGCTTCATCTGCAAGGAGTTTGGACACTATGAGAACCAATGTCTTAGTCATCGGACTATGCAACAAATGATTCTATTAGATAATAATCATGTTATTATATTACCACAGATGAAGATGAAAGACTAGTGTTCTTATGTTGTTATTTTGGAATTTTTTCATTGAAGTGTTGTATCAACGATGTACTGGAAATAAATAAGGATTGTACTGAGGTACTATTTCAATGAGGATTTGAGATTTTATGGTACTAAGAAAAGTGACACTACATCAAGTTAAACTTTTTGGAAACTACATGGTTGAAGGAAAGATAAACCTTAATATGGTCTTAATATTGAGGTACTGATTTTGGAATAAGATATGGTTGATTTGGTAAATTATATTGGATATTCTTGACTGCCTTGATACTGATTAAAGATTTGTATATTTCATCGTTGTTGGATTTTAAAACATTTTTGGATGGATGAAGTATATTCAGTATTCTATATGGAATGAGGGATCATGAATGTAATCAGTAAGGTTTTATGGTAATTCAGGATGTTTCAGTGTTTTAAAAGAATACACGATGAAGGTATTCACATGCTATTATGGGGTAAAAAGGATCTTTATTGTGTTTACCTTCCTTGTAAATTTTGGACTGTGAGTTTGAAAATAAGTATTTTCGATAATTCTAGATTGAGATTATTTTTGGATTGCCATAAAAGGACAACCCAGAGGTCGGGCGACAACCCGTCACGTCTGGCAAGGCCGTGAGACTTGAACCCGCAATCGAAGGGCGACAAGGGTGTATCACCTACCACTGGACCATGTGATGTCCTGAATTGAATAATGTAGTTTTTTTAAAAAAAATATGGTAGATGAATTATAAATTCATTTATTATTTTTGAACCCTATACGAATAGGATAAATAGAATATTTTTTTAAGTTCTATAGTGAAAGATGAGTTTGTGCTAGAAATTAGTTAGAGGATGGGACTCTACTTGTCAAGTATATATTTTTCTTCTTCTCTTATTCAATGAAGAAATTAATTCTTATACTTTATTGAAGAGATCTTAAAACAAAAAAATGTGTTATCCTAATACCATATATTTTGATGAACCGATGGTATTTTAAATCATCATACATTGATGAATTTAAGACCCTCAATTTTACAATTGTTTGTGATTGATGACCTCAATCACTACCTATAAATATTTATGTTTTCCTCCCATTATATGTCTCTAATTTCCACCAATGTTCTCCTAATAGAGATCATGATTTGGGGGTGACCCTTTAATTTCTCTTTCCTCTCATTAAGACT
Source organism: Viscum album (assembly GCA_963277665.1). Classification (NCBI taxonomy): domain Eukaryota; kingdom Viridiplantae; phylum Streptophyta; class Magnoliopsida; order Santalales; family Viscaceae; genus Viscum; species Viscum album. The sequence continues at coordinate 462,916,592 of OY728165.1, read as the reverse complement.
AAATTTTATTAACCAAATTTCCGATGTGGGTTTTCCCAAAATGATATTTTCAATTTTCAACCTTTTATTTTCAAAAAATAATTTCAAATTGCGAGGATGCAATTTATTGAAGGAGGGGAGAATGTAATACCCCAAGCTTCCATGGTACGCTTCTCTTTGAATTATACAATAGCATGTGTTGTACGCAACACTGAGTTCAAATGCACCACGACTCACCAAACTAGCCGTTAAAAAGCGGTTATGAATAGTATTAACTGAATTCTAAATTTTATATTATCCTTATAATTTTAGAATCAATATTATGTGTTTCTAAGACATAATTTAAGAACAAATTCATTTTTTTCGGATAAAAGAAGTATTTTTAAAAAAATGCAATTTTACCGCCTTTTAATGGTAAAGCCTTTTTAAATCCAATATATGAAACATTTATATATTAAATTTGACAAAACTTCTTATTTTTAATTGGGAAATAAGAATTTAGTTTCAATAAGGTTTTGGTGTTTTTCTAAAAACATTCAAATCGGGTGAATAGTGAAAAATACTATATTTTAACAGAAAACAACTTTTTTAATCAAAATAATTTATATTGTTAAATTATAAATTTTAATGGTTTGTAAGTATAAATAGATTAAATATTTACCATTTAATCCAATAATGGTTGTTGTAAGTAATTTCACTTTGAAATTGACATAAACAAGTGTCAAACTTTTGATAGTTATTATTTCTTAAAAATACGCCTTTTGGTTTTGACAGTGGAAATTAATTTAATAAATGAAACTTTTATGTTTTGAATTTGGTAAAATATACTTCATTTTTGGATTTATAATATCTAAATTATCTTAGGGTGAAATTTTGGTACTTTTCTGATAACTTTCATATTTTGATGAATAGGGAAAATTACTAAATTTTAATTAAAAAAAACTTTTTTAATCGAAATAATTAATAGTGATAAATTATTAATTTGAGTGATTTTATAGTATAATTAGATTATAATTTTACCATTTAATCCAATGTTTTTCATTGGACATAATTTTGTATTTAAACTGGACATAAGAAAGTGTCAATCTTTTGATAGTTATTGTTTGTTAAAAACACGCTTTTTTGTTTCGACAGCAGGAATTAATTTTAAATTAATTTCTGCCACTTTTGTGTTTTGAATTTCGAAAAAAGTATTCCATATTTGTAATCAGGATGTCCAAATTGTGTAAATAAGTCACTTTCATTTTTAGACATTTTGAATAATTACTTCGGAAAGTATTTTATTTACCATGGTTAAAGGGTAAATCCGGTAAATAAGGGTAAACAAATAATATTATAATAATAATAAATTACCCTAAAACGTGTCCTAACATAATTTTTGGATACATGTCTGACCATGGGCATCTTTGGGTCGATTTTGGGACCCCATGGAGCCACTTGTAAGTGATAATGTCACTTTATATTAATTAAGTTAAAATAAATACAAAAATGACATAAGCATATATATTTCAGAAAAACTATTTTTACATAGGGTTATATATGTTGGATTTTTGACTATAAATATTAATTAGAAAGAAAAAAATATTTCCTACATAATGGTATTTTATTTATAATTTTTAGACATTTAATAATTAATATTATTTATGACACAATAATGACGCAGTATTTTCCTTATTAATGAATGAATCAAATAATTGGTATTATAAATGTTAAAATTAATATAATTTGAATGTTTTGAGGAAATCCATGAATTTATTGCTTAATATGAAATTATAGGATTTCTTAAATGAATTTGGTTCTAATTAATGATGTTTTAAGACTTTGACAAAAATCAATTATTGAATAGTGTCAAAATTCACATAAAAGAGTTTTAAATCAAATATTATATTATTAATTGATATTAAATTCCTAAAAATCTAATGTTCCTCCAAGAGACTTATATCATGATATTTGTATCATTATTGGACAACTTGGGGGTCTCTTGGAGGTATATAGTAAGTTTATTAACAATATAATATAAAAATACAAAGTGACATGGTAAGTGTCATACTAATTAACTAAGAGTTAAAACTAAAATATAAGGTTAATATAGTGACCCCGACCTATCTAAAACCTATTGGTTGAGTGATTTTAGACCCATAACCACCTTAAACTTTATATAATCCACTTTGGAGCAATTAGAAACCTAATACGAATTTATTATAAAATAACATTTCTAGCTTTTTTAAAGGTTCCCTTTACCCCTCTTATAAAAGGGCACTCCCCCTTCTCACTAAATCACACATTAAAAGCCTTTTGGATAGGAAAAACCCTGCCCAAATACTCTCTCAACATCCCTCAAATAAACATAGAGGCCGTATTTTGATTAGAATTCCAACCTGAGGATCCCTTTTGATCAAATCAAAAAGAAGAACCCGAAGAAGAGGTAATGTTTTCACCACCCTCTTTCAAGTTCCTTTCTTCTTCGAATTCTTCTTTCGTTGTTATTCTAAAATAATAAATCCAGTATCTCCTATATACTCTGATATTATTATAAATATGGTACAACCATATTCAGTATTCTATTCATCCTTTGAATGACATGTCACCATACGTGCGTACGAACGGCTTACCGTCTCCATGTCGTGGTGTAATTGTTATTCAATATATTATTATTTGGATGGGTATAATAGTGATGTGTAATTCACGTAAATAATATGTATAACATGATAATGATTTTTTATATATGATATACCATCCAATTATATATTATTTTAATATCAAAGGAATGATATTGTCGCTCGTGCGTATGTACGGACTACCGTCTCCACGAATGCGATGAGATTCATTCCCCATTGTATCCATTCAAGAATAATTATCATTTAATGATTAAAAGTAATGTTTAAGAACTTTATATCATTTTGGATATGAATAAGGTACAAAATATCCATGACAAAAATGACTTATGTAACAAAACGTGTAAAAGAAAACGAGTAAGTTAACACCCGAAGCACTGATAATACTAAGATATTATTAACAAATCAATGTTAAAAGAACATATATGATATCATAATTTTGTATATGGTTCTTGTAAAATTTAATAACAATTTTTTAACTATTATGCAGGAGGTTAACATAACATCGACTAAGGAAAAGTACAAGGTAAGGGTTATTTCCCAATCTCTTCATTATCCGAGGTTGTTTATACGTAATTATCTACTAGGACCTCTTTATCATCCACATCCATGTTTCTTAAAAATGCATTTCAAAACATTCTTGATATTTTTCAGAATATGGTTTAAAGTAATTTATACCCTTGTTTGACTTTTTATAAGAGGTTTATAAAGGAATCTTTCTGTCGTTTTCCAAACAAGGTCCTTCTTAACCTTTTCGACAGAGTTAAGGTAGGAATTTTTTTTAACTTATACGGTGGGTGCGGATATTTTCCCCCATTATAAAATCTTCAAAGCTTCCCTTACAAGATTCTAAGAATATTTTCGAAGTAAAAGTTTTATTTTATAATTATGTGACTTTTAAATGATTTCAAAAAAAAGATATTTTTCTCTCAAGTAGTTTTGATTTCTTCTATGTCAACATCCTTTGATGGATTTTAAGATTATTTGAAATTTATTTATTATGATGAAAAACTTCCATATTGTATTGAAGGTTTTGTGATATGTTTGACTATAGATGTGTTATTTTTATACCATTCATGGTTTATGGAGAAAGTATTGACATTTCGTATTCTAATTTTAAAATGGATGTTTATGTTATATTTAATCCTGTTCATATGAGGAATTAATTGGACTTAAATGTGACGGTTGGAGCCCTCTATAGGTCCTTGATGCATCGGTAGGTCTCATGAGACAAACTAGTTTCTTGGAACAAGGCCTTGAAAAAATCTTATTTGTAGTCTTGGAACAAGGCCTTGGCTATGTGGTTATGATAGTCTGGCATTATGCATTCCATCATTATGAAAGTGGTTATTGATATTGCATGTGATTATTCGACTAGTAGAATATCCATGTGAATAGGTAAATGGAATTATTTCATTTGATCTTTGACATATTATGCTAATGTTCAAGTTTAAAAGTCTTTTGTTTTAGTTATACATTTACATAACTTTTTATGATTATTTATGAAAGTTTCTTCTATATTGTTATCCTTACTGGGAATTTGAGCTCACCCATTTCTATGAATTATTTTTCCCAGGATGTGAAGAAGTATTTTATGAATGAACTGCAGGGATAGTATAAGGGGTTATGAGTGTGGAGTCAATATTTTGTTGTAGTTTTAAATTTATGATGTAATGTAAACTTTATGAATGTATATAGTGTTTCCAAGACTACTAAACTAATCGGTCTTTCGAGATTTGATATTTCTTGTGATCATGCCAATGTTATGTAATAATGCACCGACTCTGGGAAACTGGGGTTGGGTAATTACACACCGTGCCTTAGATTGAGGTGGGGTTGACTCGTACATGTCAAAAAATGACCCATGGATCGTTCTCCTAAAGGATAAACACAATCTGAATGCGTTTGGTGGTATTTTCCTACGTCAGTTGTTTTTTTCACTAAAAATTCTGTCCATTTTAAACAAAATAGAGACCCTTTGAGTGATATTGGCCACACCGTGGCTTAGTTTGAGTTAGGGTAGACTCGTACATGCCAGAAATGACCCATGGATCATTCTCCTAAAGGATCCACACAATCGAAATGCGTTTGGTCAGATTCGCATTTTTCATTTGTTGTTTTCACTTATAATTATGTCCATTTAAAAAAATGAGAGACACTTTGAGTGATACCGGCCACACCATGCCTCGTATTGAGGTGGGGTTGACTCATACATGTCACCAATGCACCCATGGATCATTCTCTTAAAGGATCAACACTATCTGAATTCATTTTGTCAGATTTCCGTAGGATAGTTTTTTGTTTCACTTAAAATTCTGTCCATTTTAAACAGAAGAGAGACACACTGAGTGATACCGGCCACACTGTGACTCGGATTGAGGCAGGGTTGACTTGTGCACATTAAAAATGTCCCATGGATTGTTATCCTAAAGGATCAACCCAATCCTAATGTGTATGGTCAGATTTCCATATGTCCGTTGTTGTTTTCACTTAAAATTCTGTCCATTTTAAACAAAAGAGAGACACTTCGAGTGGTTCATCATTCATGCATGTTGTTGGTGCATTTCATCTGTTAAAATGGGAAAATTAATCATTGGAGAAAGGATTTTTTATTTAATAAAAATTAAAATTTTACTACGAACATTTACATACAACAGTGTTTCATCTTTTGATCCCCTTAACCCCTCTAAAAAATGACTGGCAATTGTACACGTCCCCAAGTCAGATCTTCATGATATTTATGTACAATCTTACATTAGGTATGCAGACAACACATTTCTAAACAAATCTATATCATCTTGTGAGTACGAGACTTTTCAGTAGTCAGAGTATTACTACAAAATACAAAAATAAAAAATTAATAAGTAAATTAAATAAAATAGTAGTTGTTTTTGAAAATATCTCTTTAGGTAGGCTAGTGTGTTGATGAAATACAATCTGTTTCATAAATTTACAAACATAATAACCACAATCATTATAGATTGTTTGTTTTGGACACTGAAAAAAAATTATCATGAGGAGAATAAGTATCTTGTGTTGATATGTGTTTGGATAGTGAAATTTTATTATATATACCCTGATATTTGTCCAGACGTTTTACTTGCTCGCCTCCTTATGCTTTGCCCCTGTCCTCTTTCCTTTTTTTAGATGATAATGATACACTGCCCTATCATAACAGAATCCTTATTAAAAGATAATATAAATTATATTACTTGATGTTTAGACCTAAAATGTAGGATTTAGTGTCTTACAGATTCAGAAACTCCATCATGTGTTGTCGTTTTGATTGATATCAATGCTATGAATCTAGAAAATAAATCTTTGGAGTATCCAAGTTCACTGCAATTTGCATCCAATGTTTCCTAAAAACAAAAAAAGGAGTAATTAATAAACGAATTGAAAATATAATTGATATGATTTAATCGTAGAGTTTTACCCCAGTATGGTTGGTATTAGGAAGAGTCTGTCATCTGTAATATTGCTTTCAAATGTTTTCAGCAAGCCGTTCACTATTTCATTCTTTTTTTATGGAACTAATTTTGTTAGATTTGTTGATGTGGTATGAGGACTAACAGGTCCGAATTTTGGCTCATGGGACAATTCCTTCAACTATTTTTCATATATACCTCTATCAATAATATAAAATGAATTTAGTTTTAATTTTCACATTAAATCAGCTTTTAGAAAATAAATTCGTGAAAAAATGCCTCATATATATATTTAAAACTGTGACGCCAAGCCAACCATTTTGAAGGATCTCATTTACATTTTCAGTAGCAACAAAATCTTAACTTTACTCTCCGTATATATTCTTTTCAAAAACCACTATATGACTACTACCACCTCTTAGCTTTGTATCCACATGAGTCTTCAATGCCAGTAAATGTGTATAGAGAACAAGTGGTGTTATTGTGCTTTCAGTAGCTCTTTGGGATCATTTGGTCGATTCTTTAGATGGTTTTGAACTGACGTTTGTCACCCCCTTCCATTTCTCCATCTATAATAACATTCATTGGTTCAGACGCTTTTTTCATTAATTTTTAATGGTTTATCTTGAAAAAAAAGGAAATAAATACCTCTTTGGATGCTTTTACTCTTACAAGTTGTGACAACCAAGCAATGAATGTCCCAATATCCTTTTTGACTATATGAATATCATATTCATCAAGTGGAATAAGTTGCTCTACATTTTTCTCATGAGCTATAGTAATCTTCACTTTCAGATGATCTTTCGAAAGTGGTTTATTATGAATCATGTCATCTAGGACATTGAACATTGTAGCCCTCTCTACAAATTGATAGGTGGGTGTTGATAAATTTAAATCATAGTAATTATCACCCTGTATAAGATTAGTACAGGAAAAGTATCAGTGTTTGTCTAATTCACATTTCATGGGAACAATTATTAGAATATTGACTACCACGGCTAAGATAGATCTTTGAGGGGAATGGCTCACCTCAACGCTGGTGGGGTGTGGGGTAGGATCTTCACACACTGGTTGTTTCTGAGTTGTTTATTCTACTTACTTCCCACCCATAAAAGTTTCTAGAAACTCTCCCTGCCATTGAAATCATTCCTCAAGGGTTTCTAGACTTTCACTCATTTGTTTTAATTTTTCATCTCTATCATCTGTTTCTCTTTTTCCTCAAAATATAATCAGGGTGTCACCCCAAACCCCTCACCTCTGACACGACCATATTGTTCTGGGTTCTTCAAATCCATCAATAATAGGTCTGCGTCCACTACAGGAGTAGCTAATTCTTGTGACTGTCGAATATAGGAAAATAACTAATTCTTTTTATGTAATTTCAATTTAAAACAAACATTTTTATCGTCCTATCATACTTACACATATTTCCTACACTTTTTGTGTGTTATCATCTACTATCTTCCCTTACTTATTCAAATGTGCCTCCTTTCATAGCACATGAAGTGGGATGGAAGTGTCTTTGGTTTTAGACTCATCAATCTACATATAAATATAGAAAGATAATTATGATGTTGTTTATTTCCACCAATCAATATTACTGTAAGTTTAAAATACATACCATTTTCATTTCTAGGGAAGCTTACCCCATCCTGGATTTATGATAGGGGTATGTTGGTATTGATGCACATTCCTTATATTCATTACAGAGTTGCTATTTCATAAAAAAAATATTGACAATCAACGTGATGAATACATGTATCCTCAAACAACATATTATCACCCACAATGTACCTGAAACTTCTCATCCCCACAACAGACAATAAATTCATCCCATACTTCTTGGGATATCAAGTGAGCGTAGACAATGGGTGGGTGAAGGTTTATTTTACATTTGGAATATTTCAGGTGACATTTTTTTAAAATAGTGCGAAAACCTCGATGAATCCTTCCTGCAAGACTTAGTACATAATTCTTGTGTGAATTTTCAAATATAAATGTACTCTACAATATATTGAGAAGATTAATACACTATTTCATTATATTATTTTCTAGTAAATTAAAGAAATAATATCATAATGTTACCATAATTTCTTCCCAGATCACAGCCTTCATCCGAGACAGAATATGATGCCATGAAACTATGTCAATGGGCACGCATTTCCGAGTGAAAACTCCAATGTAACTACTAAATAATAGCATTGTTGTTATTCACATATTGGCCTCGTGCATTCCATCCGACATAAAATTTGATGTATTTGCTTTTCACCTTAAGAACATTGGCTAACACCATCAAACTATGACACACCTGTGTTTTCTATGAAGTTGGTCCTTCATCCTTGATTATTTAATCGATATCAACATCATCTATATGTTAATATGAAATGGTAGCAATGGCATGTGATGATGGTTGCTGGAACTCAACACTAGGAGCATAAACAGGTTCAGAAACGTGTTGTTGATCTGCACCATGAGCAACCGCAGCAAGAGCAGTAGGAGTAACATCAGCAACAACAACAACAACAGCTTGAGAGACTTGTTCAGCCTCAAGGTTAGGAGCACCATAACGTTCAGAATTCATTATCTGCAAAAGTGATTGGATAGTTAATTTAGATTACATAAATTTAGTAATGATAAGATAATTACATGAGATAACAAGATCTATATTACAAACAAAATAAATCATGTTTATTGAACTCTCTTTTTTTCAAAGGCTGAAGGGATTTGACACCACTATCTATTATCTAAATCCCTTCATTGTGGTCTCCTATAACATACAAAAAATCATCTATATTGGGACCGCTACAAAATTATTGCGACATACCACTGAAAGGATCATCCTCAACTAAATTTTCATCGGACCCTTCAGTAGTTTTGGATGATAAGAGAACAACATACCACTTTCGGTTTGTGGGAACTGGAACATAAAAAACATATATTACTTGTGATGCCATTATAAAATATTCTTCTTTGTACCCAACTATACTAAAACCAACTTTCAAAAATACCCATTCATCTATTTTAACACCACTATTGTTATCAACCCATTTACATTGAAAAATCAGCAATTGGAATGTTGTATAATCTGACTCCCATATTTGTTTGATAATGCAAAAGTATGAAATATTTTCATAAATTGGATTTCGGTCCTTAGTACCAGAAACATGAATCACTTCAGCAACAAGTGTAACTCCACTATTTTTCAAGGTATTATGTTCATCATGTTCATATGTATAAAATGTATAACCATTAATTACATAACCATTGTAAGATAATACATACACACTTGGTCCAATGGCTAGCCATCGAAGTCGTTCTGAAATTGAATTTAGATTTTCATCCAACTCTTTAAAAATACGGTCCTTAAACCATCCTATAAACTGGTGAATATGTTTATTTGATATCCATTTTTCAGACCTTGATGAATTCAACTGCATAATAATTTCTTTGTGAGTTTCAATATATGGAGCAACCTCCGAACTGTTATGAAAAAAAAGGTGTGATTTCTCCTGATATGTAATACTGATTGTTACAACATCTCTTCTAGAAATTACCTCACCCTCAATGCGTTCAGTGTGACGAGATTTCGGGAGACCAATGCTTTCCACATCAGATAGGTATTCGGTATAAAATTCAATGGATTCCTCAACCATATATCGCTCCACTACACAACCCTCTAGTCGACTTCAATTTTTTTCATACCCTTTAATAATATTCATATAGAATTCAACGGGGTATGTCTATCTATAGTGCACATGTCCACAAAGTCGAATCTCTCTCACTAAGTGAATCATCAAATGAACCATCATATCAAATAATGTTGGCAGAAGAACATTTTTAATTCACAAAATATGATGATAATTTCTTTTTCCATAGCTGGAAATTTCCTTGGGTCTAAAACTTTGCTACATATAGCATTGAAAAAGAAACAACATTTGGTTAACTTATAACAAAAATTCTTGGAAAAAATGAAACTTAAATCTATTGGAGTTAGATCTTGAATCAAAATAGAAAGTCATGTGATTTCAAACCTTTTAACTTCAAATCATTCATTGACACAATGTTCTTGATATTTGATGAATGCCCCTTTCGAACCTTTATATCATTGAAGATGTTGCAAAACTGATATCTCTCCTCCCTAGAAAGACTGTAAGTAGTTGGAGGAAGAAACATTCAATTTTTACCCTTCACGGGAGACAACTCTTATGCTATTCCAATGTCAACCATTTCCAACCTGGCATTAATTACATCCTTTGTTTTTCCAGGGGAATTTAGAAACATTCTGATAATGCTGCCACATTCATTTTTTCCATATGTATCACATCAAGAAAATGTATGATGTACAAAAATTCCAGTATGGTAGTTCAAAAAAAAACTGATCTCTTCTTCCAACCAATTTTCTTAAGGTTTTTCAAAAATGGTTTACCAAAAACAGTGTTCACATCTTTTATTTTCTCAAATAGCTGATCACCTATTAGTGGAGACGGTGCTGCACATTGTTCTGAACTTCCATTGAATGATTTCGTCCAAGATCGATACTTATTCCGATGAGGTATAAATCTATGATGTCCTAGAAACACATATTTCAATGATTGTTTCAACCAAATTGATTTTGTATCTTCTTCACACATGGTACACCCTTGAGTTTCTTTAATGCTATAGCCTGAAAAATTTCCATAAACAGGGAAATCATTTATTGTCTCATACAAAATCACTCTCAACGTGAAGTATTCCCTTTTATAAGAATCATACAACATAACACCTGAATCCCACAATAACTTCAAATCCTCGATCAATGGAGTCAAATAATCTTCAATATCATTACCTGGTTGTTTTGGTCCTGATATAAGTATATATAAAATGATGAATTTCCACTTCATGCATAACCAGGGTGGCAAGTGATAATTTACCAACAAAACAGTCCATGTACTGTGATTGCTGGTTTGAAAACCAAAAGGATTCACTCCATCTGTAGATAACACAAGATGAAGGTTTCTCGGATCTTTTCCAAATTTAGGATACTCATGATCGATTTTCTTCCATTGAGGAGAGTCGAACGGATGACGTAATTTCCCATCTTTATTTCTTTTATCTGCATGCCATGACAATTGTCTTACAGTTTATTCACTTCCATATGGATGCCTAAACCTTGAAATGATTGGAATGTACTATAAAACTTTCCTAGGATTTGATTCATCCTTCTTGTATCGAGAAGCACCACACTTTGGGCATTTCGTATGTGATTTGTTCTCATTGCAAAACAATGTACAGTATTTCAGGCAGGCATGTATTTTTTAGAAATCATACCCATCGGGCATAGCATTTGTTTAGCTTCATATGCCCAGCTTGGGAGATCATTATCTTCCGGGAGCATGTCATTCAAGAGAGAAAGTAGTTCCATAAAACATATGTCACTCCATCCGTTCCCTGATTTCAATTTATACAACTTCAGTACAGCTGACAATGCTGTATATTTAGTGCAACCAGCATACAATGGCGTCTTTCCACAACTCTTTAACTTCTCAAACATTTTTTGGAAATCATGGAGTTCATCTTCAATTTTCTTTTTCATTTCCTCAATATAATATTCATCATCATTTACATCTGTAATCACATCCTCCTTATGGTCTTCTTCCTTATCCATATTTGTATTCATATATGATGATCCATAAAACGCAGTTTTATCCTAGCCAGTAGCTACATTCACTTTTTCTCCATGTTTATTCCAACATTTATAACTCTGATATATTCTGTGACATATCAAATGTTCTTCCAACTCCTATGGAGTAAGTAGTCTAGAATAATAACAACATAAACACGGGCAAAGGATTTGAGAAGGATCCTTTTCGCGATCCTTTGCAATCATGATGTACTCTTTCACTCTATTCTCATACTCTATTATCGAATGATTAGCACCCATCAAAAATTTATTCATATCCATCCTATTTGAATATAAAATATTAGTATTTATGGTTCAGATACACAAAATAAGACTTCAAAATACAGTAGAAGAGAACCACTTCCTCATAAAAATAGATATTAATAGAGCATAACCATTTCCAATAAAGATTTCGAAATCAACAGGACCAGGATAGACCCCCCATCAAAATCAACACAGTTTCCAAAAAAGGGGTTCATGAGTATAATCAATTATGTCAAAGATGGTAAAACTCACACGACATCATCCTATATGGCTCATCCTCTTCTATCGATTCAACCATTCTATGGTCATGTAGTTCATCCTTTTATACCTCACCAACCTAAAATACATATGGATGAAAACCAGTAGCCAACTCTACAACTAAAGAAAGGATTCTCATAATCTCTACAATATGGAATTCATTAAATATAATTACTTTAGATTCATTATAGTTTACTCAAATCACCCCAGTCCAAACACAAGAATAATCAAGAATGATACATATACCAATCCTAGGTCTCTAACCTACATTCAATATCATCATGCCTAATATTTTTGGTAAGCTCAAGTTACTTACTTTAAATCATAGGAGGGGATAATCACTTGTGTCATAGATGGTCTCCCATGTTATTCCATATGAAAATTTTAACAAATATTATTGACCTATCATCCCATTCAATCCTCATGAGTGTCTAATTCCAAACTCCATCTTAAGTGTAATATCAAAAGAATATATATTAATAAATTACCCCACATCCACTTCCCTACTAATCTGGTTATTCTCACACTCTAATGGAATATTTATTATGCTTCAACCCCTTCTATATAATCTCATAACCATATATCCACACATACCCATGTCAGAAACACATAAAAAACTATTTCCATATCACAACCACACATCACATCCTTATCACAGTATGATATCATTAACATGAAGGGAATAAACGTTATACTCTCCTCCTAAAACGCACAACCCCCACTATGTATCCACACCAAATACAAATAATCATGTCAACAAGAATATATATACACAAAAACCTAAAATCATTATAGGTCGTATATATACACCCAATGTGAGACATTACAACTCATACTAAGTGTGAAGGGGTAGAACAGAAGAGGGAGTGGTTCCCTATGTGTTCCCTATATAAACTAGATATTGAGAATAACACTAAGAACCAAAGTACCCATATGAATTTCAATCAGGTTACTCGACTCAAATGGTGGTGTGTAAGAAATAATAAGAAAATATAAAAATTATATAGTCACGCATAAATCTTTTATAAGGGTTTACACCAAACTAAAACTGCAAACACCCTCATCAACCATTTCCTTGTTACTACAACCCTCTTATAACCACTTCCATTATAATTCCACAAATAATCCCCAAAAAATCACATAAGCATCCATATCAACATTACCAACTTCTCATTTTATTTAACTTTATAATTTATTGGATTTTTATTACCATATGCATTTTAATGGTTAACCATTTTAATGTAAAACCAATCATTAAATCACTACCCACTATAATCAATTCATTAATCACTAATAAAATTTATTCTATCATTAACCATTTATTAAACATAATTATTCCAACCATTATCATTAATCATTTAACAAAACATCATTTATCATTTCCAACCCATCACCCATTACTATTTTCATTTATTCTAACCATACTCTATGCCAAAAAGAAACTATAACACAACCCAATAACTACTAAATTTTCATGACATAAAATACAACTAAACACATTATAAAATCCATAAAACCACTTATTTTCTACCTAAATAGCTATATCATTGCTATCATAACCACACAATAATCCATCCATCACTACTGTATTAATTACCACACCACATGCTCCCAACCACATCAATCAAACATCACCCTTATAATCATAGTGATAAATACCCCATACATAGTAGCATGAAAAGGAAAATATATAAGAAATTCACACTAAAAAGAACCCCTTAAACACTCTATCATATTAAAGTAGAATTTATAGTTTAAATATAACACTTTAATTACAGATTTCCATACAGCCAATTCATTACATACCTTATGTGACTATAAAATAATGAAAGGTTATTATAACATATTATTAGTAGTAAGAAATGTTTTTTACAACATCAAGAATAAATCACTTATAAACCACACCAATAAATCCATAAATATATAATAAATATTATGGAACTTCATAAATCACATGAAAAACTCCCACTTCACTTTAATTTACTTTAGTGTAATTCATTATAGTATTTAGGTTAATTAGTACTATCCATCTAATAGAAACAAAATAAGAAGATAATTCCACAATTTACACATAATAAAGAAGGAGAAATTTCATGTCCCCAACCTCAAAAAAATATTTAACAACTATTTCATTAGAATAAGAAGAATAGTCAAATAAAACATGACTTAAAACATGAGGGTAATCTAAAAGTCCTACGTATGAAAATTAACAATTAAAACCATAACAAACAAACACAACAACCAAATCAACATTGTTGTCACGTACTTACTAAGAAGAAAGTTAAAGAAGAGAATCAAGAAGATGATAAATGAAGTTCACCTTAGAGGAGGAGAAGTAGGGAGCTTTCTGTGCTATGTCGGGAGGGGAAAGAACGACCGCCAGAGGGGGTGGTACACGGGAGGAGCCTCCAACCATTGAGAAATGGGGGAGTAGGGTTTTTGAGGAGTAGGGTTGAGCAGAGAGGAGGGGAAGTAGGTTTTTTTGGGGAGGAGGATCCTCCGAATGGGTTCAAGGGGGAGGATAAGTAGTATGGCTAGTGGTGGGGGTCCAACAACGCGAAGATCGGGGGGCAGCGGAGGTCCGACAATGCAAAGATCAGGAGAAGGGGAGTTGTCATAGGGGTATAGTACCACGAGAGATTTAGGGCGCGATAAACAGAGGACAATGTGCGAACAGTTTTATAAAATATGAGACTATGGTTATATCAGCGTTAAAATTTTAGTGCTGATAAAGGTTACCCTTTATGAGTGCTAAAATTTTAGCACTGATATATGGATTCTTTATCAGCGTTTTTCTCTTAGCGCTGATAAAAGGTGGCACTTACCTTGCTCGTTTATGTATTAGTTACATTAAGGATTCCCTCCTACTGATACTTGATCTATTCTGGGTACTCAGAAAAAATCTCTCCATCCTCGATGTCCAGCTCTCTCTAGTCAATGATGTGTGATGGGTCATGCATGTACCCCCTCCACTGTGAATCATGGAAGAAATCATGTACCTGTTTTAACTATGTAGGTAGAGCTAAGTGGAATGACACCTCACAAACTCTATGGATTATATGAAAAGGGTTGATGAATATCATAGATAGCTTTCTGACCCAACAAAATATATAAAATCCATCTCATGTTTAATCATGTAGGAATACATGGTCTCCATCCTCAAAATCCAAAGGCCTTTATTGGCTATCAGTATAAGACTTATGAGGGCTCTGTAAAATCCTCATCTTCTCTTGGATGATTTGTACTTTCTCAGTAGTAGCTCGTACCAAGTCTAAGACAATGAGTGATAACTCTCCTAGGTCAATCCAGAAAATTAGTGATCTGTAAGGTCACTTGAATGGTGGAATACCAATGGTGGAATGGTAGATCTTATCTAAACAAACTCCACCTGTGGTAGGTGATCCTAAAAATTATGGATGAAGTATAACATGAAAAACCATAACATTTCTTCCAGAACCTGAATGGTCTGCTCCATTTGGCAGTCCATTTTTTAGTGAAATGTTATTCTCAGGCATTACTGGGTCATAAATGCATCCTGCAATCCCTTTCACAACCTGGATGTAAAACGAGAATCACAATCTGAAATAATCATTGAGGTAATTCCGTGGATTCCAACTATCTCCAACATATAGAGGTGTCTCAAGCACTCTACTAGACCTTATTCTTAGATAGATAACAAGTGGGTTGACTTGGTGAGTCTGTAAATGATCAACCACATCTCATCATGTCCCATTGAAATATGTGTTAAAACTGTCATGAAATCTATAGATACTCCATCCCACATCCATTCCAACACATTAAGGGGTGAGTTAAACCCACTGGAAGCTGGTCCTTATCCTTAATTTGTTGACAAGTAAGGTATTGAGAAATGAGCTGTTCCACTATCTTCATCATCCCTGGTCGCCAAAACACACATCAGTTGACCTGGTACGCTTTAGCGACACTAGGATGTACCGCCAAAGGGGATTGAGGTTATTACTTATAAAATCCTATGGCAATGCCCCTAGTACTACTGTACATCCTCTGAATATAATGGCGTGTTCCCCACCTTTTGAATATCCACCAAAAGCATGACCTATAGATATCTGAGAACGTATGGTCTTGCGGTCCATATCCCAAGCAATGCCTCCCTGACTCTCTTTAAGAGTGGAGGGGTAACAACCATTTACTAATGGTAATATGCTTCATATCCATCCATAAAGGATAATTTAAATGCGACCAAATTATATGATGACTCATTCAAACTACAAACTAGGTATCCTACTAAGAGAATTTTCCACCTCCTCCCGCTTGACATAAGTATAAAATATCTCAGAGTCATTGTCCTGGAGGAACTCTACCTATCACCTCTATCTCATGATTAGATTCTTATGAGAGAAGATATACTTGAGACTCTTGTGATCATAGTAGATGATAAACCACTCACCCATCGGGTAGTGTCGCCACATCTTCAATGTGAATACTACCACTTCTAACTCAAGATCATGGGTCACATACTTATTCTCATTTGTTCTCAACTAGTGCAAACCATAAGAAATCACTAATCAATTATACATAAGGATACAACTAAGCTTGTTTCTTAATTCATCACAGAACACTTTGTACTCAACACCCTCCTCTGGAAATCTAATGACCAGAGCACTCATCAAACTCTGCCTCAGCTACTGAAAATACTACTATCCCTTCTCTGTCCATGCGAAAGGCTGCCCATTTTGAGTCAAAGTTATCATAGAAGATGATATCCAGGAGAAATAAAGTATGAATAACTGATAATATCCCACTAGCTCAAGGAACCTCCGAAACTCCGTCACATTCATAGGTGGATCCCATGAAAACACTACCTCGGTCTTGGCAGGGTCCACTACCAATCCATCTACTAAGATAATGCATCCCAGAAAGTGGACCACCTGAATCTAGAACTAGAACCTTGAGAGTTTCCCATAAATATGGTGCTCTTGGAGCATGTCCAAAACAATTCTTAAGTGCCTCACATAATCCTCCTCTGATGCCAAGTACATAAGGATATCATAGATAAAGCCTACCATGAACTAGTATAAGTGAGGATGAAAGATCTGATTCAAGGGTCCCATGAACACTTTTGGGGTTTTTTTCACATCAAATGGCATCACCAAGTACTCATAGTGACTATAACAACATCTGAAATCCATATCCGACACATCCTTTTCCCATACTCACAATTGGTGATAACCTGATCTGAGATCAACCTTCAAGAACCAAAATTCCCCTTTCAACCGATCAAAGAGGTAATAGATCCTAAATAGTGGATAATTATTCTTCACTATCACCTAGTTTAAGATTTGGTTTTCTGCACACAACCTCAAGCTCCTGTATGCATTTTTGGAAAACAACACTATGGCTGAATAGGGTGAAACACTAGGTCTCATAATGCCCTTCCTATGTAAGTCTTCCAATAGCACCCTCATTTAATGATGATTTTTCAGAGCCATAATATATGATGGAAATGATATCGGTGATATCCTGGTGAGTAAATCAATGCAGAAGTCTATCTCGCAGTGGGGAGGTAATCTTGGAACATCTTTTGGAAATACGTTTTCGTACTCCATCACTATTGCTGGAAACTAGAATCTCATAACATCAGTTGTACTAAGGGTCAGGATATACAACTAATGAGTAATCTCTTTCATCCTACTATTCATGAGTTTATCCTATGATTCCTAGGGTTTCTTTTCACTGAGAATGGTAAAACTCGTTCCATCACTACAAAAACACCACACCCTTTGCTTAAAATAGTCAATCTAGGCATGAACCGTAGATAAAAAATCCATAACAAGAATGATGTATTTAGGCCTTGATGTTGCTACTAATGGGTTCCAAGGAAAATTTTCACCTCTAAGGTCTAGGTCACACTACCGACATAGTTCTGTTATTATTGAGTCTCCCCTGGTAGGTGTCGCTAAATGTAAGGTTCAAGTCAATGGTTCCAAAAAAATCTACAGGTTATGTAAAAGGTATGTGGTGAGACAATAATGGAAAGAAAACACATCTATCTATACTAAAACTAAGGTATTGAAGATATATATCATATCTTGAATCACTCCTAGAGCCCCTGGGTAATATTCCTTGTCGATATGATGTTGTCTTCGAACCTGTCATACAACTCCATATCCCTGGGGTGGACCACCTGGGGGTGGTGGTGGTAGCAAGTCAAAACGTAGACCACCTCCTGCTACTCTCCCAGATCCTCTACCACATTTGCTACACTATGAATATTCTTTATCATTCTGTTTTCTTTACCTTGAGGGTCCATACATAGTCTCTGTATCAGTAGTACATTGGTTTGGAAAAACTCGAGCAAGATGTCCCCAACCATCACAGGAATAATACTATCTCTCTCTTGGATGATTAGACCTACCCTCTGAACCCTGAACTAAAGATCCATCATCATGGGACCTATTATTGAAATGTCTCACACATCCAGGTCCCTAAGTCATATTTTGGATCCCTACTGCTGAGGTATCTACTACTGCTCACCGACTGTTGACTATCCCCAGTCGTATCTACTCAGCTAAGAAGCTTTCAACTACCAAAGCCCACTCAAGAACCCCAGCATATGTTGGAATTAATAGAGGGATAACACTAGCTTAGATGTCTCTATTAAGACATTTCTCAATGTCTTGAGCCATGAAGTACTGGTCTATAACCATATATCTTGTTTACCATGAAATGTTGTTTAAACTCGATGAATAATCATCCAAAAACATGATATACTATTGGATCTGTAGAATCTCTTGAATATACATAGACCTTAACATAACATGTGATAACCCTTCTCTATATAGGCACTCAAAATGTTTCCATGAAAGTGTCTCCTCGTCATGAATTCAGATAGCCAAAATCTACCATTGTCCCACCGGTCTGTGTAGAAGGCTCGCCTCCAGGACCACCATCTGATCTGTGGGTGTCCTGGATAGATAGAAAACTCAGGTCACCACCTCTAGACAATACTCAGCCACCTATGGGTTAGGATCCCCAAAAAACCTGAGGGGTATCTGTCAATGAGACTCATAAATAATGCTCAGGTTGTTCTCCTCATCCGCAGTTACTATAGGTACCACATGCTACTCTACAGGTGGTGGTATGGTTGGTGCACCACCTGGAGGTGACATCTGGGGAACTAGTCCCTATATCAAATCCTCATCACTGAGGTGGTCATATTTGTGATCCATCTGCTGAATCCTGGTTGGTATATATGTGTTGTGGAGGAATCCTATAAGAAAATTATACATATCATGGTAAATGAGTATAACTAGAGAGATTCCTCAAGAGGGACATGGGAACCAAAACCTACTCTTATATGATTCATGTAACATTATTTTCATTAAAATCATTTTTTTCATGAACCAAGTCAAAAATCATGTTATCAGAGTCCTAGTGTATGGATATGTCAGCCTCTGCACCAACATTGGAGTCCTGGGATTAAAATCCAAACTCAAAACACTTACACAATTTCCTCAAACAAATATCACACACAACTAGTCCTAAGGCAGAACCAACCACCTCTGATACCACTTTTTCAGGACCCACCCTAGTGGGGCCCATTCCATGACTCCCCAAGCCCACCTCCAATAAGCTAGGGGCTGGTGACTGTCACCAAGAAGGCATATAACTAACATAGGAGTCGTTGACTTTGTACATGTATGCATGCACACATATCCCAGCCCCAAAAATGATGAAATGTAATAAAAAACTGAGTAAACAATGCTTTCATACCACAATATCCCAAAAATAGAGTATGATACAAAGTAAAGTAATGTAGATAAGGCCAAAATAAAATCCCACAAAAAAGAGTCTATAACCACAAGTCCATCCTATAAGAAAAAGTTGTTGGGACTACTATCTAATGCCGCAGAAACACACCCTTGTCTGTCCTATCTCATAAGCACCATTTGGTCCTGGTCATCCTAGGACTCCATCAGTGTTTCGATTGTATGCACAATAAATGAAATGTGCAGGAAAAGATCGTGCATGGGAGAGTATAACAACAATAATTTGGACACCTTGAAACCACAAAACAATATAACAATGTAAAAAATAGTCAGATATATAGATTTATTTGTGTATAACAAATACAATAAGAATATCCAAATATACTCAACCAAGACACATAGTCTAAAGGTAAGTCAAAACCAATGTAAACCATCACTATTAATTCATCTCAAAGATTCCAAGAAGCACTCACCCGGGAGAACACACTCCGGAGTCTGATAGCACTGATGATTTCCATGTAAGAAATAATGCTTATTGGGTTTCTCCATGAGAGATATACAATAAAATATATGAATAGATAGATATGATACAATTGATTATGACCGCATCTAGGGCCATGGGGTGATACCGACAACTAAAATGTGGATTAACCCACCAAGTAAATGATCATTGCCCATGTAGTGTTGGTCATATCGATACCAAGAACTCCACCTAGGGAATAAAGAATGAAAAGAGGATCCTACTCTTGGTCTCTTGGGGGATTCCAGCAACTCCATTCAAGAAGTCATGCTGAAAGGATCCTAGTCCTATGAGTAGGAAATGATTAACATCTACATTTAGGGAAACATTAATAGTAATGAACCCTAATGAAAATTTTCCATGATACAAAGGAAAAGTGTCCCAATCCATATAGGAAGAGGTGCACAACATGTAGTAGGGTCACACACCCTATCCCTTGACCTCAAGTACTGCATTTGTACAACAACCCGTGTCTTTAAAATTTTTCATACAGAAGAGGGGGAACACAGTTTTTAGATCAAGTCAGACATCATGCCCTTACATCTAGGGTCTTCATATGTTTGCTAGACCATTTACTATTACAAAGGGTTTTTAGTGTACTCGGTCCAGGTTATGCTTTGTGGGGGAGTTCACATCAAGTAGAAAACCCATGTACTCCACCATGTGTCTGTGTACTTATCTTGTACATGTTGAGTCTCCAAATGATGAACACACGCCGTGTATCTAGGACTACATGTTGTGTGTGTTGGGCTTTCCATAAACCCATGTTCTTCTACCATTAATGCTAGTCCATCTCCCAAATCTTTCTTTGGTGATCCATTTTACTCAAAAATCTAGATCTAATGTTGTTCATTCACTCTAACATCGAATCAGTGGGATTCAGGCATTTAAACAGCTCAGAAAGCATGATCATATGCATTCTTTGTCTTTTTTAAAGAATGAGGATTCGATACCCACAATCATTTGATCTACATTTGAACCCACAATCACACCTCCATCATGTTTTCCTAATGTTTGATCTCTAGTTTTGGATCGATGCACCAAGAATCCATGGCGTAATGATCAATTGATCAATGTCGGGGTAACAAAAAAGAACACAGACCAAGAACACAAGAAATCATGGGAGAAAAGCACAGAAATATAGAGGGATGAACCTCATTAAATATTCATCTCGATCATGGTTTGTAACCATTATAATGGTAAACAAATCAGAACAATTCAGTATAATCAAATCCTAATAAATCCCACAAATAACCCATCCTTCAATTAAGATTGATCCGCAGGATAATTCATTAATGGATTCGTCTGTGTTGGTCAAAGGATTTAAAGAACAAGAAAGAAGAATAAAAATAAGGCATCCTAACTGGATTTGGATTTCTCGCGGATGAAGATCTCTCACCACGTCATCATCATTGGAGAGATCTAACCATATTGGTGTGCGACAATCTTGGATTCGTGATTTCATCATCATCCGTCAAAGGGATTCTCCCGAGGTTCTTTCCCTGATGTCTACATGGAAAACAAGGGTTATGTGGATAACCCTGGATTTATTAGAAATAGGATTATTTAAATTTTAACCGGTCACTATGTCAATATTTTAAATAAAATAAATTTTATAAATTTATCTTATTCATTTTTGCGCCCAGGTTAACTATTTCACAACAGACCCATGCTCACCAATGATAGGACACTGCATGGGTAAAAATGATGTTATGAACTCAAAGGTATCCATAGATTTCTTAGCTGGGAACCTGTTTAGATGTTATTACATTTTTTTAGGACACCCCCATGTGGATGTTATTAAATATATTAATTTATTTCAAACACTTATTCTGGGAAGACCGGGCCTCAGAATCACACACCGTCTCAGAGCCTAGCATCGAAATAAATCTATATTATTTTTAAAAATAATATAAAGATAATATAATAAAATAAAGTTCAATCCCAATACGTTATTTATATCCCAAATCATTCCTGGTATTGAATAATCAAAATAAATAATATACCTTATCAAATTTCCGTATTGAATAAAGTATACATATTTATTAATATTTCCCTAGATAATTAGATAACTATCATTGTATATAAAAATGGTATACGGTTTAAGAAAAAATGATATCCATCACCCAATAATGGGTATTTTTAAGGGAATATCCAAGGAAAAATTATTATAATAAATTTAATTTTTCAAGATAAATTTAACAATCACAAAAAATATGAGATTACAAAGATGACTTTGACCACATGGAAATTTTCATGATAAACCCCTTGGGTTATGTAATTTAAAATGATACATAAAATACCATGAAGATAAAATAATTCAAGATATAATATATCAATATGGGAAGTAGATACACTATACAAAATAAGTAAGTGGTGAAAATGATGTATACATCCTAAAAAGAGAAGAGAGTCATGATTCCCTTACATTGCATATATTTTTGGTGAACGTACATTAAAATACTATGTAAGGGTTTAAAACATGTTAATAACTTGGAATGGAATCATAATTATAGTTATAATATAGTATATTAACTTCTTATAATATCTTATTAACAGTTGGTTAACCAAATTTCTTTATTTCCATTATTCTGGGTGTTAATTGCCTAGTTTTTTCGAATATATTTTGACATGTTACTTGTTGTTCATATTAACTAGATCATGATTTAATAATATATGTAATGAAAAACATGAGTTAAATATCATATATTTCCAGTAATTATGTATTTATAATAATCCATAAATTTGGGAGATAGGAAATGAAAAGCACCATTCATGGAGACGGTAGGTCGTACTACGCATGGACACTACATTAATTTCTTTTCCATATTTAAAATAATGAAAATTAAATGATATATATTTATATTATAATTAAATTATCATATCTATGTCATATATTTTATATACTTTTATTAAAATCATACTTTATACATTTCTTGTATATCATGAATGCATCACATCACTTTGAGGAGGCGGTAGTCCACACTTCCACAGATGATATTATCATATTCCCACAAAATGGATTGAATAAAGGTATGTTTAAAAAAATAATTAGATAATTATAAATAAAATTTTGATATTATATATATCATATAAAAATAGTGTTTCCATCATAATTCTCACCAAGAGATGCGGTAAAGGAAGAATGAACAATCATCATTTTGTGAGGCTATAGTTCACGCTACACAAAAATGGTGTGTTTATTACCCATTTGATGGAAGAATTTGTATGTGTAGGTAAAAACATTAAAATAAAAAATAAAAGTATATTGATGATAATTTTTTTGTTATATAATCATGGAATAATAATAAATGGAGGGTTTTATAAATAAATAAAACATAAATTCATATTGATGAATGTTACCTCTTTTCTAGGAAACTCTTTTTGGTTTGCACCTATTGGATTACATGGTTTTATTTATTCCAAATTTTAGGCTTATATTTTGAGGTTAGGGGTATTGGGAGACTATTGAGGATGCATTTTTTGATTCAAAGTGGTTTTAAAGGTGTAATGAAGGGGAAGAGTGAATGCCTTTTTATAATTGATGGGGAGTGGCATTCTAGAAAATACCGAAAGGTATAAAATATTTAGAGGTATCACATACCTAATGTGCTAAAAAAATGGAAACATAATGGGGTAATGTGAATTTATGGTTGATAAAACTCCTCACAACACAAAAATAAGTTCATTTTTATAATTTTTTCCTTTTTCATTAATTTTTAATATATATTTCATTTTGGGTTTTCATTTAGGTAACTAGTTTTCCAACCTAAGTAATTTAACCCTTGAGAATAATTTAATGTGAGATTTATTATAAAATATATACAAAATTAATTATAAATATTATAACTAATTTACAAAAAAATAATATCTTGTGTGCTAGAAATTAATTTTAAAACAAGCACATGTAATGCACAAAACACTAATTTAATTTGGACAATGATAAAAATGTTTTTACTCTCTATGGGTCAATATGTTAATTAAAAAAGAACAAATTGTCCATTAATAAACCATATTTTGTATTTATTAATAATTAAAAATCAATTTTCAGAATTTTGGATTTTTATTAATTTTCAATTATTTAACAAAATATCATTTATTGTAAAATAACATTAATGTCAATTTTTACATTATTTTTTTATTTTTAATTTAAAATATCAAACAAATATTGGAATTTAAATATATTATGTTTTCATATTTATAACATTATATTTTCATCTAAAAAATAATGTAACATAATAATTCATTAAATATAATTTACTTTTATTGTTTTTATTATCATTTATTTAATGTAACTATTAATTAATTAATCCATGCATTAGCATTTAGTAAGATTTTAATGTACTATATCATTTATAAAAATTAATGTTAAATTAACATGATAAAAAAATAATTTTCATTTGAAAATATTTTTTATAACCTAAACAATGTAGCTTCTTCAATACTCCAAAGCTTTATTAATGTTAATGTTAAGGAGGGTTCCTTTTTTATCTTTTTCCATACATAACTTATTATATGGGTAAATTTCAAAAATATTTGTCCTAAAAACTCATAAAATTAGAACCAAGTTGGTGTATGGTTGAGATGTTGAAATCTAATAGATTTTAGATAAGTTTCTAGGTCATTTTGGCCGTTAAGCATAAGGTTTAGTCCCTTGTTATGTTTAATTTTACCCCAATCATTGTAATTAATATTAATTAATTTCACTAATATATTTAGTCCAAACTATTTTGATATTATTAGACTATAAATATCATACTTATTACAACCATGTATTTCCATTTTTCCAAACTCAATTCACAGAAATGGACAAATTAAATTTAATGCTAATCCCACAGATGTTGCGAGAAAACATGTTTTTAAACTAAAAATGATCAAAAGTTCATTATGTCTTTATGTATAAATTAAATATAAAAATTATTCAAATGACCTAAATTGGATTAATATTTATTTTTATATATATATATAATTGATCAATTTTTAATTTAAAACAAATTATAATTATAATTTAACATTCATAATTTTTTAAAAGAAATTGTAGTTTTCAACTAAAATTCCATATTTTTCATTATTCATCAAAAATAAAACTTCTTAGAAAATAACAAAGATTCACCCTAAGAAAAGCTTGACATTTTGAATTAAGAAAGAAGTTTATTTGGATTTTTTTTACAAAAGTTTCAGAATTTAGTTTTAAAATTGGTGCACCATTAAAAGTCGGTAAAACTGGGTATTAGATGTAATGAAAGAGAACTCAGTGTTATGTGTAGTGCAATCTTAGAATTGTGTTGTGTATAAAAAAATATAGTAAAAATAAAACTTATTCTAAAATGAAAATATTGTAAAATAATGGGGTATTACATCCCGAGATTGATTCCCATGGAAATCACTAAATTTCATTTCATAATGAGTGTCACCACCCTCAAATGGTCAATAGTGTGCCCCTACCTATATAATTTACTTCATAACCCTCATTGAGAACCACCTTAACAAGTTCCACGACTAAAAGCTTCTACTATTCTCCACAATACATGCTCACTAGATTCCTAGGCTACACCTATAAAAAACTCACTATAATCCAATGGTTATTGGCCCACTAAAGACCATAACATATTCCACACTTCAACCGAATGACATGTAGCCAGAGCATATCACTACATCTCCCAAATTATTTAGGTGTATGATTCCGTACTTCCCATGCATTGAAACAAAATCACACTCTTATTATTATTTCCCCACAAAGTACATACTGAAAATTCTCTATGGAATGTTAGTCTCATTAATACAGGCCCCCCTTGGAACGTCTCTTCAAATTGGGAACCTCGATCGTTCCATGATCCATCAAATGTCTGCCTACTAACTCGAATCATCCTAGCACCACATGTTATCATCCTCATTCTATAGCTTTAAAACTCATCCACACACATGGATGTTTCCTGATGTTGTAACAATCATAAACATAATATCGTTATCTAACTATAATGCTAAAAGTTAATCCAAATAAAAAGGTCTAGATATCTCCTTGCCCTTTACCTTGAAACCAAAACCATTAGTCAACATTTTCAGGAACCCTAATAGTCCTTCCCGTCAAAGCTAGGATTGATACCCAATAACCCTATGTGATTATTTAGATACCAAAAGGAATCACCTCACCCATTCAACAACCCCCAAACACCTCCCACACATCGGTCCCATACCCCAAATCACCCACCCATGCTTCCATATCTAAGGATACCGACGACCCGAGGAAACCCCTATAATGGGTCACCCCCGATCACACCAAACACAAACTCACTAATGTTTGTGTTGTAACTAAGGTCCTCTAGTCACCCAACCGTGAGCTAAAAATTATGTGTCATCAATGTGATAAACCACAGGGGATCCTATATACACCCACCTAAAAAATCTTTGAAACACATATACCAAAACATCCCCTCATGGGGACTAATATATGGAAACATCACATGATTAACACTACCCAAAACAAGAGAACACATAAAATCTAATCATATTCATAAAAGACTTCCCCCTAGAGGATTTCATCTCACTGTTGGAATCTTCCCATAAACAATAACAACATCCAAAATGGAATGTACTATGTGAAACAAACACCTATGTTTTGGTCAAGTAGAACTCCATTATAAGATTTAGAGAAAATAACTATATAGGTTGTCACTGGAACATTAAATTACTAAAAAAAATACTAAACACCCACATGGGGACCAACACTTAGGCACCATGTTCCATTCCATCCTTGTAGGGTCAATGTACCTCCTATGCATGAAGACTGAGTCATCATATTCACGGTTAATTATATCACCATAGATTCATATGACCTGCCGGTGGTGGAAATATATATACAAGTTAGAATAACTGATTAGAATGAAACAAAGTACTTATATGAGAAAACACCCTATGAGCACTTTTTGACACATTAAATAATTGAACATTACACATGAGTGAAACTACACTCCAGCAGGCCTATATGTCAAGTGAAACCTTTGTCTCTAGTATAATGTATGGGAATCCTCTAGACTCTATATTCCATGAGTGAAAAATTCATAATAAATGAAGACATACAACATCTATTTTCTTCAATCGAGGATTAAATCTTAAACAACTGAAACATAAAAAAGTGAGAACACCAATCCAGTCTCGATAACCTAGGCTTATCATCAGACATGGGGTTCTAGGCACACTAGTTCGATATCCATAACAATATCCAACACATTCATAAATCCCAAGTCTACCAAATATCAAAATAGTTAGATTAATAAATAAAATATTTTGATACGAATTTGTAAAACCTTTTCATTTCCCAATCTCTGCATTATAACCATAGAAGAATACAATGTGAACTTAGGTGCACCACCTCTATAATGACCCAAACTTTTATCAATGAGAATTCCTCTAAATCTAATCAAATATATAATTATGTAAAATAGTTATATAAAATATTCACTTCCTTGGTTTTATGTTTTTTGATTTCAAAATACCATTAATAATTGTTACTGTTGCTAATATTTCCATTGAATATTGATCACATGATTAGTATAAATATAGGGCTTTAACAAATCCAATTTATTTTGAAAAAGGAAGTGATGAACTCATCCAGTAGACTTTACTCGTATGAATCCCATTTTTTGAAGCTTGAAAAGGAAGTGGAATCATTGGGATTCACTCTTGACCAAGCCCAAGCTAAGCTTCAAAATGTTAAGCTCGAATGGAACCACCTACAAGATAATTGGAAGTTAATAGAGATTACCATGCAGGAGATGTTATCCGAGCCACCCCAAGAGTTTTTCACCATTGCACACCATACCCTTCAGTCTTATGAAGGTGTTATAAGGGGTTATTTAACAAGGACCTAGCAATAATATTATGTACATTATTTTTGTATAGAGAATATACATTCATTTTATTAGTGTTACTTTGTAAATATTTTTTGAAGAAAAAATATTATTTTTTAGTTAATATTCAATTAAGAAATATATTTTAATGAAATAAGGGATTTTTGAATTAAATATTATTTTATTGAAATATTATTAATAAATTACATTTTATTAAATATAAATGACTGTATTATTTTTATGAATACAATTGAAATTTTTATTAACATTTGAAAGCTATTTTTGTCAAAACCCATGAATTTTCCGTAAATGTTAGTTTTTATTTTAAAAGTAAAAATTCTATTATTTAGAAAATTATTTATATAAAATGAATATTATGTTTGGAAATAGGATGTAGAAATTATCCAATGGTAACTTTTTCATTATTTCTCGAGAGAGTTGAATTTTTGGGTAAAAAATAAATACCATTTTAATATATAATGTCTTTTTTGACATCATAATGACCCAACAATGATACAATAAACTACTATAAAAATTATGTTCAAACAATATATGTTTTACCATTAAAATAATCTAATTTTAGGTTTATTGGATTAATTTTACAAATCCTTAGTGAACCCTCCAGGACTTATAAAACATTTTAACTTTTAAAATGATTTCATTGAGAGTGTGACTCCTCACCACATAAGCATGCCTAATATTATAATATTTTCATCCATTTTCCTTATAAATTATTGTTTTTCACTCATCTTTGGAAAAAAACATGGGCAAAAACCATGGTATTGTTTGTGGTTTGGATTCGTTTAATGTGTAGGGTCCAAAACCTAAATAATAAAGAATTTCATCCTTTTTCCTATATAAGTCCACACAATCTCCCACTTCCACTTCATTAAAAGACTTTAGTGCTCGAACAACCTCTGCCCTCCTCTCCCTAAATCCACCCAAGGTTCCCCAAGCTCCCAAAAATCCTCTCTCAATCCCCTCCCAAGCCTTTGGGATCACACTTCCAAGTAAGGGATTTCTTCCTCTCTCAATTTTGTCCATGTTTCATTATGTTGCTATACCATTTTCTTTTCAATTAAAAATGTTTGGGTATGATTTTTCACCTCCCCCATATTTCTCACCTTATTTTTTAATAACAAGATACCCCTTTCTCTCTCATTACTTTCACTTATGTACACCCGTTACTATGAAGAAATTCCACAAAAATTTCTCTCTTCTCATTTACATTCAAGAAATTAATTTGAATTATGAATATAAAATCCATTAAATATGTTAGGACATGTATCTATGTGACACCTTACATTACATTTCATTTAAATATTATGAGACAACAATTTATCTCTCATCAACCATTTTTTATGAATTCTTATGTCACGCCGTTATGCTGCCGAAATTCCACTGCAATTTTCCAAGCTGAAGTCATTGTGTAGTGAATACCATGCCGATTTATCTATCAAGGATATTTACCTTTATGAAAATTTACATATTTATTATTGAGTTTCCGGTATGAATTCCACATTCCTTTATCATGGAATAAATGATTATTTTTAGGGAATCCATGTTATATGATCAATGTGCCACACATAAGCATGAAATGAAATGTTTAAGAAGGGTGAGCCCTGATATCGCTCCAATGTATTGGGTAAAGATTAGTACCATGATATATCATGTGCAATGGGGTTTTACTCATCCTAATTCAAGTTCAATGAGGGTTTACTCATGATCCATGAGCAAGGATCCTTGGATCATGCTAATACAATGTTAAGTGTTGTTTCCACATTTGCATGTTATGATAATCATGTTATATCATGCCTTTAGGTTCATGTTTCTATTATTATAAATTGATTCTCCTATTTTCTAAAATTTAATGTATTCTTCATGTTATGCAATGTCTACTCCCTTTCTGGGCTTTGTATCTCACCTCTTTTTATGCATTTCCTTAGGTTATCCTATGCAAGCTAAGTACGAGGGAATGTAGTGGTCATGTAATGGATCTTTTCAATAAAGATGTTGTGTTTCATGTTTTAAGTCATTATGTAATGTTTCTATGCCCCAAATACACTAGACCTAACGATCTTCTTTGTTGGATCTTGTGAATATTTTATGTTACAGGTCATGTTTATGTGTGTAAAAAAGTAGGTTTGTTATAGTTAGTATCAAAGAGAGGTTTATTTATTTTTGGGATTAGGATAAGAAAAACCGAGTGAAAGACTTTGGGATAATAATAAGAATAATAAAAACAACCTATTTTTTGGTGACTATTTAGTAAGTTTTTTATCAAGAAAATACATCTTTGTCCAGATACGATATGGTAGAGGTAGCTTTGGCATAGATGTACCTATGAGTGAAAACTCTGACATGGAGTTTCGAGATTGACATGGGGTATCCATGTACATGACAATGGGCCTCGCTGCACTCTTGGTTACGACACTCCCAAGGGATATTATTTGGTAAATTCACAAGTTTAGTATGAATTGTTGACAAGGGAATAAAAAATACCCCTAAGAATTAATGTTGGAAAGTAGACCATGGATAACATAGATTGAATCCTATAGATTCGTAAGTTAAGGAAATAAAAGTTATTTATAAGTCATCTTTTATTCATTGGATTAACCTTTATGTGTTAGCCCTATCTTTCCTTTTATTCTAGCCAATGACCGGTAATATAAGGGCTTCAACATACAACCGATGTGAAGATCAATGTGGTAACTATTCTAATGAGATGCCCAATCCAATAGGAGCGGGAATCGCGAACATTGTCAGGAGAATCTCTCAGTTAACTGAAGATTTGAATAGAAACATGGGTCAAGTGGAACGTTCAACCCCCCTAAGAAAGAAAAGGTTTCAATCAAGAGCTTCAGGAGACAAAGGCCTCATACTTTTAGTGGATCATCAGATCCCTCAATCATCAAACAATGGATAATCTCCATTGAGAAGATCTTCTCCATCCTTCAATGTTCTAAATGAGAGAAGGTACTTATGGATGCTTATTGTATGGAGGGTGAAGCTGATCAATGGTTTAAATTGATAAAATATACAAGGCATGAGGAAGATATCATGGATTTAGAA
Source organism: Viscum album (assembly GCA_963277665.1). Classification (NCBI taxonomy): domain Eukaryota; kingdom Viridiplantae; phylum Streptophyta; class Magnoliopsida; order Santalales; family Viscaceae; genus Viscum; species Viscum album. Next base: position 462,885,202 of record OY728165.1, on the reverse strand, counting down.
TGAAAGGATTTCTGGGAATTTTTTTTTGAAAAATATTTTCCTCGCACCCTATGAGTTAAGATGGAAAGGATCTTTTTTTACCTCAGGAAAAAAGATAATGAATCCATCAGAACGTATGAGGAAAAATTTTCATAGGTTTCCCAATATGCCTATGGCTTTGTTCTTATCCCTGAATTCAAGGTTGATCACTTCTTCGGTGGGCTGAAACATAGGATACAGAAAGCCCTAGAGATCCACGACCTTGATAGCTATACAGAAATTGTCTGATGTTCCCTCAATGTCGAAATAGAGATTAGAGAATCTTAGAGGTATCATGGGGATAATAAAAATAAGGTGGAATTAAATTCTGGCAGCCCGATGGATAAATACAACGATGCAAATAAAATCCAACACCCAACTTACCATAGGTGTGGAACGAAGCACCCAAGAAATTTAAGGAAGCAGAAGAGGAAATGATGTGGTTATGGAAGAGAAGGGCACATAGTTGTTAAATGATGACAAGAAAATCCGCGGTTGTGAATGAGGAGAGGAACACTCTATTAGACCCTCAATTCATTGTTCATTGGTTCAACATCAATGAACTTGAGAACCTTGAAAATCCGTTCCCTAATCCAAGAGTTTTTGGAGGCAACCATCTACCTCCAAGGCAGCGAGGGGGATATTTTTCCATCACTACCACTGAAGTGAACCCCGATAATGAAGTGGGGACATGTACACTAGTTTTTCAATCAAGAATAGTGAATTTAATTTTTTATTCTAGTTCTAAAAATTATTTTGTATCCTGAATGTTTTTTAGAACAATCTCAACACCACCACAAATCATGTAAGTAATGATGTTGGTGAGTATGGAAAATGGGTAAATCATTTCATACCATGAATATAACTTATCTTCGGTCACAGTCTATGGATTGAACTTTCTAGATAACCTCATCATACTCCCTTTGGTGGAATTTGATGCAATTATTGGCTGGTATTAGCTTTCCTTTTATAGAGCCAACATAAATTTCCTTGAGAGGGTAATCACTCTTCATATAGAGAATCAACCCCCGATTCTATACATGTGTAAGGAGGATGATGAATTCTCCTTAGAACCATCATCTCAAGTGTGGATATTACATCCCTATGATCACGCGTATCTGGATCAGATGATTGAGTCTAAGGAGGAAACCATCCTTGAAGACATGCCTGTTGTGAGGGAATTCACTGAAGTGTTTCCCAAGGAATTTCCTGGTATTCCTCATAGAAGAGATGTTGAATTCTCTATTGATATTATACATGGGGGATTTCCAATATCAAATAATCCATATAGAATGGATATTGTGGAGCATAAGGAGCTAAGGAAACAACTATAGGATAATCTGGATAAAGGGTTTATATTCCCAAGCGCATCACCATGGGGTGTAATAGTCTTATTTGTTAAGAAAAAGGATAGTTCAATGCACCTTTTCATTGATTATCGTGAGCTCAATAAAATCACGATAAAGAACAAGAATCCTCTACCCCAACATGATTACTTGTTCGATTAACTATATAGAACAAAATAATTTTCCCAGGTGGATTTACGGTTAGGATATTACCAAGTAAGGGTGAAGAAGGAGGATATCCCCAAGACTGATTTTTTATACAAGGTACGGGAACTATGAATTCATAGTAATGCCTTTCAGACCCACTAATTTTCCAGAAATAATTATGGAATTGATGAGTAGGTTTTTTAGAGATTAACTCGACAAATTTGTGGTAGTCTTGATAAAATATATTATAACATGCACCAAAAACAAGGAGGGGCGTGTGGAGCATCTAAGCACTGTACTAGAGACCTTACAAAATGAGAAGCTCTATGCAATGTAATACAAGTGTGGGTTCTAGTTGAAGGAGATCTCATTACTGGGACATATCATCACAAGTAATGGGATATCTGTGGATCCCTCCATGACAGTTGCAATTGGGGGATGGCCGATTCCAACATTGGTAACGGATATCCATAGCTTCCTAGGGTTAGCTGGATATTATTGCCAATTTGGGAGAAATTTATCATGATTTTCCAAACCTCTTACTAAGCTAACATAGAATGGAGTAAAGTTTTCTTGGAGATATGAATGAAAAAAGAGCTTGAAGGAGTTAAAAAACGAGTCTTATCATTGTACCCTTGCTCAAACTACCCACAACTGGAGAAACTTTTGTGGTATTTTGTGATGCTTCAAAGAAGGTCATGGGATTTTTGTTGATGCAAAATGAAAAATTAATTTCTTATTCTTCAAGGAAATTCAAAGTTTATGAGAAAAACCATCCAACGCATATCCAAGAGTTGGATGCAATAATCTTATATTTGAAGATTTGGCGAAATAACCTCTCTGGGGAGAAGTGTGAAATGTATATGGAACAAAAAATCCTCAAGTATATATTCCCACAGAAATAGTTGAACATGTGCCAATGAAGATGGTTAGATCTGATAAAAGACTATGATTGCTCAATCCATTACCACCCTGGTAAAGCGAACAAGGTAAAGGATGCTCTAAGTAGAAATGACCTAGCAATTCTATCATTGACGATAATTGAAAAGGATCCAATCTTCTTTTATTTGATGAATATGGACATGGGAATCTTAAATAAGGGAACATCATCAATCCGTTCACAAATGAATACACAACTGTCTCTTTTGGAAAGGTTAAAGGATGCTCAAAAGGATGATGTCGGAATTCATAAGAAAGTGGAAACTATCATAAAAGTTAAATCCTCAGAGTTCAAGGTTAATGAAGAAGGAATTGTGAAATCTGGGTCAATACTAGGTGTTACATAAAATATGGAGAACAAAAAATAACTTTAGGATTGTCATGAACCAGCCCGGGTACCCTGGTAACCCGATAACCGAGCAGGCCCTGACATACCCTGAAGGGCGTTCCCGATCCCCACGGGTCGGCGACTATCACATGGTATCGTACAACATACAAGTGGGAACAAATTTTCTCCAAGGATGCGGAAGAAAGAGTGAAACAAATAGTATGCATAACAAAGGAAACTCCACTGGGAGTAATGTACCAGAATACAAAAAGTCACAAAAAGTCAATGTACTACAACCCAAGTACAAAATGGGAAAACAGTCCCAACATCCCAAAGGACACAACTCACCAAGTCTAGAGATCAACAACTAGATCCACCTCCAAGAGGTCCCTTCCCTTTGCTCGATCCTAGAAGAAGAACTTCTACAAACACCTGAAGGAAAAAGTAGGGTGTGAGCCTAAGCCCAGTAGGATACCACCAAAGATTCCGTAACAGATGCCAAATACAGATAATCCAAAGAAAAGCATTTCATTTTTCAAATAAACAGGTTTGGAAACTCAAATGCATATTTTAAAAAAACATGCTATACATTTTCAAATGATGGAAATAAATATTTTTAAGAAAATTATTTTCAAATGATGAAATATTTCTAAAACAATGGCTTAAGAAAAACATTTTTATAAAATAGTTTATATAAATTCAGCAGGCATGTAAATGAGTTCAAAAAACATTGACATACATTTATATCTTAAATATAAATGAACAACTGAGCAACATGTTCATCTGCCAAAATATACGATAGTATTAAACATTTATAGTATTCCACACTCTCTATGTGAACTCAGCAAGATGTGTATACACACGTCCCTATGAAAATGGCCAAAGGAGACTCCTCACCAACCCTTCGAGAATGTGACCCGCCGCAAGTATGTTTTAGAACGTTGTCGTAGCGTAGAGTGTATCCAAATAACTCACTAACTACCTAAGTCTTGCATGCGCTCTTACATGATGGGTGAACTATTATAAGATTGCTTAAAATATGATAAATTCCATTCTTCCATTTCAATGGTGAAAATCTCAATCAATTTAAAACCAAAACTTGTTTTATTCAAAACATGCCACTTTCACAAGATAAACCCAATCGTTTCTATCAAATCATTTTAAGCCATTTCATAAGTTTTAAATCCATTAAAAACCAATTCCATCATTACACATTTCATTTCCACAATTAAATTCAACAATCTAATGGAAAAAATATCCACCAAATCCACAATTTAAATTAAACAATTTAAATCGACCAATTTTCCATAAACACACCCAATTCAATAGAATTGGGGTTTTCTAAATTTCCATACCAAAACCATTTCAAATATCTCAATTCAATGGAATCGAGTTCCTATAAATTTAAGTGTAAGAAACTTGAGCAATTGAATTTAAATTAATAATTAATATAAATCAAGAAAATAAAATTATAATCAATTTGTCAAGACGGGACAGAACCACCTACCTTGAAGGTTTTGACGAAGACAACGACAGTCGAGAACTCTCAAGAAAACCAGGTTGATTCTTAAATAACCCACCTTATATCTCTCCTCCTAGAAATATCAGGACCAAAACTCATCAAACGTGGTACCACACACTTAGATCTACCCATCACGGGTGTAGATCTAAGAAACCGAGAGAAGAGGAGAAGTATATCTAAGTAGATCTAAGAAACCAACCAAGAACGCTGAAGAACGATCACATAACTCAAGAATGCGGCTCCGATTCACCAAGAGGAGCCTCTGAATCTCCTCCAGAATGATGGGAGAACCTTCTCTGACCTTAGGAGAAGGCAAATCCCGAGTTAGGTACACTTAGGAGGAAAAATGAAGCACTTAGTGGCAAAACCGTCCGAGATCCACTATTTAAGGATCTCATTTAAGTGACCACATGGTTTGGCTGCACGGGTTAACAAACCGTGCGCTAACCGTGCGTGACCTTGTTCCTTAGCCACCCCTATCGCATGGATTTTTCGCATGGTTTAGATAAACTGTGTGCCGCCCGTGCAGAAGCTTCTGTCCAGGATTCAAGGGGGGCACGGTTTGGTCGCACAGTTTGTCAAACCGTGCTCAAACCGTGCACAACACACTATCCTCTAGTTTTTCATTAAAAGTTCACCCAAACGAAACAAAAGTCTTAACTCCAAAACATGGGTACTTAGAAACATCAAAAGTACCTTAAAAAGTAACGCGATGTTACAACCTCCCCACCATAAGATCTTTCTGCCCCCAGAAAGCCTATGAAGAAACCTCCACATCAAAAAGATGAGGCCACTGATATCTCATTAGTTCCTCCCTTACCCACATCTCATGAGAATCAGAACCATGCTGCCAGAGTACATGGACCAGAGGTATCGTTCTCCCACAAAGTACCTTGGTCTCAGAATGAACAACCATCACTGGTCGTTCAGTAACAGATAAATCTGGTTCAATCTCAAGATCACTCCACCTCACAACATGAGATGGATCCGAGAGATAAATTCATAGATATGATACATGGAACACTTTATGTATCGATGTCAACTGTGGTGGTAGAGCTAGACAGTAAGCAACTTTCCCCACAATACCAACAAACTCAAAAAGTCCCACAAAACGAGGAACACGCTTCCTTTTCCTCCCAAGCCGTCGATGACCTAATCAGGGTGAAACTTTCAAGAACCCTAGGTCACCAACTAAGAACTCTAAAGGTTTACGTCGATGATTAGCATAAGACTTGTACCGACTCTAGCTGTCAACATTCTTTGACGAATTAATTAGATCTTAGCTATCGTCTCTTGGACCAAACTCAGTCCTACCAAGGAACTTTCACCAATCTCTGACCAATATAATGAAGATTTACAAGGAAGTCCATACAATGACTCAAAAGGATCCATTTTGATCACAGATTGGTAACTGTTGTTATAAGAGAACTCAACTAGACTCAGATGGTCATCCCAAGACCCACCAAAATCGAGAACACAAGTGTGGAGCATATCCTCAAGGATCTGAATAGCTCTCTCTATCTGGCCATCTGACTGTGGATGATAGACCGTGCTCAAATAGACCTGAGATCCCAGTGCCTCATGAAGTCCTCTCCAAAAGTGAGAAGTGAACTGAGGATCCCTATCAGAGACTATAGCAGATGGAACTCTGTGAAAATGAACAACTTATTTCACATAAGCAGTTCCCAACTCCTCAACTTTGGTAGTATCTCGAATAGGTATAAAGTGAGATGACTTGGTCAGTCTGTTGATCACAACCCATATAGCATTCTTCTTCTTCTGGGCTTGAGTTAACCCAACCACAAAGTCCATTGAGATTTCATCCCACTTCCATGTAGGGACTAGAAGTGGTTGAAGTAAACCCGAAGGTTTTTGGTGCTCTACTTTCACCTACTGGAATGTATAGCAATGACATACAAACTCAGCAATGTATCGTATCATACCTGGCCACCAGAACTATCACCGCATGTCATAGAACATTTTCGTGGTTCCTGGGTGTATAGCCCACTGAGAGTTATGGAAATCCCGCATCACATCCTTCCTTGCCGATAACGGCACAACATAACGGTTTTGATAACACTGGAAACCCTCTTTGGAGAATGACCACAGGGTGTTGGTCTCCCTATCATAAAGTGAGTCCCTAATGCTATGGAATTCATCATCCAGTTTTTGTTCCTAAAGAATCAATTTGAGGAGAGCAGAAGTTAACTGAACACTGGCTAAAGAAACTTCATTCCCCATTTACTAAACTCTAATATGAAACTGAGAAAAAAGAGCCATAAAACTCCACTCTTCTGAAGATTCTTTCACATCCTGAGATGGAAGTTTCCTGCTTAACAAATCTTCAACTACATTCCCTTTCCCCGGGGTATAGGAAATGTCGAATTTGAAATATTTTAGGTACTCCACCCAACGCCTTAGTGAAGATTCAAATATTTTTGAGAGAAGATATAACTCAAGATCTTGTGGTCTGAATACACAGTAATCCTTTCTCCATAAAGGTAATATCTCTAACACTTAAGTGCATGCATTGTAGCTGCAAGTTCAAGGTCATGGGTAGGATAGTTCTTCTCATGAGGCTTAAGCTGACGAGATCCATAGGCAACAACATGATTACCTTGAATAAGGACACATCACAAACCAGAACCTGATGAATCACAAAAGACTACATAACCTATCCTAGCCTCAGGAAGAGTTAACACCGGCATAGTAGTCAAAAGACGCTTTAGCTCAACAAAATAACTCTGACATTTATCGTTCTAGGAAAACTTCACTCCCTTTTTAGTCAGAGTAGTCATTGGAGAAGCTAACTTGGAGAAGTCTTTAACAAACCGGAGATAATATCCTGCTAAACCTAAGAAGCTCCAAATCTCGAAAACATTTCGTGGTTGTTCCCAAGTCATAACAGCATTCACCTTCTCAGGATCAACTGATATTACTTGTTCTAACACGAAATGTCCCAAGAATTTCACTAACCAAATCCAGAAATCACACTTTGAAAGCTTGGAATAAAGTCAGTGATTCCTTAGAAGACCTAGAACTGTTCTCAGATGATGCACATGATCCTCCTCAGTCTTGGAGTAGACAAGTATGTCATCCACAAAGACCACCACGAAAGTATCTTGATACTCATGGAAAATTGTGGTCATCAAAGCCATGAAAAATGCAGGAGCATTTGTTAGGCCAAAGGGCATAACAAGGTACTCATAATGGCCATACCTACTCTAAAAAGAAGTCTTAGGAATGCCAGATTCCTTTATCCTCAACTGATGGTAACCAGATCGAAGATCAATTTTTGAAAACCACTTTTCCCCTTTAAATTGATCAAAAAAACCATTAATTCGTGTTAACAGATATTTATTCTTTATCGTAACTCGATTGATCTTTCGATAATCAATACATAAGAAAAGAGAACCATAATACTTCTTAGTGAAGAGAACAAGATCTGCCCAAGGTGACACACTCGGGCGTATAAAACCTTTCTCAAGAAGATCGTCTAACTGAGACTTCAGTTCCTTTATTTCAGCTAGAGGCATTTGGTAAGAGGTAATAGAAACTGGTTGAGTACCAGGAATTATGTCAATAGAGAAAACAATATCCCTTACTGGTGGAAAACCAGAGAAGTCATAAGGAAACATGTTGGGAAACTCAGTGACGACTGGAGGAAGATCACCACACATTGAATCTCTCTCTAGATAAAAGAAAATACTGATGTAACTTTCCCCAACTCTGGATAAGAGGGTCTAGCTCTTCTTGACCTTGGGTCCCATTCTCCTTGAAAAACAAGAGGCACACCACCAGGTGTAGTAAGGTAGATCCATCGAAGACAACAATCGATCCGGGAATTATTGGAAATGAGACAATCCATCCCAAATATGATGTCAAAAGATTTAATTTCGAGAACCAAGAAACTCAAAACATGATCAACATCTGATAGAGAGAAGACACAAGCAGGACTACGGAGACCCTTCTCTCTCATTACACCATGGGGTGTAGTAATATCCATCACGCAAGATAAAATTTCCACATGCAGATTAAGCAGATTAACCAGATGGGTTGAAATAAAAGAGTGAGATGCACCAGTGTCAAAAAGAGCTATCACTAAAGATGAAGCTATAGTAATGGTACCTCTCACAGTTGCAGGACCTGTATCAGCTCCCTCTAGCGACTCTTCTATTGCATGAAGAATCTTCGTTCTAGATGCCTAAGGCTGGAACCCTTTTGTATGTGAATCATTTGATTGCCCCACAGTATTTGGAGGTTCTGATTATCATGTTCCACTACGCGGAGTTGAGAAGTGATGGAAGAATCTATATAGGTGCCCTAAACGTCCGCATGAGCTACAGTTCCTGGGTTCCTCAGTGAAAACCCTCTTAGAATAACCTGGATTCCCACACTGATAGCAAGTCAAGGAAGCCCCTCTTGGTGCTACCGAAGGTCTGGAATGACTTTTTTGCCGAGAACCACCATGTGAAACATCGTGCTTCCATTTTCCTTTAAAGGAACCAACACAGCCACTAGAAAGAAAAGGAACTTCCTACAACCCCAACTTTCCTGCCAAATCCATCTCAACCATCATTTATCTATCCAGCACATCGGCATAAGTCGGTAGCTTCAGTAAGAAAACCTGAGAACGGATATCTGATCGAAGCCCCAACTCAAATCGTCGAGACTTCATCCTCCCATTAGATACAATTTCAGGAGAAAATTGTACCAATTAAGCAAAGAGATTTGAGTACTAAGTCAGGGTTTTGTTGGCCTTCTCAACCTTTAAAAACTCCATAGCCTTGGCCAACACCATTGATTCTGGATATAATTGATCAGTGAAAAGAACCCTAGAGTCTTTCCACTACAAACACTCATTTTTCCCTGTCGTCACCATCATGTCTCACCGTCTCCTAATCGGTCCCTCCAGCACGAAGGTGGCACATTTCACCTTGAACGCATCCGGTGTCTCCAAAAACCCAAACAGACGTTCAATCTTGCTCAACCATTCCTCAGCATGTTGAGGATCAGTGGAGCCTTTGAAGACTGGTGGCTTCTGGTGTAGGAACTCTTGAGAACAATTTCAGAGGATATCACTATGAGGATCTATAGCTGGGGCCTGAACAGGAACTGGAGGTGGTGCCTATCCCAAAGCTTGGACTGTGCGAACAATCACCTCTACCATACTTGGATCCACAATAGGACTTGCTTACTGAGATTCAGCAGCAACCTATTTTTGGATTTGATTTCCACGTCTTCTTGGAGGCATGATTCTACAAAACATCAGCAAACAAAAAAGAAGCATTAGATTAACAATAAACCTGAGTAATGAGGAAAACTACTCTTAATAAAAGGGATAACAAGATTTGGATTCCACTCTATCCAAATCAATATAGGGAAAAGACTAGAACTAATCTACAAGTCGCCTTTCCCTAACCACCCCTGGTGACATAAGGTTCATTGCGGTGAGAGCTGGCTAGGCACTCAATCAGAACTACCTCCTAAGTCCCGACAAGGAAACTCAAATGCATACTTTCATCATTGAAAGATATTCAACAAACCTCCCTCTGATACCAATTTTTCATAAACCAGCCCAGGTACCGTGGTAACCCGATAACCGAGCCGGCCCTGACATAGCCCAAAGGGCGTTCTCGATCCCCACGGGTCGACGACTAGCACCTAGTATTGTACAACATACAAGTGGGAATGAATTTTCTACAAGGACGCGGAAGTAAGAGTGAAACAAATAGTATGCATAACAACGGAAACTCCACTGGGAGTAATGTACCAGAATACAGAAAGGAAAAAAGTCAAAGTACTACAACCCAAGTACAAAAAGGGAAAAAAGTCCCAAGGTTCCAAAGGACACAACTCACCAAGTCCAGAGATCAAAAACTGGATCCACCTCTAAGAGGTCCCTTCCCTTTTCTCGATCCTGGAAGAAGAAAGTCTACAAAAACTTGAAGGAAAAAGTAGGGTGTGAGCCTATTCCCAGTAGGATACCACCAAAGATTCCATAACAGATTCCAAATATAGACTATCCAAATAAAATCATTCCATTTTTTAAATAAACAGGTTTGGAAACTCAAAATCATATTTTAACAAAACATGCTATACATTTTCAAATGATGGAAATAAATATTTTTAAGAAAAGGGTTTTCAAATGATGAAATATTTCTAAAACAATGGTTTTTGAAAATCATTTATATAAAATCATTTATATAAATTCCACAGACATGTAAAGCAGTTCAAAAAACATTGACATACATTTATATCTCAAATATAAATAAACAAGCGAGCAACATGGTCATCTGCCAAAAGATATGATAGTATTAACTAGTTATAGGATTCCACACTCTATATGTGAACTTAGCAAGATTTTTATACGCACGTCCCTATGACAATGACCAAAGGATACTCGTCACCAACCCGTCAGGTATGTGACCCGCCGCAAGTATGTTTTAGAACATTGTCATAGTGTAGAGTGTATCCAAATAACTCACTAACTACATAAGGCTTGTATGAACTCTTACATGATGGGCGCACTATTTTAGGATTGCTTAAAATATGATCAATCCCATTCATCCATTTCAAAGGTGAAAATATAATTCCATTTAAAACCAAAATATGTTTTATTCAAAAAATGCCTCTTTCACAAGATAAAACCAATGGTTTCTATCCAATCATTTTATGCCATTTTTATAAGATTGAAATCCATTAAAATCCAATTCCATCATTACACATTTCATTTCCACAATTAAATTCAACAATCTAATTGAAAATATTTCCATCAAATCCACAATTTAAATCGACCAATTTTCCATAAACACACCCAATTCAATGGAATTGGGGTTTTCCAAATTTTCATACCAAAACCATTTCAAATATCCCAATTCAATGGAATCGAGTTTGTGTCAATTTAATTGAAAGCAACTTGAGAAATTTAATTTAAATCAATAATTGAAATAAATCATGCAATTACAATGATAATGAATTTTGAAAAATGGGATGGAACCACCTACCTTGAAGGTTTTGACCAAGACCATGGTGGTCGAGAACGCTCAAGAAAACCAGGTTTCTTCTTCAAGAACCCACCTTAGATCCCTTATCCTAGAAATATCAAGACCAAACCTCATCAAACTTGGTACCACATACTTAGATCTACCCATCACAATAGTAGATCTAAGAAATCGAGAGAAGAGGAGAAGTAGATCTAAGAAAACAACCAAGAACGATGAAGAACGATCACATACCTAAAGAATACGACTTCAATTCACCAAGATGAGCCTTTGAATCACCTCCGGAATGATGGGAGAACCATATCTGACCTTAGGAGAAGACAAATCCCGAGTTAGGGCCACTTAGGTGGAAAAACGTGGCACTTGGAGGTAAAACCGAGCTAGATCCACAATTTAAGGATCTCATTTATGTGATCACATGGTTTGGACACACGGTTTGAAAAACCGTGCGCTAACCGTGTGTGAGCTTCTACCTCATCCACCCTTCTCGCACGATTGTACGCACGGTTTAGACAAACCGTGCACCGCCCGTGCATAAGCTTCTTTCCAGGATTCATGGCTGGCACGGTTTTGTCACACAGTTTGTCAAACCATGCGCAAACCGTGCACAACACACTATCCTCAAGTTTTTCTTTAAAAGTTCACCCAAATACAACCCAAGTCTTAACTCCAAAATAGGGGAAATTAGAAACATCAAAAAGTACCTGAAAACGTAATGGGATGTTACATGGATGGTGTACAAAGTCTGAATTTCTTTATTCACCTAGGGAACACAAAGATGTATCGATATCTCTTGGAGCATTATTGGTGGGAAAACATGAAGAAGGAGATCACTTAGTGTATATAAAAGTGATTGGTGTGTTAGAAGGTAAAGGATGAGAGATTAATGTTTAAGAGGATGAGGCAACTATTACCCATACTAGCATAAAAATGGGAGAACTTCACCATGGACTTTATCACCAGACTTCCTAAGACATCCAATGGAAACAATGCTATCTGGGTTGTTGTGGATTGTATTACAAATACTACACACTTAATTTCAATTGTAGAGGATTTCTAATTAGATAAAATGGCATGAATATAAATTAGATAAGTGGTAAGGATTCATGGTGTAACATTATCAATTGTATCCAATCGAGAAACAAGATTCACCTCCATGTTTTGGAAGAGTCTTCAACATGTTCTGAATACTGAGCTAAACTTCAATATGGCTTATCATCCTCAAAATGATGGCCAATTTGGGTGGACTATCCAAACACTTCAGGAAATGTGGAGAGCATGCTCAATGGACTTCAAAAGAGGATGGGACTACCAACTTCCTCTAGTCGAGTTCTATTACAATAACAATTCCCACTCAAGTATCCAAATGGCTCCTTATGAAGCCTTGTATGGGAAGAGGTACAGAACATAGACATGTTGATATGAAGTTAGGGATGGAGAACTCCTAGGTCTAGAAATGGTCGAAGAAATGGTGGAGAAGGTTAAGACCATCTAGTAGAAAATTAAAGATACTCAGAGTCAAAAAAAGATCTATGCTAATAATCATCTAGGAGACCTAGAGTTTGATGTCCAAGACATGGTATTCCTCTGAATATCTCCGTGGGAGAGGTTAATGAGATTTTGGAAGAAGGGAAATCTTAGTCCAAGTTACATCGTCTCTTTTGAGATCCTTAATTGCATTAGATCCGTGGCCTATTGACTAGTACTCCCACCGAACCTATCTCAGGTACATGATGTATTCCATGTATCACTCTTGAGGAAGTACATACCTGCCCCATTGCATGTACTCAATCCATAAGAGGTACTAATGGAGAATGACATATCCTATGAATAGAATCCGGTGAAGATCATAGATTGTAGGGAAAAAGTTCTACAAAATAAGACAATGGTCCTTGTGAAATTGCTGTGGAGAAACCACATGTTTGAACAAGCAATGTGGGAATTAGAGGAAGTGATGAATCAGAGTTACCCACATCTGTTTTTATGTGGTAAAAGGAAATTTCAAGGTCAAAATTTCTTAGGGGGGAATATTTTAATGACCCAAAATTTTAGCAATAAAAATTTTTCTTGATCTAATTAAATGTATTATTATGTAAATGGTTATATAAAATATTCACTGTCAATGTTTTATGTTTTTAGATTTCAAAATACCATTAATAATTGTTACAATTTCTAATATATCCGTTGAATAGTGATCACATGATTAGTTTAAATGTAGGGATTGAAAAAATCCAATTTACCCAGACAAAGGAGGTAATGTCATCATCCAGTAGAGTTTCCCCATGCGAAGCCCATTGTTGGACCTTGGAAATGAGGTGGAATCACTGGGCTTCAATCTTGACCAAGCCCAATCCAAGATTCAACACGCTAAGCTCGAATGGAACCACTTACGGGTGAAGTGAAAGTTGATAGAGATTACTTCTCGAGCGATGTTATCTGAGCCACCCCAAGAGTCTGTCACCATCACACACATTATCCTTCGGTCTTATACAGGTGTTATAAGGGGTTATGCAACATGAACCTAGCAATAAAATTATGTACATTATTTCTTTATAGAGAATATTCATTCATTTTATTAGTGTTACTTTGTAAATAGTTTTTAAAGAAAAAAAGCATTTTTTAGTTAATATTCAATTAAGAAATCTATTTTGATGAATTAAAGAATTTTTGAATTCAATAATATTTTAATGAAATATCACTAAAAAATTAAATTTTATTAAATATAAATGACTGTATAATTTTTATGAATACAATTGAAATTTTTATTAAGGTTTGAAATCTGTTTTTGTCAAAACCCATGAATTTCCAATAAATATCAGTTATTATTTTAAAAGTAAAAATTCACATGTTAAGAAAATTATTTATATAAAATGAAGATTATTTTTGGAATTAGGACATCGAAGTTATCCAATGGTGATTTTTTAATAATTTTCAGAGATAGTTGAATATTTGGGTAAAAATTAAATACCATTTAAATATATAATGTGTTTTATGATATCATAATGACCCAATAGTGATTTAATAATATACTATAAAAATTATGTCCAGATAGTATTTGTTTAACCATTAAAATAATGTGATTTTATGTTTATTTTATTTATTTTATAAAGCCTTAGTGGATCCTCCAAGACTTATAATACATTTTATCTTCTAAAATGATTTCCTTGAGATTGTGACTCATCATCACATAAGCATGCCTAATATTTTCATATTTTCGGCCATCGGACTTATAAAATATTTTTTCCACCACCCTTTGGAAAAAACCATAGGCAAAAACCATAGGATGGTTGGTTGTTTTGATTAGTTTAATGCGTAGGGTCCAAATCCCTAATAATAAAGAATTTCTTCTCTTTTCTTCATAAACCCACCCAAGATCCCACTTTCTCATCACTCAATGCCTTTTTAAGATCAAACGACCTCTACCCTCCTCTCCCGGGAATCCTCTCAAGGTGCCCCAAGCTCCCAAGAAACCTCTCTCAAGACCCTATCAAGCATTTGGGATCGCACTTCCATGTAAGGGATTTCCTCCTCTCTCATTTTTGTCTAAGTTTCTTTATGTTGATATACCCTTTTATTTTCAATTAATAATATTGGGGTATGATTTAACAACTCCCCCATAATTCCCTCCTTATGTTTGAATGATGATATTCCCCTTTCTCTCTCATTAATTCCTCCAACGTACACCAGTTACTCTGCTGAAATTCTGTAAGGAATTTCTCTCTTCTCATTTACATTCAAGAAATTCGTTTTTATTATGTATCTAAACACCATTAAATATGTTGGGAGATGTATCTATGTGACCAATTTATAGTCTATTTCCTGTAAATATGATGATACATCTCTTTCTCTCTCATCAATAATTTTTTTATGAATTCCTATGTCACGCCGTTATGCTATCGAAATTACACCATGATTTTCAAATCAATAGTCATTATGTAGTGAATACCATGAACATTTCTTATCAAGGGTATTCACCTTTATAAATATTTACTTATTTATTATATAGTTTAATGTATAACATCAACATTCATTTTTCCTGGAATAAATGATTATTTTTAGTGAATCCATGTTATATGATCCCGGTGGCACACTTATGCAGGAAATGAAATGTTTATGAAAGGTGCACCGTGATATCACTCCAATGCATTGGGTAAAGATTAATATCGTGATACGTCTAGTGAGATTAAAGCTTACACATTATAATTCAAATGAAATGAGGTTTTACTCATTATCCATGTGAAATGATCCTTGGATCATTCCAATACCATGTTAAGTGTGGTTGCCACATTTACAAGTTATGATAATCATGCTATATCATGCCTTTATTTTTCATGTTTCTCTTATGATCCTTTGATATGCCTATTTACATACATGTATTGTATTCATCATGTTATTTTTTGTTTTCTCTCTTACTAGGCATTATAACTCACCCCTTTTATGCATGTCCTAAGGTTATCTCATGCAAAGCTAAGTACGAGGGAATGTAATGGCCATGTAAAGGAATTTTATAATAAAGATGTTGTGTTTCTTGTTTTGAGTTGTTATGTAATATTCCAAAGACCCAAAGAAACTATACCTATAAATCATCTATGTTATATCATGTGAATATTTTGTGTAATAAGTCATGTGTAAGTTTTTAATAAAAAACAGGGTTGTTATAACCTCTTACACCAAATGATGTAGAATGATAGTGGGGGTCTACAGTAGTACTTTGAGAAGAATATACCCCAATATCAGAGTTCATAGCCATAAATAAATAACCACACATCATACAAATTAGTGTTCACATAAAGAGTAAATAATATAAACATGATATATTCTGATGAAATTCATTAAAGGCTCAAACAACCATATCACACAAACAAAACGGATCGCCCACCAGACTGATCACATATACAATATGACAACTAAAAAAATAAATACACCATTATATACTTCTAACAAGTGTCTATTCCATAAAATTTTTCCCTATAAACCTATCAAGATACTTTAACCAGATCATAAGACTCCACATGAGTGGCTCATCTTGATCCTGTAATCTTGGGCCTCCTCCCTATCTATCATATATCTATACTCAACAAAAAATTAGACATAAGGTATGCATGAACACCAAGGTTTACATGTAGGGGATGATAAATTAATATTATTAGGCCACCTCAAATGGTGAAACTATAAACTACTATATTAAATATATGCTCATGAAATATTCCCCTCCCAACTGAGACACAATTAGACTTAAAATAAAATAAAACCACCATCGATCCTTAGGTTCGTGATCCCAATTGACCATACCTTATCCATCCAATACTGGTGTGTCTCTAAGAACATATTGAAGAATATACCTCAAAAGTAATATATTTGATCCAAATCAATGGTATCCCCATCCAATCCTCATTATTTTAGGGACACATCCCACTATAGTCATATCATTCGGCCTTCAAATCCAAGGCATCCCCAATCAAATCCTCACAAATTTGGGGATGAGTCACATGGTAAAACTATCATCCAAGTTAACAATCCATAATAGACCCTATCAAATCCAAATGAATGCACAATCATGGTCTATAAAGTTCATATCATCTGAGATCCAAATACATTGAAACTCCAATCATATCCTCATGACCTTGGGAAAGAAACTTACGACAAACCTAACATCTGAGCTCGAAAATCAAGATATCCCATACTATATCCTCACTACTCTTTTGAAATAACCTATTAAATACTGATCATCTAATATATAATTCCATGGAATCCCCTATCATGTGTCAAACTCATAATCTAAGTAAACTCCAATAATAGAGATCCATGACCCTGGAAACTGTAATCGTATCTGACTATAAAATGTGGTTTCCCATCCACATAGCGAAATCCATATACATGTTATCCCAAACATATAACATTATCCTTAAGGGAATAAAAAAATTTCATACATAAATAAAAATAAAATAAAGCATAATAAGGGATATTCAAACACCCAAATCCTTCAACATCATCTTACCCCCAATGGGATTACACATTGATTTGGGTTCTAAGTGACACCTGCAACCATCTCTTCCCAAACACAAGAACACAATCTGGTTTATTGAATCATTGTGGAACAACCTAGGGTCTCCTTGGTAATTATATAAGTAGATGAATCCCTCCTAGGATCCATTGAATTTTAATGAGAGTGGAGTCATCCATCTTGGGATAATCTAGGTCAACACATATGAGGATGCATCCCTCTTGGGATCCTAGATCACAACTAGTTTCTCAAGACAATACCCATCTATTAGGGGCCACATATCCCACATCCCAATATCTAACATCACATGACCTAAAAGGCCTAAATGGTATGACATCACAAGGGAGGTGGACTCAAACGCATCCCCTTACCAAGTCACTATAGGTTTTCTTGAATGCCCAAACTTTCTATATCCTCAATTCACAACAATATCTTGATAACCAAGGAAAGTCCCAAACACCTTAAAATAATGTTCTCGGTGATCATAATACAAGTTATCTTACAATTATCATGACCCTCTTCTATGTCCCAACACATTTTTCACTCTTAGAAGACAGATGGATTCAATTACCAAAAGAAAACCTATCAGTCATAACTTACTCACTCCAAAATGCTTCTAAGAAGTATTCAGAATTCCTTAAGGGTTCCACCATCATGTTCTATATTGAAAAATTCCAATAATGAACTCATATGATTCTCAATTATATTTCCGTGTAAGAAATTCACCCAACCCCCTTAAATGGGAAACATTGGTGCAGAACATGACATGTACCCCAAGTATATGATGTATAATCCAAAACCTCCAACCTAGTCTTGTACCTATAAACGACACGAGTGTAACTAATTTTATCCTATGTACTACTACATGTCCATGGTACACATGATGTTTGGCCGTAAGCTACTACAAGACAATTCCCCTCTTACATGCGGTATCTTCCCAAGTACCGGGACACTTGGACTTGTACCACTATATAATATATACTCTAAGTAAATGGTGTGTAGTATACAAAAATTCATATTTATTGATCTAGAAAAAAATGACATGTTTTCTTAAAACCAAATTCTATTTTATTTGGTTTTCCAAATCTAAAACACTTGTGATCAACCTGAAACCCCCATTTAACCCAAAATAAGTACAAATTTAACCCACGGTGCCCTCTAAAATCCTAATTTGGATGGAAAACATAAAAAAACAAAATTTTGAAGTTATTCAGCTTAAAAATAAAAACCATCCTAAATCTCAGTGTAAAACATTGAAGCTTCACACCGAATTTGTTCCACGCACCCGCTGAACTTTGATACAAGTCCATAAGAGTTCCTCGATAGTGATACCTCCACCATATCCCTCTTCTATCCCTCTACCTTTCTCTTGACCAAACAAAAAAAATGGAGAAGCCCCCTTAGGAATAAAAAAATGTTTAATGGATGAGGAAATAAAATTGGAATAAGAAAAGAAAAAAAAAGGAAAATAAAAAAGAAAAGAAAAGAGGGTTTGGGCATGATGTTTATGCTCGACATGAGTTTATGACTCAACAAGGAAAAAACACCCATACCAAACTCAACCATTCTTAAAAAATATCAATCCTAAACTCTATTAAAAATATATCATCATTAAAAATTCAAATGAATTGACACTTATTTAATTTATTAAATATGAATTATTCCACCAAAATTTGAATAGTTTGAATTTCCACCAAACTCTTATACTATGGTAAATAAAATATTTTTGGGACCAATGGAGTGGTAAAAAAAATTATATGAGACCATACACTAAGGAAAATGGCCATTTAACTCATCCCAAGAATAAAAAAATAATTCAAATTTACATTCAATTTTTCAACCCAAAAAACATGGGGTTTTACATTAACCACCAACTGAAACTATATTATAGCTCAAACTAATTTTTATTCTCAGATTGATTCTCACAATTCGACCCAAATTGATCTGGTATTAACAAGAAATTTTTGGAAACAACATGTACACAAAATTGGGGGTTCTAAAAAACATCCAAATAAGTAATTTATACAAAAAATATAATGAAAATTACAAAAAGGAAAGTACCCAAGGAATTATACATAAAAAACTATAAATCTAATATATTAATAATATGTAAAGATCCTCCGTACTGTATGTATCACTCGATCAATCTCCCATAATAGTAGTCACCACCACTATCATGAACTACCATGCTCCCCCATGAATCATCAAGTGTCACCAATTTTTATCTCTAAACAAACCAAAATGGATTCATTTCCTCCATGACCAACTCTGAACCCTTCATCATCAACACAAACACAACACTTGTGGGAATAAACCTAGTGAATGGATGGGTAAAAATTTACGTAGTAGGATACTCCAAAAATAAAAATTAAAGTAAATAAACATGTTATATAAAACTCAAATATTAGAAAGTAACCCAGAAAAAGAAAAATAGATATCTATATATGATCAACTATTATAATATATAGGTATAAAAATCATTCCCAACTATATCAGATGTAATTATCAAAGGTTGGACCTTAAGAGAAGTTATGTATTCTAAGAGAACTAAAGATCCTATAAATGTTGAAGTTATTGAACCATCTATATTCCATATCTCAATGGATACCTTGGGGTACCTGATGAGTCTGAATTCTTAAATAATCTGATCTTCTCCAACTCTCTAACTCCCACAATATAACTGGAAACCACAAATTATTACCCTCTTATTGACGAAGCATGTATGATAGTCAAGGGAGTAACAAACCGATCCATCCAACCATTATTTTATCACCATTATAGAAAACATATGGTAAGTCAATCCTTTCTTAAGAAATGATCTCAATTTTGGGGTACTGACCCCTACAATCATAAGAACCCAACTATGAGAAAACCCACATCACAACTCTAGAACAATAATTGAGGACCATTATCCCACCAAAAAATAAGCATCAATGAAGGGGATACCAAATATGAAAAAATACTAATAGGGGCCCTCACCTAACTAAATAAAAGTACAAATTTAGGGGATACCAACAACATTGAATGAATCAAGCCCCATATGAGGTGTTAGACATGGGGATAATAAATCTGTAGAAAGTGGAACCACACTACATGTATGTGTAGAGATAAAAACCCTATATATGAGATGTGGGAGACATTTACCCTTACATAAAAATTATAATGACTCATACTTTACATGCATGGTTATTACTTCAAAATTGAAGCATACTTATTACAACATATAAAAAAACCATGAAAGGACCATATAGGTATAGTGTCTTTAGAAACTGGGAAACATAAACAACTGGTTCATAAAGCGTCTACACTGTCTCCCATTTATTTCATCATATCTAGAGTTCCTTTTGGCATATCCTACTTAATAACCTTCTTCCTGATTTGGGGTAAAGAAAACATACAAAAGGGTGAGCTCAAATTCTCAGTAAGGGTAAACAAAAGAAAAATCAATCACATCATATTCATAATAACATAACAATTTGGAAATCATACCCTACAAAAGAGATCATAATTTCATAACATGGGATAAATCATGATAGTGAAATGTAATCACAATAATCATAACTTAAAACATGAATCATTTTTGAATACACACATAATCATAGAGAATCATTTCTTATTAGTCAAGACTCATTTCTAAGACTATCTTAGTGGACAAAGTCCATTTCTGAACCGAGTTCATTCCTCGTTTCAGTTCGGTTTCACTGAACCGATTTGAGATGCCGTTACAGCCATGTCAATCTCATGAGGTATAAAATCTTTACCCAATGCATTGGAGGGAGATATAGGCCCCACCCATCTCATAATTATACCATTCTTATGTGTGCCACAAAATCATAAACCATACATCATAGCATAACCCATGTAAAAAAATGGGATTCTTAAACATCATGACATCATAAAACAATTCATATAAGATAAAGGAATTTATAAAAATAATTCGATCACAACATAATAAAATCAATGTAATAGTAGGGATAGAAACAGAACCCTTTATTATCTAAGTTGGAAAATAATTTTGATAAAACACTTGAACTCCATTCTTTAGGAAAATATCCTTTCTACCTCAAAATAGTTTTCCTTTCTTAACATGTCATACAATTTTAAACTAAAAGAAGTTGATTAAAAATAAACTTGAAAACTTTTAAAGGAAGCTTCTTGGAAATAATGTTTTAAAAATCCATTCATTCCGTATAAGTTAAAAAAAATTTCTTCTCGTACTTTTGTCGGAAAAGTCAAAAAGTACCTCGTACGAAAAATGACAAAAGATTCCTTTCATATATTTTACTAAAAATTCACCGAAGGGTAAAATTGGATATAAAATATTTTAGAAGGATATAAATATTACATATTGAGGAAACATGGATGTGGATGATAAATATTCCCCACTAAATTCTAAAGTATAAACAATCTTGGATAAAAATTGAGATTGCGAGATTTTCCCTTACCTTAGGTCCGATTTGCTTTGTAAGTGTCCGAACCTCCTGTATAATGATTTAAATAATGTCATTGACTTATTCCAGAATCATACTCATTGTTATGATATCATATATGGTCATATTCTTAGCTTCTTATTAGTAATATTTCATTGTTACTTGTTATTCGGGTGTTTATTTCTTTTTGTTCTTATGCGTGTTTTGTCGAATAAATTCTTATTATACTTTTTGGGTTACAGATAACTCATTTCCGGAATGGTATTAGTGTAATATATATCATATTCATTCATTCAATTCATTTATATAATGATTATGCAATGAAGATCCTGTAGAATGAGTCGCATCACATCGTGGAGACGGTATTCCGTACGTACGCACGAGCGATGATATCGTTCCCATGATCGTGAAATTGTAATGGAGTGTATGTATACTATTTCAGAATAAATATCACTTTACAATAATAATTTATAGTTATTATTTACACCATTATACACATCCAAGTAAGGTGGTGGTGGAAAAAATATTAAACCACGATGTGGAGACGGTATTCCGTACGTACGCACGCGCGGTGATTTTGTTTTCCATAGGATGGATATATGGTTAAATAGGATTGTTTCCTACTTATAACAACATATCCGTATATGAGTGATACTGATGTTATTACTTCATAATGAAACAACAAAAGAATAAGAAGTGGAAGAAGAAATAAAGTTGAAAGAATCGATAACATACATTACCTCTTCTTTGAAGCGTTTCTTTGAGACCTGCTTTTAGGGCACTAAAATTGGTCTTTGAAGAAGAACAAAACCTCTAGGATGTTTCTAGGGAAGTGGAGAGGAGAATTTGTCAGGGGTTGGCCGAGACTGAAGGCTCAAAGTGTTGTGAGGAATAGAGGGAGTAGGTTCCCTTTTATAAGGGAGGAGAGGGGCACCTTTAGAAAAACTAAAAATATTATTTTAGTATAAAGTCATATTCGTTTTTAAATATCTCCAAATTGATTTATTTAAAATATAAGGTGGGGATGGGTCTAAAAACCCTCATCCAATACAATTTAGACAGGTTTAGGTTCCTATTTTAACCATATCATTTAGATTTAACTTTAAGTTAAATAATTTTACTTTTACTATGTCTTTTAGTGTTCTTACACTATAAAGTTAATAAACATACTATAACAAGAAAAAAGAACCCCAAGTTGTTTATTATTAATATATATAACCTTATCTAAGTCATTTGACTGAACCTTAGATTTTTAGGAATAACATAACAATTAATAATATAATATTTGTTTTAAAAACTATTTTATATCAATTTTGATACTATTTGGTAATTGATTTTTGTGAAAATCATAACAGAAATATTAGTTCGAAAAAAGTAAATTAAATCAATACTAACATGTCATATTAACATAGAAAATTATTTAAATTCATAAAAAGTCTCAAATTACATTTATTTGGGTATTTATAACATCAATTATGTCAATATTTCATTAATCAGATAATCACAACATCATCATTGTGTAATAAATAAATTAACTTATTTAATGTCTAAAAATTAAAAATAAAATATCATTATGTAGGAAATCTTTTCAAATTTCTAATGAATATTTATAGTCGAATTTATCTTATTTATAACCCTATATTAAAAATGATTTACTTATTAAACTTTGATTTTAACTATTTTAACCATTCTTTACATAAATTAATAATAAATGTCCTAATCTAATCCAAGTGGGCCTAAATGGTCATATTTTATTCCTAAGGTTGTTTTTTTATCGAATTACACTTATCCAATAGAATTAGGACATGTGTTTGGGTAATAATAATATCATTTTTACTCTTAATTACCCTATTTACTTTTAACCGTGGTACATAAAAGTAAAAAGTTACTATTCCCCAAAAATTATTTTTATCTCATTGAACCACATTTTACTTACTGAAATCAACCGTGTATCTCGGATTTTTGAAATTCCACTCACAGAAGTGGTAAAATTATGTTTTATGTAAATGTGCAAATTCTCCTAGGAGGTGGGTAAAAGACGGTGAAAAGTTCAATAAAATTTTTATATATCTAAAATTATTATAAAATTACTCCAATGAATTACATTGAACTTATATAGTTATTAGGTATCAATTTTTACCTTAAATAAATTTAAATAAAATAAATAATTATTTAAATATAAAGTCGGTTTTTAAATAGTAACCCAGTGTTTTCACTATTCATCAAAAATTGAAAGTTTCCAGAAAAATACCAAAATTTCACCCTAGGCTAATTTCAATATTCCGAATCCAAAAACGAAGTCCATTTTGAAAAAGAAAATTTACAAAATTTCAAAAAGTGGTTATTACTATTCATAACGGCTAGTTTTAATAATATTTTAATAGCATATTGTTGTTTAGTGAAACTCGGTATTGCGTATGACGCAAGCTATCAAGGAAGGTCTCGATTGCGTGTAAAGAAAGCCAATATAGTGTTGTACGTAGTGAAAGATTCCTTTGATGATTTATATATAAAAAAAAATATTTCTTATAAAAGTCTCGGGTGTTACATTCTACCCCCCTTAAAATGAATTTCGCCCCCGAAATTCGTCACTTGTAACAAACAGATGAAATAACTCTCCCTTATCATATCCTCAAGCTCCAATGTAGCTTCTTATAATTGGTGGTTCCTCCATAAAACTTTCACCAAGCGAGTGGTCTTGTTCCGTAGGACTTTTTCGCTATGATCCAGAATCTCTATCAGCTATTCTTCATAAGAAAGATCTTGTTCCAACGGTACAACTTCTGAGCTGAGTACATGTGAAGGATCAGGTATGTACTTTATCAGGAGAGATACATGGAACACATCGTAAACTTGAGAGATATTCGGTGGAAGCACCAATCGGTAAGCTACCTTCCCAACACGATCTAGTATTTCGAAAGGACAGATATATCTAGGGCTCAACTTTCCCTTCTTTCCAAATCTCATGACCCTCTTCCAGGGAGATATTCGTACGAACACTTTATCACCTACTTCAAACTCTATGTTTTTTCTTCGGTTTTCGGCATAACTTTTTTGTCGACTCTTGTCTGCTCTTATGTGATGTTTAATAGATCTGACCTTTTCTTCCATCTCATCAACAAGATCAGGTCCGAATAGCTTTCTTTCCCCAACTTCATCCCATCAAGTTGGAGTCATGCATTTCTTTCCATAGAGAGCTTCATAAGGATCCATCTGAATACTGGAGTGAAAGCTATTATTATAAGAAAATCCCATCGAAGGTAGGTGTTGATCCCAACCACCTTTGAAATTCATAGATCAAGCTCTCAACATATCTTCTAGAGTTTGAATCGTCCTCTCAGACTGACCATATGTATGAAGATGATAAGCAGGGCTGAAACTAAACTCTGTATCCAGAGTATGCTGAAGACTTCGCCAGAACTTTGAGGTAAACCTCAGATCCCGATCAGATATAATAGAAAGTGGTACTCTATGCAATCTTACCACGTCTTTTACATATATCCTGGAAATCTGATCTAGAGAGAAATCCTCTCTAATAGCAATGAAGTGTGCAGACTTTGTAAGACGATCAACTATGACCCAGATAGCATTATTTCCTTTGGATGTTTTAGGAAGTCCAGTGAAAAATTCCATAGTGATGTTTTCCTATTTCCATTCGGGTATGGGTAATGGTTGTAACATTCCCTTAAATTTCTATCTCTCAGCTTTAACTTGCTGACAAACCAATCATCGAGAGAAATATTCAGCAATATCTCTTTTCATTCCATCCCACCAGAAGTACTCTTTCAGGTCCCTATAAATCTTCGTGCTTCCAGGATGAATAGAGAATGAAGAACTATGAACCTCATCTAGCAGCTCCTTCTTTAATTCGGGGATGGGAGGAACACAAACCTGATTCCTGAACTTTATTATCCCATCACAATCAAGGTTGAATTCAGGAGCATTTCTCAACTTCTTTTGTTACTCTACATCTTCTTTCTGTGCCTCTTTAATCTTCACATGTATAGATGTTTGAACATTAATTTGAGAAAGATATGATTTTTCCCATTCAATTATAATTCCAAGATCCATCCTCTGTAAATCCATAAATATTGGATCTTTTGTGGTCCTCATCATGGATAAACTGGCATGGTCTTGTCGACTTAATGCATCTTCCACCTTGTTTTCTTTCTCAGGGTGGTAATGAATTGAGCAGTCGTAATCCTTAATCAGCTCCAACCATCTTCTTTGGCGCATATTCAAATCCTTTTGTGTGACAATATACTTTAAACTTTTATGATAAGTATAAATGTCACACCTTTCTCCATAAAGATAATTCCTCCAAATCATTAATGCAAAGATTACCGTAGCTAACTCCAAATCATGAGTTGGGTAATTTTGCTCATGTATTTTCAACTGTCGTGAAGAATAAGCTATCACCATATCATTTTTCATAAGAACACACCCCAATCCCTTCTTGGATGCATCACTGTAGATCACAAACCTTTCTCTACTATAAGGCAGTGTGAGCACAGGTGCACTAGATAACCTTCTTTTCAACTCCATGAAATTCTCTCCACATTCCTCCGTCGAAACAAACTTAACTATTTTCAGAGTCAACTTGGTGAGTTGATTAGATAATCATGAGAAATATTTCACAAAACGACGATAATATCCAGACAATCCAAGAAAACTTTGGATCTCAGTTATTGTTGTTGGTCTCGACCATCTTTTGATGACCTCTGTTTTTTCTGGATCCACAGATATCCCCTCTTTTGAGATTATGTGACCCAAAAATGAAACTTTTTGAAGCCAAAATTCACACTTGGTAAATTTGGCATAAAGCTTCTCCTTTCTCAGGGTCTTCAATATAATTCTCAAGTGATCTTCATTTTCTTCCTTTCTCTTTGAATAGACAAGAATATCGTCTATAAAGACTACCAAAAACTGATCAAGATAGTCTCTAAAGACTCTATTCATTAGATCCATGAAATAGCAGGGGAATTAGTAAGACCAAATGGCATCACTATAAATTCATAGTGTCCATACCTTGTATGGAAAGCTGTCTTTGGTATATCCTCCCTTTTGACCCTTAATTGATGATACCATGAATGAAGATAAATCTTGGAAAAGTATTGAGATCCGCGTAGTTGGTCAAATAAGTCATCAATGCGCAGGAGAGGATATTTTTTCTTGATAATGATCTTGTTAAGTTCTCGATAATCAATGCAGAGTCTCATTGATCCATCTTTCTTCTTAACAAACAGAACACGTGCTCCCCAAGGTGATGCACTAGGGAGTATGAATCCCTTATCAAGATTCTCTTGGAGTTTCTTCTTCTATTCCTGCAACCTAATTGGGACCATTCTATAAGGTGTCTTTGAAATAGGCAAAGCACCCAGTACGAGTTCTATCGAAAACTCAACATCACGATTTGGTGGAAGACCCGGTAATTCCTTCGGAAAGACGTCGTCAAACTCCCGTACAGTGGGAATATTCTTAATCGTGAGTTTCTCACCAACCATTTGAGATAAATAACCTTCATTTAGTGGAATAAAGACCCATAAGATGGAAGAAATTTCCACTGGAAGGTTATGATCATCCTTGCATCGATAGAAAATCATAGATTGATCTGGAATATGAAATGTGACTTCCCTTATTTGGCAATTGATATCAGCTCCATATAAAGAAAGCCAATCCTTGCCAATAATCACATCAAATTCCACTATAGAAAGGATCACAAGATTTTCAGGAAGCAATTTCCCACAAACTTCAATCGGAGAAGAATTATAAACTTTTGATTCCACTGTTGTGCCATTAGGGGTTGTCACAGCTATCTCAAAATCTAATTGTGGAGGTAATACGGTGATACCCTTAGAAAATTCATCAGAAATAAAAGAGTGGGTGGATCCAGAATCAAATAAAAAAATTTCTACTTTAGAGTGGATGGTATGTGTACCTTTCACCACTTCGTTATCATACTCCACATCACTGATAGAAATTGCATGTGTCTTTCCTTTATCTTTGGCCTTAAGAGTTTGTTGACGTCGACCATCATCATCAACCCTTGGATTTTGGAATTGATTGGTATAATTCCCCATCTCCTTGCACTTGAAACATTGAAGTGTAGTAGGTTCATTATGTGCATCGCTTCCTTTGTTAGCATCATTAGACATATTCTTCCCACCATTGCGGCATTCAAATGACCGATGACCTTCCTTTCCACATTTGAAACATTTAATCATCCCTTTAAGACAACTCCCTCCATGTTTCTTTCCACACTTTGAGCATAAGGGAAATCTCATCTTCTTTTCAGTGTGCTCTTTAGATTTTCCTTTGAATTCCATTTTCCTCTTTTTATCAAACCCATATAACTGATTGGTTACTCCAATCTCCATCTCAACTTTGAGAGCACATCGAATGATTTCCTCATAGCTATTGAAGTACCTTATGGCTAACTCCCTTGGAAGACTTGGATTTAAGCCACTAAAGAATTGATCGATCTTACTCTCAGGTTGGATAATAATCCCAGAAGCGTACCTTGCATGTCTTGTAAAATTTTCTTCATAAGTACCAACAGATTCATCATCCTTTTGTTTTAGTTCAAGAAACTCCTTCTCCATCTTTGTTCGGAGAATACGAGGTAAGTACTTATTGAAAAATAAGTTCTTGAAATCGTCCCATTCCATGGGCTCAATTTCAACTCTTGGCCTCATATTCTTGATAAGATTCCACCATTGATAAGCATCACCTTCCGAACGATACACTGCTAAGATGAATTTATCATGTTCAGAACATTGAAGAACTGAAAATATCCTTTCAGTAGTACCGATAAACTAATGGATCTGTAGACCCATTGAATGAAGGTGGACGCTGTCTCATGAAGGATTCAACATAATGTTGCTTCTTCCTTTTCTCGTTTGGAAGTGCAGCATGATTCATATCTTGAGAAAGTTGTGTGAGCATGGCTACAAGATTTTGCATTCCTGCTCCCATAATGTTTGGTTGCTCAGGGGGACAATCATTGCATTGCCCGTCACATTCCGCATTAACACGGTTCCTTCGGGTTCCAGCCATTGACTAAAACCAAGAAGAATATTGTGAGCAAGACTAATTATAATAGGAAAACCACATAATCAAGAATAAAATTTCACACTTAAGTTCTTATCCTAGGTTATTCATGGCCATTTCTAAAACACTAAGATTGTGTTTTATGCTTAGACTTATCCTTAGGATTCTTACTAAGGCTTTAACATCCTAGTTTCCAAAGGTTGACTATACCTTTCCTATGATACCAACTATAACGACCCATACTTTACATACATGGTTATTACTTCAAAATTGAAGCATACTTATTAAAACATATAACAAAACCATGAAAGGACTGTATAGGTACAGTGTCTTTAGAAAATGGGAAACATAAACAACTGGTTCATAAAGAATTTACACTGTCTCCCATTTATTAGATCATATCTAGAGTCCCTTTTGGCATATCCAACTTAATATACTTCTTTCTGGCATGGGAGAAAGAAAACATAAAAAAGTGTGAGCTTAAATTCTCATTAAGGGTAAACAAAAGAAAAATCAATCACATCATATTCATAAGAACATAACAATTTGGAAATATTACCCTGCAAAAGAGATCATAATTCCATAACATGGGATAAATCATGATAGTGAAATGTAATCACAATAATCATAACTTAAAACATGAATCTTTGTGGCATACCCACATAATCATAGAGAATCATTTCTTATTAGTCAAGACTCATTGCCAAGACTATCTTAGTGGACAAAGTCCATTTCTGAACCGAGTTCATTCCTCGTTTTAGTCATGTTTCACTGAACCGGTTTAACCTGCCATTCCAGCCATGTCTATCACATGAGATATAAAATCTTTACCCAATGCATTGGTGGAATATATAGGTCCCACCCATCTCATAATGATACCATTATTATGTGTGCCACAAAATCATAAACCGTACAACATAGCATAACCCAAGTAATAAAAATGGGATTCTTAAACATCGTGACATCATAAAACAATTCATATAAGATAAAGGAATTCATAAAAATAATTCCATCACAACATAATCAAATAAATGTAATAATAGGGATAGAAACAGAAACCTTTATTATCTTAGATGGAAAATAATTTTGACAAAACACTTGAACTCCATTCTTGAGGAAAATATCCTTTCTACCTCAAATCTTTTTTTCCTTTCTTAACATGTCATACAATTTTAAACTAAAACAAGTTGATTAAAAATAAACTTGAAAACTTGTAAAGGAAGCTTCTTGGAAATAAAGTTTTAAAAATCCATTCATTCCGTATAAGTTAAAAAAAACATTCTTCTCTTACTTTTGTTGGAAAAGTCAAAAAGTACCTCATACGAAAAACGACAAAAGATTCTTTTCATATATTTTACTAAAAATTCACCGAAGGGTAAAATTGGATATAAACTATTTTAGAAGGATATAAATATTATATATTGAGGAAACATGGATGTGGATGATAAATATTCCCCAGTAAATTCTGAAGTAAAGAAAATCTCGGATAAAAATTGAGATTGCGAGATTTTCCCTTACCTGAGGTCCGATTTGCTTCGTATGTGTCCGAAACTCCTGTATAATGATTTAAATAATGTCATTGACTAAATAAAGAATCATAATCATTGTTATGATATCATATATGGTCATATTATTAGCTTCTTATTAGTAATATTTCATTGTTACTTGTTATTTGGGTGTTTATTGCTTTTTGTTCTTATGCGTGTTTTGTAAAATAAATTATTATTCTTCTTTTTGGGTTATAGATAACTCATTTATAGAATGGTATTACTGTAATATATATAATATTCATTTATTCAATTCATTTATATAATCATTATTCAATGAATATCATGTAGAACGTGTCACATCACATCATGGAGACAGTATTCCATATGTACGCACGAGCGATGATATCGTTCCCATGATCATGAAATTGTAATGGAGTGTATGTATACTATTTAAGAATAAATATAACATTCATATAATAATTTTTAGTTATTCTTTACACCATTATACCCATCCAAGTAAGGTGGTGGTGGAAAATAGATTACACCACGGCGTGGAGACGGTATTCTGTACGTACGCACGCGCGGTGATTTCGTTTTCCGTAGGATGGATATATGGTAAAATAGGGTTGTTTCATAATTATAATAACATATAATTATATGAGTGATACTAATGTAATTACTTCATAATGAAACAACTAAATAAGAAGAAGTCGAAGAAGAAATAAAGTTGAAAGAATCGGTAACGGACATTACCTCTTCTTTGAAGCGCTTCTTTGAGACCTCCTTTTAGGGCACTAAAATTGGTCTTTGAAGAAGGAAATGACCTCTAGGATGTTTCTAGGGAAGTTTAGAATAGAATTTGTCAGGGTTTTTATGATCTTTAAGGCTCAAAGTGGTATGAGGAAGAGAGGAAGGAGGTGCCCTTTTATAAGGGAGGAGAGGGGCACCTTTGGAAAAACTAAAAATATTATTTTATTATAAAGTCATATTCGATTTTAAATAGATCCAAATTGATTTATTTCTAAGAAAAGGTGGGGATGGGTCGAAATCATCTCATCCAATAGAATTTAGACAATATTAGGTTCCTATTTTAACTTTATCATTTAGATTTATCATTAAGTTAAATAATTTTACTTTTACCGTGTCTTTTTGTGTTCTTACACTATAAGTTTAATAAACATACTATAATAAGACAAACGAACCCCAAGTTGTTTATTATTAATATATATAACCTTATCTAATTCATTTGGCCGATCCATATATTTTTGGGAATAAAATAAAAATTAATAATATAATATTTGTTTTAAAAACTATTTTATGTCAATTTTGATACTATTTGGTAATTTATTTTTGTGATAATCGTAACAGAAAGATTAGTTCGAAAAAAGTAAATTAAATAAATACTGACATGTCATATTAACATATAAATTTTTTTTAATTCATAAAAAGTCTCAAATTACATTTATTTGTGTATTTATAACATCAATTATGTCAATATTTTATTAATAAGATAATTACTGCATCATCATTGTGTCATAAATAAATTAAATTATTTAATGTCTAAAAATTACAAATAAAATAACATTATGTAGGAAATCATTTAATATTTCTAATTAATATTTATAGTCGAATTTATCGTATGTATAACCCTATATTAAAAATGATTTACTTATTAAACATTGATTTTAACTATTTTAACCCTTCTTTAAATAAATTAATAATAAATGTCCTAATCTAATACAAGTGAGTTTAAATGGTCATATTGTATTCCTAATGCTGTTTTTGGTCGAATTTCACTTATCCAATAGAATTATGATATGTTTTAGGGTAATAATAATATCATTTTTAATCTTAATTACCCTATTTACTTTTAACCGTGGTAAATAAAAGTAAAAAGTTAATATTCACCAAAAATTATTTTCATCTCATTGAACAACATTTTACTTACTGAAATCAACCGTGTCTCATGGATTTTTGAAATTACACTCACAGAAGCGGTAAAATTAAGTTTTATGTAAATTTTCAAATTCTCCTAGGAGGTGGGTAAAAGACGGTGAAAAGTTCAATAAAATTTTTATATATCTAAAATTATTATAAAATTACTCCAATTAATTAAATTGAACTTATATAGGTATTATTTATCAATTTTTACCTTAATTAAATTTAAATAAAATAAATAATTATTTAAATAAAAAGTCGGTTTTTAAATAGTAACCCAGTGTTTTCACTATTCATCAAAAATTGAAATTTTCCAGAAAAATACCAAAAATTCACCCTAGGATAATTTTGATATTCTGAATCCAAAAATGAAGTCCATTATGAAAAATAAAATTTACAAAATTTCAAAAAGTGGTTATTACTATTCATAACGTTTAGTTTTGATAATATTTTAATAGCATATTGTTGTTTAGTGAAACTCGGTATTGCGTATGATGCAAGCTATCAAGGAAGGTCGTGATTGCGTGTAAAGAAAGACAAGCTAGTGTTGTGTGTAGTGAATGATTCCTTTGATGATTTATATGAAATAAAAACAAAATATTTCTTATAAAAGTCTCGGGTGTTACAAAAAATCCCCTAGTGGGGTTATCAACCCTAGGAATACGCTAAATCTCTTTCTAGAACACTATCATCCTCTATGTGGATCCAAATCCTAAACATATTTATTTGACTTTGAAAATGGAATCAGAAGAGAAAAAAGATCACCTAATTGGAATTTAAATGAAAAAATTCATAGGATAAGATATTTCTTTTTTTGAAAACCAATGAATAGTAAAAATACCATGAAACAAATACTCTATACTATTCAAATCAAGCCATGTGGTGACCAATGGACATGCCATGAGGCTCACTGGGAGTGGGTAGGAATTCTTAACATTTCACATTGTGTGTTCTATCCTTATCCCCATATTATAATGGATGGAAATAATTTAGATTAGTCAACTATTCATCTAATTGTTTAGGCCCCTTAGGTTGGTCCATGTTTGGATGAATATGCTTAGGCCCCACATTTGGTCGACCATGTTATCCATCCTGTGCCACTCGACCCACACCATGTTTCTTATTTGGTGGTGAGTGGATGATCATCCAATATAAATTGATTAGATAGACATAGGTTATATCATAATCTACATTATCTCACATCTTTCATGCTACGTTGTTACCACTTTGACCATGACTTATCCCCACCCAAAATCACCATATACACCATCAAAAATTATTGCAGTGAACCTTCTCCAGATATCAGTATCACCACCCTGGATTCACAATCTTGGAGATGCATCATATACACTCTAAACTTCCATGCCTCACCAGATCTACCTTACTATTATTCCCTCATGCCTCCACCAACCTTTTCCCAATACACCTCACATGTATCCATGTAACCATCATCTATGTCATCTTCAACGTGAGAAGATAGGAGAGAGAGATATAATACGATTAGTTCTATGATCATTGTGGGACACACCACTATCCATGGCCGGTGGATTTGGATCGCACCAAGGTAGGTTCATAATCTATGGCTCATATAAGAGGTATCATATCCCCTCCTTGTTTTTCCTTAAGACACAATTGTTCATCGCACAAATCATGAACAATGTTAGAGATCATATTCTCTACTGTAAAAATACAGGGGTTGAGTTTTTTTAATTATTAAATTCAATAATACATACATAATTAATGGAGAAACAAATAAAAAATCCCCACCTCATATTTAGATCATTCATCTGTGAAGATTTAACCCATGTTAGTTTCCATTAGCAATAGTGATGATCCCATTATTTGATTTAACAAATCCTCCAAAATTCCTAAAATAATTTCTATATATCCTTCTCTCTCTTTGAATATAATTATTGGGGTTCAGTGGATAACTCTGAAACATGATAAAAAGTTATTTAGAAGGGAAAACCCTTAGTTTTATGGGATTTTATTGAAATATTCATCATCGAGGTTGATCCTATAAATTTGTAAAATGATCTTAAATCATAGAAATTCAAATTTAAAACTCATATCTTAGAAAAAACTATGGCCTCAATTTTCCCACATGAGTCTCCATTTTTAAGGAAAAACAATATTCTTGTGAATTAATTCATGCAATAAAAAAAATGATATTTTATACACAATATTTTATTATCAAGGCCCTACAATGCTCAAAACTCCATGTGGATTATCCCGATGGTAAACACTTTACCCCAATATCAACAAAACAATTAACTTTTTCTAAGGCCTTATACTATAGTAAATCTATTTTTTCATCTTGAGAGGTCTTTGTTCTTGGATACTCAATATGAATACAAGTCTCTATAACAAAAAATACAGGTTGCTAAAATTTCCAATAAATTTCATATATCAAAAAGTGTCTCTGAATGAAAACTCATGTACAATAGTATAAAAATACAACTGAAATGAAAGGTAAAACCATGTATGGAAAACCAAATTTTCATGACTCAAAAATCAAAAAACGTTACCTATAGAATGTATTATAACATCATCTCCCTAATAAAAAGTTCTATTACCTTTTCTTAAAATATCATGCTTGTTCTGAATATACCCTAGTTGTGTACACACACAGAGTGAGGATGGAATCCTTATTAAAAACCATTAAAATATATACCATCTCAAGAGACAAAATTTTAATGTATAAAAATAGTTTAAATCTTAAATAATTTAATTATAAGAATTTTAATAATGCCACCAAATTATAGGTTCTAACTAAGACACCCAAATAGATCATATATGATTCGACCAGTGTTAGTATGTGTAGGTCAATGTATCCAAAATAATGGATAATAATCATCTAATTTTCCAAACAAATGGAATCTCATAAACATATATTCCAAACATAATGAATCATATATTTACATGGGTTTAACTCAATTCCAAGTCAATGTCACAATATCCCATCAAAATTAGATCATTGACCAAACCAAAGGTCTTAGTAGGTGTCCAAATTCATTGTAATTTTTATAGAAAAAGGTTAAGGGAAAAAACCTATGAAACACTTTAATTTTTTTAAAAAAATATCAAATTCACCACCATTTTATTACTCTTGAATAACTCACTTTTAAAACACTTTCAAACATTAAGAATCCCCAATAACCATTTCAACACTAAACACATGAAACAAAACATATGATTAAACACAAAAAATACCCATTTCTCATCTCTATCACACCTTTTAGTATAACCACAATTAGATACAAAAATTCCATATTTAATATTTACTTCACACTTTTAGAATGTAAATTCTTGTAACCAAACACAACTTTAATCCCTACCAAACTGACACAAACATCACTCCAAACATAAAATTAACACTGAAGTATAATAAGTTCCTTTAACCTTATTTAACCTTAATTTTAAAATATGGGTATACTCAATAATTAATAAAACCCTAATTTAAACATAAAAAACATCTAAAAACTCGTCACAATAACAAATAATAAATTCATAAGACACTAAGTGAATTTTACAGTAGTGATTTCCCACAACACTCCAATTTCCTTATTAAAATGCCATTTTTATCCCCAATTATGCCTGATTAAATCATTACCTAAACATATATATTATTTTAAAATCCGTATTAAGCAATATATTCATTAATTATTCACTTTAATAATGGTTTTTCATAATTCTAACCTTTAAACACCATTTTAGAGCACAAACATCAAGTACCAATTTAGGGATAACCTCCCCCTAATATTTTAATAACGTTTCCATATAAAAAATCTCGAGAATCAATTAATTAAATAATTTGTTCAAGATTCAAATATAAACCCATTTAAAAAACTAAAATAATGAGATAAGTCACCTACCTTGAACTTATTTTAAAACTACTATAAGATTCTGACCCCTAAAAAATCCAAGAACATTAGGAACTAAATAAATAGATGAACTAGAAGAAAAAATGATAAAATTAGGCCATGATAATAACCAAGAACTATTTTTATTCTCATTAAAATAGTATTCTTATATATCTTACTAAAATAGAGTTACCACAACTAAAATATTAAAAAATATTATCTCAAAGGAAGAATGAATCACCACTTAAATATAGTAGGTGAGGGAAAGAATCCACGGGGATAAAATTCTATAAAAAATGATCCTAATTATGTGAAAAATCATATTAAACACAAAAATCCGTGATAACATATTAATAATTATAACCATTATAAAAACAACTTATTAAGCTATCGACCACCCAATCACCCTATAAAAGAAACCCTATAGCAGCCTAGGAGCAGCAACACCTTCACCACTCTCACTAGGTCACTAATACCATACCACTGGGTACCTAGTGTCTAATGATATGAATTTCTATAAAATTTCACAATTATATCCACCTATATTTCCCTACTTTATGATTTGATTATAAAGATTAAATAACTTTTGTTTAAAAAAATAGAATCAATTAGAAACCTAAAAACATAAGGCCAACTATAATTAAAACCTGAAGCCATGCATTATCAAATTGAATGAATAAAATTTTCTAGAAATTAAATAGTATATGTTGATTCTAAATCATTATTAACTATGGTTTATAAATAAAAATAAGATGAATCCATAAAAATTATTCATCTATATTGTATCCATAGGCTAAATCCAAAACACCCATCGCATGGGTAGGATCCTCCACAATCCCATGTTATTCTAGTATCTCACAAAGGCAAAGGGTCAGGGGTATAAAGATAAATTATATAAGAGGATAACTTTTAGGAAGCTTGGAAATCATTTTATTAACCCATCACAATGGGTTCAGGCTCATTATATAGCCCTTGAAACTTCTATGCTCCAACCATGCGTTTACTCAAGTGCTATATTATTAATGAGTAAATATTATAGGATTATAATGGTTTATAAATATTTTGAAATATTTATTAATGAACACATTTAACTTATATATGTTTCTTTGAAACTCCTATAGTAATTATAGCCATGGTGGAAGATGATCTGAATGTTAACCTTTAGCATTTTAATGCTCATATCTATTGTAGGAAGTTAATGTGAATTATAATACATGATTGCTCTCACACTATTACCATATGATATCACAACATCATAATAAATGATATATAATTGTTTAAATCATATATTATAAGGATTTATGGATTATATCTATAAATATCCCATTTACGCTAAATCCTCATAGACTTTGTACCATTTCACTTATATTGTTTCATATATAATAACTTATGAAACCATACCCAAAACATTGTCTGGAAATATTATGAAAGACATTTGAAAAATATCATCAAATTTTTATTTCATCACATCATATATAATATCTTATCAATACCCATAATTTTTTTTGTATAATATCTAAAACACTTTTAGGGATTCTCTTTGAGTCAAAAACAATCCCCATTCTTTTAACCATAAATATTAACCCCAAATACCATTAGAGTGTTGATAAAAATATTAATTTCAAAATTCATAAATATAAGAAAAGAGTGTCCTATAGAAAACCATTAGTTTCACTTAAGCTACAAAGGGATCTGAAATTATATCCCTCAAACACATGTATTTTTAGTCCTATTTCATTATCATGCACAAGAATTCATTTTATAGGAATAATTTTTCTAGGAATTCAAGTAACCTTGAGAAACTATGTATGTAAATATCATATACCAAACACATATGTTATTTATTAACTAATTATAAACATCCAGGTTGATGAAAAAATTACATATAATTCATATTTATAGATGAGCACATCAAATTCCCCTAACTTATTAGACACGCATATCATATGCATTATCTTGGTATGGATGCACACTTAATTATTTTATCCTAATCAAGACTGAAATTTAATAATCATTATATGAGATAAAAATTCCCATTTTAATTAATATCTAATTGATTACATGACCAAAAACAGACCCAACCACCTTGTGATTAGTTAAGCCTCACGTTTTTCACAACAAAGTTATCAATTTATGAAAGTTACCATGCTAGGTATCGCTCTATATTTAAGTATGAAAAAATTAAAATATTAACCAAACAACTCCTAGTATAATAAAAACATAGTTTATAATAGTCAATGTGATATACTTCATGGGTTATCAAAAGTAGAAAACTTATCTTATTCCTCACCATCTTATTTCATATCCTAATATAAGAATAATACCACACTACTCTCAACATTTCATCTCAACTAATAATTCACTATGATCAGAATCAATTGGGGATGACTCAAATTCATTCCTTTAGAGTTAAATTATAATTTCACATAATGATACACACTCACAGATACAACAATATTGAAAGAATGACAAAGTAGACATTTCCTTATGTATAACATGATACATGTTATATTATTAAAATCCTTTAATAATAAATGAAAAAACCATAAATAAGAACCTATATAACATATCACATATGATATATTTCAAAATAATCAAAATGTTTGTTAGAATTTTATGGGCATTTTCAAAATAATTTCACCTCTATATAATTATGGACACATCACTGTGTTCCTACCTAATAAAACCCTATCACTAAACACATTAGTGAGTAAAATCTACAGATAAATATAATTTTGAATAATTATACTAATTTTTAACTACTTTAACATATTAAAAATCTTTAACTCTACCACATCCAATGTTATAATGTTAGTAACTTTGGATTTATACATAGAATTATTTATTTGTTTTCATCATTATTCTTAGAACCATTTATATTAATTTTTTTCCACTAAAGTGATATTCACTTAATAATTTGATTTACAAAATTCATTATTTTTCAACTTCGATCTCCGGTAGGTCTAAAAATTTACCCACTAGATTCATAGAAACAATATTCTTTTTAGAATATTATGATAATATATGTCAAATCCACTATTTTTAGGAAATAAATACAGTTTTCATTAGTGGGAATATTTTTTAAAACAAATTATAATTTGTATATCATATATTGTATATCATATATTGTATAACATTTTATTGGATAATTTTTGTTTAAAATATATTTAATTATTTAAATAATACTATTGATAGTGGTGGGATTAAATCTCTCATAAGTTAACAAATTCCTTTGATAAATTCTTTAATCTTGGATAAAATATATTTCTATCCTTTCCTCCTCTTCAGAACATGTTAATAAATCATATGAATCATAAATTATGTGTATGAAAACAATTTCTCATTTCATATAAGGGAATTAAGATGAAAATACACATCCTTTTTAGATCCATCTGACCTTGATATATTCCTTTGCATTGAACTCTTTGATGCAGAGACTCTTTGTGTAGCCATTTTATTACAAGCTATAATATGCATCAAATAATACTTTGGTTTTATAAATCCTATATATTTACAATAGTTTTAGAGTATACAAACGGTATCATATACGTATCAAAATAATAGAATTAATTTCTACAACCCCAGTACCTGACATAGATATTCCATGGAGTTTCTCAAAACCCTTTAGACAGCAGAAAATTCCATCATATGGAATCATTACTTTCAATATTGGAACTCTTTTTAGGGTGTAAGTAACCTTAAATGGATTTTATAATAAATATTATTATACATTAAAACAAAGTTTTATTATTTCAGTTTGAATTTTTATCGATATGTTTTTCAATCTAGTACCAAATACTACACAACAAATTTTCCAATTCATATTTCCTAAACAGTTTGAAAAAATAGGGTAACCATTTCATGAACATATTCATATTGTTAGAAAATTTCCTTAAATAATAATAAAATTAATTCCATAGATAAAAAAAATACTTAAAGAAACCTTCATTGACTCATTTTTTACTTATCATAATAATTTAGATTCATTTATTAAACTATTTAAATAATTTTTTGACTCGAGAAGGTTTTTTTTAAAATAAATATTTATCTTTGTTAAGAACAATTATTAAGTTATGTGATAATATAAAATTATACTTACAGTATTCATCTCCTTTAAAATATTGATCTCAATGTTATCTTGGATAATGATGATATCATATATTAGAAAATGATTATTTTATCAAATTATTATCATGCTTTACAAAAAATAAATAAGTACATTTAAGAAATATAGTACCACTAAAAATTATGTCCCAATTTAATCTCTTCATATACATCTGTGGGAAAAGACCAAAATTTCAATAAACAATGATTCTACGTTTACATTACTCTAACAACTTAGTTATTTAGGGACATCATCATCCCAATCCTATAATATATGACTCTTGGATGGTCAATTATATAATTATTTATCTAATTAATCATATAGATAATTTCAACACCATTCCTCTGGTATCATAACACTTATTGTTTCCTAGATAAGTGAAACAAAAATCTCAAAACATTCTTTTGTTTCATAAATCTTAGAATTATCCATTTCCACCGTTCATTATAGAGGAAATCCACGGGTACCTTGATTTTTATGAACTAACTTGGTTGAATGATCACAATCTTGACATGTGTTTTCTTTAGAAGGGGTCTGACATATAGTTTTTAAAGTGGATTTAATATCTTTATCTTATCTCATGTATCTACTTAACATTTATGTATGATTTTAATTACTTAGTTTGAAATTTTATTCCCCACAAAAAATCAATATATTCAATCAATATAGATATGTAACCCTTTAAAAAATTAATAGCTTGTGTTACTAACCCAAATTAAAATCCAAAAATATTCATAAAAATCCAAACACATCTCATACATAAGGTGCATGAAACCATTTCATCTAAAGTCCCAAAATCATATGAAATCAGAAATCTCAACATGAGTAATCCTAGAGAAACAAATAAGAAACCCAGATTTTTCTAGTTAAGGAATAAGACTCTAGAATAGTGAGTAGTTTGATCCAAAATCCCTTTACCAAGGGATAATTTACTCAAAAGATATCTCAATTCCATCATAATCTTAATACCTAATTTTTAAAAATAATAATAAACTATTTAATTAAATCTCATAATTCAATTAATGCCAAAATAAAGATTGAAAGAAACTAAATCAATTATCATTCCTAGTATGAAACTCCTTAGTTGAATGTACGATAACTTTTCTGTGGTGTAACTCCTTAAACTAAATCATATATAAAAATTCATAATATAACACATTATATCAAATAATAACATAAGTAATAAAATAATTAAATGAACAATTCAAATATTTAATAAAGAGATAAACTATTATGAAAAATTTATAAATAAATCTAATTATAAATATTATATAACTTATCTGTGCGTTTTGGAAATTCTATAATTAAATAAATATAATAATTTTGTATATTTTTTTCAAATATTTACTCGTTAATATTTTTCATGATATATAATTTACATTAAATATATTCTATTAAATTAAGTATAAATATTTTATATTCCAAATATCTTATGTAAATAATTTACCGAATAAAAATATCATATATGTTTTAAACCATTGATCATATCAATATCAAAAACTCATGAATTAAATAATTTATCAAGTAAGGTATTTCAATTTGAATAATTCAAATTAAATAATTATGAATAATTAATAAATTTAAATATAAAAACTTCTATATTTAACCATATTTTTTAATTTATAAACATTTTATCAATTAAACTTATAATTTTCATGTAAACAATTTATATTCAAATTATAACTCATGTCATATAATTTGAAAATAGAATTTTAATATAAAACATAAATATTTCGGTATAAGGACCCAAACGTAAACATTATATAAAATAGATAACTAAACTAGAAAACAAATATTACATTCCCCAATAACTTTTAATTTTATAGTTTTAGAAATTCAGGACATAAATCATACATATAAACCCACAATATACAATGTAGGTACATCTAAAACAATGTCCTTTTATTCTCAATATAAATGTCTTAAATAGAAACATGAAATATTTTCATGAAAAATCTTCACAACATTCATCTTGGATTCTTATTTTTTCTTACCCATAACTACAACCTATGAAAAACATTTTAAAAAAAGGGATGAGCACAAAACCTCAGAAGGGATATAAAGAAAGAAATCATTTTTCATGTGATAACATAAAAACCAATAAAACCCATTTCAATAAAACTAGTTAGATAGTGTAGAAAAATAATGAAGTTTCATTGGGAAATATTTACCATATCACTATTACAATCACCCTTACACATGGAATAACCATATGTTCAACTTCCATCTCTGGAGTACCCAATGAATTGGAGAGCTATAATAGGGCTCACCTGTTCTTTCTTAAGCCACAGTGGGATCCACCCAAAATGTCTTGAGATATAATTGGGCTCAACCTACCATATATTGAGATATAATGGGTTCAAAAAAACATAACTATATCCATGAAAAATATCATGGATGAAATATTTGATAACTAAATTAAACCCTTGAGGAAAACACAATCATATTTTCAAAATACCATTTTTTATGGAACAAATCACTTTTAACATATAAAAAACATGCAAAAAATATTGAAATAATATTCATAAAAAATTACTAAGTCAATATATAATTAAAAAAAACATAGCAATAAAGAATCATGTAATCATGATAAAGCACTCATGTGCTATATATAAAAAACAATCTTTTTGAATGGCATTAAAGAGAATTTAAAAAGGATTTTAAAAGGAAAGTCCCTTAAAAATATAATTGGAGTGAGAATTAATTAGAATGGATTAGATATGTTTATAAAATGTAAATAAAAATAATAAAACATAATTTAAACAAAAATTCAACTCAAAAATAATCATAATACCAAATAATGAAATAAATATAAGGTTAACCCAAAGAATGTGAATTGGGTGAAGAACCCCCTTACCTCGAGTTCTTCTTACATAAAACATGGTTACACATCCATTATAATGGTTAAAATGGATTATTAATAAATTAAAAAAGTTTAATAATTTTTATAACACCTTATATGGTCATTTTATAACCCCATTCCACACATTTATTAATAATATTTGGTTATTTACATTGATTCAAGTGCGTTATTTTAGGGTCTCCATGGTCGGTTCGTAACAAATTTCCTTATTGAATGGAAGAAAATATTATAATTGTAATGAGTTGTTAGTAATATATTTCCACAATGTTAAATTATATCATAGATAAATATTTAACATATATGATAATGAATCATTAGATAAAACATTGATGATGTTTAGATCCGTCTGGTGGTTCTTCAATAATCACGAACTTATTTCATCATATAACATTAATATTATCCATATAAGTTAATTAAAAAAAATAGGGGAGTTTATATAATACAATTTAATATCTATTTCTACCATTAAATTGGTTTCACAACCATATTTTAAGGAAATAAAGTAAATTAAAGACACATCATCCATGATGTGGGTAAATCAACACATCACAAACAATGTTTTTATTTTTATAATAAGAGGGATAGGAGATGGAGTATGCTGATGAATGGTTCTATAAGCATGAAAAAATCAATTATATATAAGATACTAGAGCTTTCATGGATCTTGGATAATAAGAGGTGAAGATAGTATAAAAAAAACAATTGCATAGAAAATATAAGAAAATGAAAGAGGATTTTTACATCTTGATCCATTCTCCATGAGATCCTCTTTTTGGCCTTCTTCTTTGGACATTTAGTGAGAAATACAGGTATTGAACATGGGGAAGATATTTGGGAAGAATTTTGGGCTGAATTTAGATAATTTTGAAAGCTTAATAGGTGTTAGAGGAAGAGGGGGGGGATGTGAGGGTGATATTTATATTGGAGGAGAGGAGGGGTTTTCCATTAGTTTAATATTTTTAATAAAGAATATGAATATTATTAATTATTGTGACAAAAAAATATAAAAGAGATAATGTGATTTTGAACCAAAGTTTCTTACATCAGTCAGGATGTCAGGAACAATGTATTTAATATATAATGTATATATACGGTAAATTACCATATTTCACTATTAATAAAAAATTCATGTGTTTCAAAAACATTTCAAAAATTTCCCCAACCATTTTTTGAAATTTATAATTCAAAAATTAACTGCATGTTTTAAAAATAATTTTATTAATATAAGAAATTAAATTTTTAATTAAAATAAAAATTTATTCAAAAAATAACATTTTTAAAACTATAACTAATTTTATAACACCTTAAAAAATAATCATGGTCCCATAAAATTAAATTATAACCATAAAATAATGAAATAATAATTTATGATTACATTTTATAAAAATAAATTTTCATTTAAATTATTAAATAACTAATAAAATTGTAATTAAATTTTCATGACTTATAAAAATACCAATACCTATAATATGGTCAAATTGTCACTTATATGATGCCGAAATATTATTTATACATTAATGGGTTAGGTAAATATTCATTGGGCCAATTTACTGTTCATAAGGGTTATATTTCTATTCATAAGGGTAAGTTACTATTCATAAGGTTATGTTACTATTCACCAAAAATTAAGTTGATTCTATCATAATCAAAATAACTTACTGTTCACAACTGTGTATGTCCATTTTTCAAGATTGAAAACACAGAAGAAGGAAAATTAAGTTTAATGATAATTATTTTATAAGTACCTGAGTTGTTATAGTGTTGTTCATGCACTCTGTCATCACTAACAATAATTTTTAA
This sequence comes from Viscum album, assembly GCA_963277665.1. NCBI lineage: Eukaryota > Viridiplantae > Streptophyta > Magnoliopsida > Santalales > Viscaceae > Viscum > Viscum album. The sequence goes on along the minus strand of OY728165.1, from coordinate 462,840,355 downwards.
ACTTATAGTGAGTAGAATATAATATTCATGTTCTATGTTATTTAAATACAATATTTATCCTATAATATCACTATTTAATTATTCAATAAAATTAATAAATTTTATATCACAAATTTATCTTCAGGACATAAAAAACCCTCATATTAAAAACCCTGTATTTTTTTTTAATATTTACAAAAAATTATGCTATTTTAGAAATTTTTTAAAAATTCATACTAAGATAATTTCAACACACTAACTTCAAAAATGAAATTAGTTTTTTCAAATAATAAATCTATAATTGACAAATTAATGTTTCAAAATAAATAACCATATAGTGAATTATTTATTTTGAGAATTACTATTTAAATAAATAATACTAATAAATATAAAATAATATTCAATAAATATATGGGTTGTTACATTCACCCCTCCTTAAATAAATTGCATCCTCACTATTTGAAATCAAGATTCATAACTAGGGGTCTACTAAACTAAATACCTTTGTTAAAAACCCACATCGTAAAAAAATGGATATTAAAAATTAAACTCAATAAGAGAGAAAATAAATTATGGTCACCACATGAGAGTAAAAATTTAATGATTCCATATAGAAAAAATGGGTATATAGGAGAAAAGAAAATCTTAATTACTTATAGAGACTGATATGGAATAAATTTATGATAATTTTAAGCACCACAAAACCATAAATATATGATGGGTTGAAAAGGCTATTAATTTTTAATAAGAATAGAAAATGGATAATTTTTTGATTTCAAGATCCCTTTCTTAGACATTAGGAATTCTGTTAACATCTATTAAAATAACAAAAGGATATGTACTTACTTGAAAATTATAGTTTGATCCTTTAATGATTTTTTCACTAGAAACTCAGTTTTTTCTTAGAATGAATACCATGAAACTTTAATAATTATAACACTAGAATAAACATATATGAATCACTAAATCCATAATAGGAAAACAATTTATTCCTCATGTCCTTAGGAATTAAGAATGTAAAGTTAGGATAAGATAAGTAATTTCCGAAAAGAAATTAATCATGAAAAAAATTAATTCCCAATGTTTAACAAGGATCATTCCACAAATAAAAATAATTAAAATTATTAAAAAAGTATTCAAAACTAGTATTAAAACCCAAAATGAGAAGGATTTAGTCTTATATACCTCTAATATAGTATTAAAATTCCTCACAAAAGAATCATCAATGAATCTTAAATTCTCACTTCACAATGTATTTTCCCAAATAATAACATCTCTATGAAATGATAGTCATTTTAATAAGTCACCATAATTCCCCAATAAAATCAAAATTTCCACCAAAATACAATTTATCCTTTACTCCACAAATAAAATATTAGGTATTGTATTTACCTTATTCATGAAACTCTTCCTAGAAAAAACAAAAATACCTCAAAATCAAAATCATATTAATCCTAAAGTTATCCATATCTTCAAAATTATGTTTACAAAAGAAATGATATTTTTTTCCTAAAATAACATTTTTTCACATAACAACTTAAGGATTACATATAAATCAGACTCAATAAAAATATCCAAATGTACTCACATAATCAAAATATTACTTTTAATTTTAAGCATTTCATCATCATTATTTCTACCATAAGTCTGGAATCCTTTATATGTAGACATACTAATCATTCAACATTCCTTATAATCCATTAACTATGCATTTACACCTTATTTATTATTTACACATTCCTATAAATAAAATATATGAATTATATCCTCATGAATCATAAATATCAATGTGACTATTTTTTATACTTTACAGATAAGAAAATAATTCATACCTCACATCCAGATTTCAAGATCTTCTTGATGTTCTATTTTTGTTTCAAAAGATTGGCCTAATTTCAAAAAGTTTACGCTCATACCACTCCTATTTTTTACTTTCCATGAGTTTTAGAAGATTAAATATCTTGATAATCATATGAAAAATATACCACGACCCATAAAATTATTTGAAATGGATTGCTCAAGAAGCTGTCAAAATCATTTAAAAAATCCTTTATAATAATAGTTTTGATCAAATCATCGGGGAGGGATAAGAAGGTTATGAAAGACATCATTCCTTCTATCATGAAAAATGATACTTAATCTATTGAAAAGAACATCACAAGGACAAGAAATGGATTATTAGAATAAAAAATACTCTATAGTGTAAAGATGAACAAATTATAGTACTAAAATCCTTCAACCTCATCATATATCAATTGAATTATGTTTTCATAATAAATACTTATTTTAACATTAACCTCAAAAAAATCTATATGATAATATCCCATTTGGTAAAAAGGATCTGTAATTAATTAAAAATTAATATCCAAACCTATAAAGTTATCTAAATCATATTCTGATACCAACTAGCAGGACCCAGATATAAACATTATATAATCTAGTTAATTAAACTAGAATACATTTATTACATTCACAAAAAAAAATTCGGTATAGAGTTTTATAATTTTAGGACATAAATCATAAATATCAACCCGTAATATATAAGGTTTGTATAATGGAAACAATTTTCTTTTTTTCACAATACAAAAGACATTAATAAAAACCTGAAATGTTTTCATGAAAACTATTCAAACACTCATATGGGATTCTTCTTTTCCCTTACCCTTCTTTACAAGCTATGAAAAAAATTTAATACATGGGATGAGCACAAAATCTTAGTAAGGGATATAAAGAAAGAAAGCGTTAGTCATGTGATAACATAAAGACCAATAAAAATCATTTTATAAAAACTCATTAGAATGCGTATAAAAATCATTTAGTTTCCTTGAGAAATATTCACCATATCAGTCTTACAATCACCCTTACACATGGAATAAATATATCTTCAACTTCTATATCTGGAGTACCCAACACATTTGAGATCTATAATGTGGCTCACCCATCATATCTTGAGCTATAATGTGATCAACCCAACGTATTTTGAGCTATAATGGATCTCAAACCATCATATCTTGAGATATAATGGGATCAAACCAATATAAAATTCTCTAATGAATTTATCATGGTTGAAACACTTGATAAATCATTTAAACACTTGAGCATAACACATTTAGATTTTCAAAATACATTTTTTTGTAAAACCAATCACTTTTAAAATTCAAAAAAGGCACACAATAATGAAATAAAATTAATAAAAAATTAATATGTCAAAATATAATGGAAACATAATATTAATAAAGAATCATAAAATCAGGATAAACCACTCATGTTGTGTATATAAAAAATAGTATTATTGAATTTCATTAAAGAAACTTTTAAAAGTACTTTAAAAGGAGAGTCTCATAAAAATATAATTGGAGTCATAATTAATTAGAATGGAATGGATATGTGTATACAATATAAATAAACATAATAAATATAAAAAAATTCATCACACAAATAATCATAATACCACATAATGAAAGAAGTTGAAGGTTAACTCATAGAATGGAAATTGGGATAAGAATTCCCTTACTTCGAGTTCATCTTACTTAAAACATGTTTAAACTTCCTATATAATAGTTAAAAGAGTTTATTAATACTTTACATAAGAATAATAATTTTTATAAAATATTATATGATCATTTTATAACAGCATTCCACACATTTATTAATAATATTTTTTTATTTACATTGTTTCAGGTGTGTTCTTTACATGGTTTCCATGGTCGGTTTGTACCATATTTCCTTTTCGAATGGAAGAGAATCTCAAGAAGCGGAATGAGTTTTTATTAATATTTTTCTAGAATATTAAATGATAGTGTAAATGGTTTTGTTATCATATATGTGTAGGATCAAAATGTAGAAGTATATTTCTCAACTACTAGAGGGGGGTGAATTGTAGGTTTAAAAATATTCATTTTTATCCATAATAAATTCTGTTTTTAACAATGTTAAACAAGATGGATTGACATATCCAATTTAGTTATTAACATAGAAACTAATTTTTTAAGGATTTGATATGATAGGCCAGATAAAAAAACTTCAGACAAGTTTACATAGGGAAATATTCTACCTTAAAGTGTATAGAATCTTATTTATATAAGAGTATACAAGTATAAAAAAGTGTAAGAAAGTTACACTTCCTATATTTAACCAAATGTGGAAAAAATGAAACATGTAACAAAATAGGATAAGTATAATAAATATTTTTACCCAAAGAGAACGGTATCCAACAACCTTGTATAAAAGTACCTTGATTTATACTTTGAATAAAATCTATGTTACCTACACAAGGCTAAGCCTGATATACAATGATTGGTATCTTTCTTTCTATCCCCACAAGCCCTTGAACTCTAAGGTGATTGGAACCTCTATTTTCCTATCCCTAAAATCTTTCTATTGATTAATAACAATCGAAATCACACTAGGAAGGTTGAACAAGATGTTATTAGATTTAACAAGTTGTTCACAACATTCATACAAGGAATATTTCTGCTAATAATTCATTGAGTATCACTTCCTTCCAGAGATCAACGGCTCTCTACAAAAGACTCTAGCTTTGAGCTCATTCAAATGGCTGGGTAATTATACGAATGGATTACAATGGTCAACTTCCTCCTCAAACTGTCATATTTTTACTTGATTTTTTTAGGGACCTGCACACGTGGAACTTAAGAAATGGTTAAGTTAAAACATATTGTAAATCATTGTTTTATATAGAAAACTATGAGAAAAATTACCATTATTTAGAGTCATTAAAACATTTTGGATCTGATAAAACTAAACACTACTTTAAAGAAATAAAGTAATTGTATGAAAGTCATTTAATCAGATTCTTAAGATATTAAAAATTAGAGTCTAGATATATTGATAATTAGATTATAACATAGTATAGAATCAAATTTTTATTTCTTCAGAAATTGAAGTCCAATTTCAGAAGATATCAGAGTCAGATTTTATAAGAAACCATGTTCGGATTTGATAAGAAATCAGAGTCTGATTTCTAGATAAATCATTGTCATGGGAAATGTAAGGTTCAGAGTATAATAAAGATATGATTTTTTGACTTAAGAAAAAATGGTTAAATTTGATTTGGGAAAACATTAGATAACGCATTGAAAATTTTAGGTATGGAGAAACCCATTTTTAGGGAATGTAAAATTTTTATTAGAAAATATTTCTTTGAGAAATATAATTTTTCTTAAAAAAATGTGTGTGATTTTCAAAACATAAAAAAATGGGAAAGTCATTGGGGAACTTATTGAATAAAAAATATTCCCCTTTTTGGAAACACAAACAAGGTTTCATTAAAGAATATAAAGTACTACGATTTACATTTTTGAACTTAAAATAAATACTTATCTCCATTTTCTTTATTTAAGGGTCATGGTGAATATGACTAACTCCCCGTTAGGTTATGAAATCCCTAAGTATAATATTCTTGTCTTTTTTTATAGAAACAAAACTTTTCCTTATTTAATAATTTCTTTTTTATATAATCTCCCCATTATATAGAAATTTTCTTCCTTTAACTTGGAATTTTTTTTGATCATTCATTTCTCCCCCTTTGTGATTTTCAAAAAAAGAAAACAGGGAATGAAAAAAATTTTACATGAAAATTTAAGAAACATAAAAAATTAAACAATAGGAAGATAACACTTTTCATTAATATAAAAAATGTTTTGACAATAAAATATCAGGTCTGAAAATATTATTCATATTTATTTTTCTCATTTAGCATCAACATTTTCATGGTAGCTTTCAACTTCATCAATTATTTATGATCATCTTTAAACATCCTGATCAACTGTTCATAATCCGGAATTTTCTTTTCAAGATTTTTGATTTTATCTCTATGAGACATTAGAATTTCTCCTTGAGACTTTATCACATCTTCCCAATCTTTATGTTTTTCAACCATCTCTTCCCTGAGTTCCCTTTCCCTTTTCAGATTGAGAGAAACTTAATTTAGTTTTCCATTTAGGTCTTTATCTTCCCGTTGATATCTACCTTTCTCTTTCATTATTTTCAATGAAATAATTATTGAAAGAATCATTATCCTTTCATCATAATTGTAAAAGGAATCTTTGACTAAGATAGTGAAATCATCATAAATTATAAGATCATATATAAATAACTTTGTCTACATAGTTATTTCTTTGTATGATCTCCTATGAGCATCATAACTGATTTGAAAAGTCTTGAACTCTTCTCCATGTTTGATGAACTTTTCCAAAAAAAGATTTGTGGAACATGATTTCTAATTGACTACTTCTTGAAGAAGTTGGAATCTAAAATCAATTCTTGGAAATAAATGGATGGAATTCAAAAACTTCTTCAAGGATTGAACCAGAAAATCATTCCCTAAGGAAGATGAAGAACCTAAGATAAATTCTTTTGTTTGAAAGGGAACTCTATATTGCATATCTTCTTTCCTATTAGAATTTACAGAAAAATCATAATTGGATTTTTTAAATACATATTTCTCTAGGGAATCAAAAAAAACTTACGTACCTTTCTCAACCTTTGATATTTCATTGTAAACATTCTAAGTCTCATTCTCACTATCAGAAACTTGAACTATTTTATCATCATAAACACCAACTTATTTATTATAAACTTTATCATCAATTTCATTTCCGGTCTTGTTGTCATCAACTACATGAACAATATCATCACTACTTCTTTAATTATCCTAAGAAACATTATCATTCTGAAAATATTTTTCTTTTAAAATTATATCAATGGATTCAGCTTGAGAAGTTTTGATTGAAAACTTGTCAGAAGGGATTTTATTCTCTTGATATTAACCACTATTCTTATCACATCATCACTTTCCTATTCATCATCCTATTCTTCTTCTTATTTGAATATTTATTATTCTTCAACTACAGGTTCCCAAATTGAAAAATACTACTTTATCTTATCTGTAACTGAAGTCTCAATTGGTACTATTTCTTGACAGAAATATTCTGGTATTTGAACTTGTTCAGATTCCTTCTCGATATCTCTATAAAAATATTTGATAATTTTAGACTCTGAATTTTTCTTCTTCAACTTCATCTCTTGGGTCGGCCTCTCAATCTCATCAGTCCCTTGGATTATTAAGTCCTTAGGCTTTCTAGGATCTATCCCAAAAACAATATATCCTTACTTCTAGTTCTTCTTCTTATGTTATATCTATTTAGAAACAACTTTCTTAGAAATATTCTTTTGTTTCATTGGCTTGGGTAGAGAAGATACTGAATAAGGTGATGGTGCTTGTTATTTTGGTTCCATCTCATTAACTTTTATTTTATTAGGGGTAGGTTTGGAGCTCTCTCTAACTTTAGCTTTCTTTCTATCCACTTAATCATCCTTTTTCAGATGTTCATATCACTCTCATGTATTAACACTAAATCCAATATCCATATTTATCAGGGTATCATCACTTAACAACATTATCTTGAAGTTTTTGGCCTTTTAGTTACATGGTATTTTGAAGGATTCTAAACACAAGACAATGATCTTGGACATGATCATTGGGTACATAATGATTTGAGACTTCAATGTTCCATTATTAATATGGTTTATGGTCAAGAAAATGTACTTGAAGAGGTTTATCTTCATTATATTCCCTCAAATGTCCATCATAAATATATCACATATCTTAAGAGAATCTTTATCTCTATTTCACAAAATCTGAAAAACTTGCATTCAAAGTCCAACCCATCTATGGTCTGTTGAGAGATGAGAAATCTTCAGTGTCTTCACTCGTTTAAGCCCAAGGCACCCAAAAGCCTAAACTTTCTCAAATGATCCTTACTTATCAAGAAATATGTGAGAGAAAAATATTTCTTCACCTTAATAAGGTATATATAAGATACTTATATCCTTCTTGAAAGAAAAATAATAAGTCTTTACAAAACTCTTGAATGAAAAAAATTATTTCCCCCCTTATTCATAAAACTTAACTCTATCATAAAATTCTAAAACAAAATCAGCATATACCAGATCATGATTGTTCTCCTTGGATACAAAAAGGTTTTCCCATCCATTCTTCTTTATGATTTTTTTAAATCTATGTTTCATATTTGAAAAATAAATATGGATCCACCAACAATTCTCTGAAAATTATCCAATTATTGTGATCCTTGTTTGATTCCATCAGAGTTTGTGATAAAAAGTTTAGAGACATTTAGAGTTGAAGAGAAGGGGAAAAATGAAAGGTTACTTTGAAGGGTGGCAGAGCATAAACACCAAAATACTGAGAAAACTGTTGTGGGATGTGAATAGGGGGTGATTTATATAGGCTTCATAGTGATGGTTCATATTCCTCATTTTAAACAATGGTTGAGATTTTATTGATCTGATCTGATAGATGATATCAATACCAAAGAAGGATTTATAGGATTTGATCTTTTAAGGTTTTAAGAAAAAAATATGATTTTAAGGAAAGTGTATCCAATAAGGTTTTCATAAAACATGATTGAGAAACCAACAACCAAAAATGAAACTACAAATATTTATGTAAGGAAACGTACCTTAAAGATTTCTTTTAATGATTTGTCAGTATTGATAAGGTTCCTCTTAAAAACATAGGTTCTAAATTATTTTATTAGTGAAAGATAACATTTTAGGTTCTAAAAATTTTAGTTTCTGATTTTTTTGGAAGAGATAATATAAAAGTGTAAATATATGTACTCCCCCTATGAAAAGAAGTATTTTAATATTAAGTGATAGGTTAAAAAAAATTAATATGGAATATTACCTTATGGTTATCATTCCTAACTTTTGTTTAACATATTCAAATCTTTTGAATTATAAAGGTTTTTTAAATATGTTAGCAAGTTGATCATACATTCTGATAAATTGAAGAATTATTTCTCTTTTTAGTGTGTGGTCCCTAAGAAAGTGGTGCCTAATGTATATGTGTTTTGAACAAGATTTATGTTTAGGGTTTTTGATTAGGGTAATGTCACTAGTATTATCACACATTACACGTGTTTCGGTAAAATCTTTCCATAATGTGTGGGTGTGTGATGCATCCAAAACACATGAGCACCACAAATTCTAGCTAATATATATTTAGGTTCAGTAGTGGAAAATTGTACTTAGTGTTTTTTCTTGCATTACCTAGAGACTAATGATTCTTATAAGACATGAAATGTTTTGGATGTAATTTTTCAATCCATTCTACAACTTCCAATGTAACAGCCCAAGCTTCCATGGTATGCTTCTCCTTCAATAATGAAATATCTTGCATTGTATGTAAGTTCGAGATTCTAACACACCACGACCAATCAAAGTTGTCGTTATGAATAGTAATACCCACTTTTTGAAATTATATAAATTTTATATTTCAAAATGGTCTTCATTTTTGTATTCGGAATATCGAAATTATCCTAAGTTGATTTTTTTTGTAATTTTCTGAGATCTTCCAATTTTCTATGAATAGAAAAAATACTTAAAAACAACATTTTTAATTAAAATAATATATAGTGATAAATTATACTATTTATTGGTTTTAAAGTATAATTAGAATATATTTTTACCATTTTATCCAATGGTGATCATTAGAATTAATTTCACTTTGAAATTGGACATAAACAATTGTCAATCTTTTGATATATATTGTTTCTTAAAAACATGCTATTTATTCTGACAGCGGGAATTAATTATTAAATTAATTAATTCAACTTATATGTTTTGAAATTTTTAAAATAGAAATAATTTTTGAATTAGGAATATATATTATAGCTTAGGGTGAATTTTTGGTATTTTTCTAAAAAACTTCAATTTTTAATGAATAGTGAAACCACTAAGTGGTAAGGGACTTCGTCTCAATCTTCTTTCATTGAGGCATATTTTGTTTTAATACAAGACTTTCTTTTATATGGTGTATAAACCCCTTTGACATTTACATTTATTCAAAAGAAATCTTTTTTATATGATGCATTTTACTAAATGACAAAAGGGAATGTTTTTTTGTTGTACGTATGTGGTGACAAAGACTTCTTGGCCGCCATGACAATTATTTGAGTTTCAACTTCCTCTACAAGCCATAACATTTTATTAAATGAAAAATAAATACCATGTTTTAATTTCCTTTTATTTTGGTATTGAAAATGGTTTTGATAATGTTTTTATTATATCAATGCGTTGTATTGACATCTTGTGATTGAAATGTGGAAATTTTATGTTTCCTTTATGCATGTTTTATGTGATACGATTATGTTATTCTTTATGATATGTTTAAACCTTTTCATATAAGGAATGAATTGGACTTAATAAGTGACGGGTGCAGCCAGATCTAGCTCCGCGATGCATCAGATGGTCTCATGAGACAAAATAGTGTCTTGGCACAAGGCCTTGACAAAATCTTATTTGTATTCTTGGCATAAGGCCTTGACTATGTGGTTATGATAGTCTGACACTATGCATTCCATCATTATGAAAGTGGTTATTGATATTGCATGTGATTATTCGACTAGTAGAACATACATGTGAAAAATTAAATGGAAATATTTCATTTTATTTTTTCTATATTATGCTGAAGTTCAAGTTTAAAAGGCTTTTGTTTTAGTTATACATTGCCTTGAATGTTTATGTTTATTTATGAAAGTTTACGCTGTATTGTTATCTTTACTGAGCATTTGAGCTCACCCCTTTCTATGTTTTCTTTTCCCAGGATGTGAATAAATATTTTATGACTGACCTACAGGGATAGTCTGAAGTGGAAATGAGTGTGGACTATGGAGACTATGTTATTGTGATTTTTAACTTCCTGATGTAATGTAACATTTTTGAATGTATCTAGTGTTTCCAAGGATACTAAACTAATCGGGCTTTTGAGATGTGATTTTTTGTGATCATTCCAATGTTACATACTAATTCACCGACACTGGGTAACTGGGTTCGGGGGGTTACAGTTGGTATCCAAGGAAGTTTAGTACTAACCTTGGAAGCTAGATTTAGATAAACTCTAATTAGGGAACATATCCCTATGATAGACTTTGAGGATTAGTATAGGAGAACTTCCTAGAATTTTCATATTATTTTGATTTTGTGAGTTTCCCAAGAAATAAATCCCTGTATGGATACGAGATGGTAGAGGCGGCTCTGGCATAGATGTACCTAGGGTTAAAACCCGAAAACACCGCTTTGATCTAGACTCGAACAGGAACTGGTGCACGACAACGGGCCTTGCTGCACTCTTGGTTACAGCACTCCCGGGGGATATGCTTAGGATAATTACCATTTTCTTTACAATCCATTATGAATGGTTTATGAGTATATACTTCCTCAAAGAAAACATTTTTATTATTATGGATTATATCCATAAATAGTTCAATTTATGTTAGCTGTTTTATAAGTACAGAATTATGTATTTCGATTCATAAACTAATCTAGTTTGTGAAATTGTTTAGAAATGGATCCTATTGGAAGGAATGGAAACCTTATCAATGCACACACTTCATGTAGGGATTTACCTCCTCCTCAAGATAACTATAGTGGAGATGGTGATACACCTGGTGCTGATCATCTTATCACTATACTGGGACAACTCACTCAGGTTATGAATAATAACCTTACTCGTATGGAGCTCCCTGATCCGCAACGTGGAGGATCAATGTTAGAACTATTCATGAGGCAACAACCACCAACATTTAATGGGGGTAAAAATACATTAGTAGCTTAGAAATGGATAAAATCTTTAGAAAAAATATTCCATTCCTTGGGGAGTAGCGAAAGGGAAAAAGTTGTCATGGCAGTTTACCGCCTCACTAGAGATGCTGATCAATGGTTATCATTGAATCAAAATGCAAAGGAAGATGGAGAAGTATCAAGTATGGAATGGAGAGAGTTCAAAGAGCCTTTCTTAGAAAAATACTTTCCTCGTGATCATGGAGCAGATATGAAAATGAAATTTCTGAGTATGAGGCAAAAGGAGGATGAGAATGTTGCAATTTATGAGTCCATCTTTTCAAGGTAGCGAGGTATGCTATAGATTATATACATAACCCAAGAAGTAATATTGATCGTTTCATTGATGGTTTAAAATCAATTCTCCATCGAGCATTGGTCTCACAATCCTTCTCGTCATACGAAGACATTGTCTCGTGTGCTATCAAGACAGAAAAGGAATTCTCTAAGTCTTATGACAACAAATTAAAGCAAGATAAGTAGAGAACAGTGGAACAAGAGACAGATAAATTGAAAAAGGGAAAAATTATTTTATATTATGCGATAATTGTGGGAAGAATCACCCCGGTAACTGCCTAAAAGGAATGGGAGTTTGTTATAAATGTGGATAAAAAGGTCACCAGGCTCGTGATTGCAAGGGAAAGAAAGAAGCTATAAATGTTGAATTCTACAATTGTAGAGAAATGAGGCATTATGCAAATGAATGCCCTAAGAGTCAGGGAAACTTACCTCAGAAAAGGACAAGGGATCAAGGCCAAGCTTATGTTGTTACTACAGATGATGTTGAATAGTTATTGTATTTGTGTTTTTGGCCTCAAGAACTATATTATGGTTATAAGAATAATGTGAAATGTATATAAGGATTGTACTGTAGTACTTGTTATTTTCTTTAAGGTATCAATATGATGAAGGTAATCTTATTTTTAGTATGTGACAATAAGAGAAACTTTACTTTGTTTGGGGAATCTGATGTTACAATTGATTTTTGGAATTTAGAGACCTTTAGAGAAAGTTTGGACAGAGGTATTTTGGATAAGTATAAAGGTTTGAATGGATTATATTTTACATTGGATACTATTGTTAATGTTATTTTTAGATATTTATAAAAAGGACAACACGCAGATCGTGTGAAAACCCGTCGCGTTAGATAAAGCTGTGGGAATTGAACCCACAACCATAGTGCGATTGAGATTTATCCCCTACCAATGGACTACGTGAAGTCCCTGGAGTGTACAATGTAGTTTTTTTTGTTCTTATAGATGAATTATAAATTTATTTTTGAAACCCTATATGGTTAGGATAAATAGAATAATTTTGAGTTCTATTACCTTTTGGAGTGAAATGTGGGTTTATGGTAAAAATTTAGTAATGAATGAATGTCTATACGATAAGTAAGTATATTTTTTTACATTCTTAGTAAATATCATAAATAAATTCTTCAAATTTATTAAAGTTAACTTAAAACAAAAATGTTTTTGGTTAACTTTTCCTACTGGGGAATCAAAGACCATTTAACCAATCACAAGTTTGTGATCTTCTTGTAGTTAAGTTTCTCCTAATCCTATTTTCTAAAACTCTCCATCAGACCTTGATGGTTTGTTAAACCTCCATATCCATGTTTTCATAGAATCCTAGTATGGGCTATCTTGGGTGACCTTTGTACTTCTCTTTCTTTCTTTTAAAGTTATATTTTTAATAACCCTATATCTGATATGGGTTTTCCACAAAGGTATTTTCCATTTTCAACCTTTTATTTTCAAATAACATTGTCAAATTGTGAGGACTCAATTTATTGAAGGAGGGAATAATGTAACACCCCAAGCTTCCACGGTATGCTTCTCCTTCAATAATGCAATAGCCTGCATTGTATGCAAGTTTGAGATTCTAACACACCGCGACCAATCAACGTAGTTGTTATGAATAGTATTTCCCAATTTTGGAAATTATATAAATTTTATATTTCAAAATGGAATTCATTTTTGTATTCATAATATCGAAATAATCCTAAGTTGAATTTTTTGTAATTTTCTGAGAACATCCAATTTTCTATGAATAAAAATATACTTAAAAACATCTTTTTTAATCCAAATAATTTATAGTGATAAATTATACTATTGAGTGGTTTTAAAGTATAATTAGAATATATTTTTACCATTTTATCCAATGGTTATCATTAGAATTAATTTCACTTTGAAATTGGACATAAACAATTGTCAATCTTTTGATATATATTGTTTCTTTAAAACATGCTATTTATTCTCACAGCGGGAATTAATTATTAAATTAATTAATTCAACTTATATGTTTTTAATTTTTTAAAATAGACATATTTTTGAATTAGGAATATCAATGATAGCTTAGGGTGAATTTTTGGTATTTTTCTAAAAAACCTCAATTTTTGATGAATAAGGAAACCACTAAGTGGTAGTTAAAAAACTAATTTTTCTTTTAAATGAAACTTTACCACTTTTGTTAATTGAATTTCAAAAATACGACATACATGGTTGTCATTTTTAATTAATATTTGGTTCAATGGGATGAAAATAATTTTTGGTGAATAGTAACTTTTATGTTTTATTAATCACAATTAAAGGTAATTAGTGTAATTTAAGGTAAATATAATGTTAAAATAATATAAAATTACCTTTACATTTGTCCTACCCTTATTGGATGAGTAATGGCAGACCAATAAAATCCATGGGTCAACTTGGGGACCCCATAGAGCCACTTGGGTAATAAACTGACATTAATAACTTTTTATTTAAAATAAAAATAAAATTGTCACAAACATGTGTTGTTTTACTAAAAAAATTATTAAATGGGGTTATATAAGTTAACTATTAGACTATAAAAATTTATTAGAAATATTTAAAGATTTCCTACATCATGGTATTTTTTTTTTTAATTTTTAGACATTAAATAAAAAAATTTATTTATGACACCCTGATGATGCATCGATTACCTCATTAATGAATGATTTAAATAAAATGAAAAGATAAGGTAAAATATAAGACTTACACTTGTCTAAATCCTATTGGATGTGTGGATTTAGAACCCTTATCACCTAATCCTCTAAATATATCATTGTGGGACCTTTAAAATCCGAAAATCATTTTATAATAATGTAACATTTCATGACTATCCAAGAGTGCCCCTCCTCTCCTCTTATAAAAGGCCCCTACCTCTACCACCTTATTCACACCTTCAAAGACTTTTGGCTCTGCCAACCTCAGCCCAAATTCCCTCTCAAAATTCCTCCCTTCATCCTAGAAGACTTACCTTAGGCGAAAATCTCTTCAAGAAACCATTTCGGTTCAAACCGAGGGGAGTTACCCGATTTAAAGGTAATGTCTTCTCTTATGTTGTTTTGTTTTATTTTGCTTC
Source organism: Viscum album (assembly GCA_963277665.1). Classification (NCBI taxonomy): domain Eukaryota; kingdom Viridiplantae; phylum Streptophyta; class Magnoliopsida; order Santalales; family Viscaceae; genus Viscum; species Viscum album. Next base: position 462,825,325 of record OY728165.1, on the reverse strand, counting down.
TCCAACCCCCTAAACTCTTATTATTGTTTTATTTTGTAACAATACCAGTATCCTCAATATAATTGGATGTTTTTATGAGAAGGATTTTTTTTACACATACACACACCTTTTTCTAATGGTTAATGAACATATTGTTTCTGTGGGTGGCGAATTACTGCCTCACGAAACGATGATTGTTCAATCTTCTTTTAACACACCTCTTGGTGGCCATTATGATGTCACTATTTTTATATATGACATATATTATTTTTAAGTTTTCCTTATGCTTCTTTATTTTTCATTTATGGCATACCTTTTGGGTTTCCATTATGGGTAAACACGATAATTTCATTTTAGGAAGTGCGGACTACCACCCCCTCAAAGTGATTTGAATCATTAATGAAATATGTGGGACGTATAAAGGATAGAGTAAATGATATTATATATGATATTATACTGGAATTATAATATACCTTTATATCACTGTGATTTCATTCCATTAAATATGAAATAGAAATGAAAGTAGCGTTCATGTGTACGTACGACTTACCGTCTCCATGAACGGTGCATTTCATTTTTTACCTCTAAATGTTATGTAATATAATAAATGCATGTATATAATGGATATATATGATATATATGATATCTACATCATGAATATAATTCTGGATATAATGGATGTTTTACCACATGAACAACTTGTAATTATAAGATGTTTATTTTTGACTCAAGTACCAAAGATCGACAAAACGACAGTTATTAACATAAATAATTAAATAATGTTCAAAACATGGTAATAAGTGATATAAAAGGAATAATTAACTTGAAAAAGGTTCTAAATAAATTAGAAATTAACTCTAGTTTATTATTCAGGAGATTAAAGAATGATCGAGGCAAGACTGGCATGTGGTAAGGGACATCATCTCAATATTCTTTCATTGAGGAATATTTTGTTTTAATACAAGAATTTCTTTTATATGGTGTATAAAACCCTTTGAATTTTATTTTTATTCAAGAGGAATATTTTTTATATGAATTGTTTTACTAAATGACAAAACAGAATGTCTTTTTGTCGTACGTATGTGGCGAAAACAACTTCTCCGCCGTCGTGACCATTATCTGAGTTTCGGCTTCCTCTAAAAGACATAACTCTTTTTAAATGAAAAATAAATACCATGTTTTAATATTCTTTTATTTTGTATTGAAAACGGTTTTGATAATATTTTTATTATATCAATGTGTTGTATTGATATCTTGTGATTGAAATGTGGAAATGTTATGTTTCCTTTATGCATGATTTATGTGATACGATTATGTTATGGTTTATGATATGTTTAAATCTTTTCATATAAGGAATGAATTGGACTTAATAAGTTACGGGTGGAGCCCGCTATAGCTCCTTGATGCATCGGTAGGTCTCATGAGACAAAATAGTGTCTTGGCACTAGGCCTTGACAAAATCATATTCGTAGTCTTGGCACAAGGCCTTGACTATGTGGTTATGATAGTCTGGCATTATGCATTACATCATTATGAAAGTGGTTATTGATATTTCATGTGATTATTCGACTAGTAGAATATCCATGTGAATAAGTAAATGGAATTATTTCATTTTATTTTTTTCATATTATGTTAAAGTTCAAGTTTAAAAGGCTTTTTTTAGTTATACATTGCCTTAAATGTTTATGTTTATTTATGAAAGTTTCCACTCTATTGTTATCCTTACTAAGAATATGAGCTCACCCCTTTCTATGTTTTATTTTCCCAGAATGTGAAGAAATATTATATGACTGACCTAAATGGATAGTCTGAAGGGGATAAGAGTGTGGACTATGGAGACTATGTTATTGTGATTTTTCCATGTATGATGTAATGTATCATTTATGAATGTATATAGTGTTTCCAAGGCTACTAAACTAATCGGTCGTTCGAGACTTGATCTTTTGTGATCATGCCAATGTTATGTAATAATGCACCGACTCTAGGTAATGGGGGTTGGGGTGTTATATCCAAAGCTAGTATCAGAAAATATTTTTAAAACAAAATCATTTCCAGAAGAATAGAAAAGTCTTAAATCCATGGTTCCCTTTAAATAGTGAAAAATAAATTTTACTACTTCTAAATGGGATTATTTTGGATTATATTGATATCTTGCACATATGAATATTGAAAAAATTATGTTTTGAAGACTAGATATGAAGTATAATAAACTTTATATCATACCTCTAAAAGATGTTTGATCTATTGGTTTCCCATATTCATCAGGATCAGGAGTGTTTGCGGAACCGATTGGAGTATTGTTACTTTTAGTGTTTTTATATCAATATTTCTTAAAAAAATCTTGGATATACTTATGTTGAGAAATATAAATTCCTTCTGGTTTTTAGAAATTTTAAAACCAAGAAACATGTTAACTCACTCAACATACTTATTTAAAACAAAGATTTTATGAGATTCACAAATGAATCAGTTAAAGATTTATGAGTTGATCCAAATAAAATGACATCAACATAAATTTTAACAATCAAATCAATTTTTTATATTTTTTTTTATAAAAATGGTTAGATTAGTAGTTCTCTTATTAATTTTTTTTTGTACCAAAAATCCTGCATGTCAATCTCACCAGGCTATAGGGTCTTGTTTAAGTTCATATAAAGCTTTGGTAAGTTTGTAAACATATCCAGGGTGTTTTGTGTCTTTAAAACTGGAAGGTTGTTCAATATAAACATCATCTCGAAAAAATCCATTAAGTAAATAACACATCAAGTCCCTTTGAAAAAGTTTGAAATTGAAAAATTATACAATGGAAGGTATAAATCGAATAGATTCAAGTCTAGCTACTTGAGTATATGTTTCTTCATATTCTATTCATTCTTTTTGTAACTTCTTTGTTATCTTAAAAATTAATACGTTAAATGATAAAAATCCAAACTTTCTTCGATTTGGTAATGTTAGAAAGTAAAATCTTAGGTATCCACATTTTCCTTGAAAAATGTGATTTATGAAAACCTATGGATTAAATTTTATTAAAAGAAAAAAATATCACTCATTTTCCACCACATTAATAATTATGAAAAAGGAGTACTTTGGGGAACAAAATAGTTATCACTAAAAAATATTTTTGAGTGAGAATAACCAAATCCAGAACTATTCCCCAGAGGATGAAATAGTGAATACATTTTTTCAAAACCTTCCTTACCATGAGTAAATTTTAACCAATGTTTTTTATGGAAAATATTACATATTTTAGTCTGATGACTATATTCTTATCCTCATAGTCATTAGTCATATAATTTGAGTTTGTCTCTAAAACCTTTTTCTTATAAATAAGTTTTATAAGATCCTTAGAAATTTTATCATTTTTATAATTTACTTGTAGAGGGTTTTTTGAAACATTTTCAATATAAAGGGGTTTTTATCAATATATTTTGAAAACCATGATACTTCTTTTTCTAAAAAATAAATTCTAGAATTTTACAAAAAATGTTTCTTATTGATATTATTATTTTCATTTTCAAGTAACTTGGATAAGCTAGAAACTTAATTAAATGATGGTAATGTATTATCTTTTGATGAGGATGATTTTTCATCTGATGATTCATAATATTCTTCCTTAGGAAAATTAGCACTTAATGAAATATTTTTTAAATATTTAAAATTGTTTGCCTTAGTCACGATTGATTTTCAGTATGAATTATAGCAGTAAGACCAATATTACTCTATCCAGAAGATTCAATATCTGATGATTCATCAAATGAATATCCGCCACTAGTAATCCTGGTGTCATTAGATTTGATTACATTCTTAGAATTATACATATGGCACTTCTTCTTGTATATTTCTTAATGTCTATCCTTTCATTCTTTACATTTGAGCATAGGACAGTCTGGTCTGATATGGAAAACCCTCTTTCATTTATAAAAAGTTAATTCTGAATCTTTCTTATCCTTTGTATTTTTATTCATATATATGTATTAGAAATCTTTCTTTCCCACAATATTATTCCTTTTTTGAGCAATATTGGAATGTTTATTCTCAGAATGATCACTATCACTTGATTCAAATATAATAGTAGTTTTCTTAGATTTTGATTTAGTAACTCTTTTAGGAGTCTTGGAATTCATATGATTTGATGTAGTAGTGAAATCAATACCACTATTGACATAATTTTTCTTATTAATCTATACATCTGTCTTCATTCTGGTTTCATTCTATAGAAGTGTCTGAAATAACTCATCAAGAGTGATGTTTGAAACTTTCCTATTCTCTTCAATCACTATTCTTTTATATACCCATTAATTGGGAATAATATTTATTATCTTATCCACAAGAATCTCATCATCAAGTACTTTCTCACCCATATACTGATGGCCATTGACTATAGTCATAATCCTTTGTTGAACATTGTAAAGAGGTTCTCTATAAACATAAAACCATGGTATTAAGCTCTAAGAATATCTCTTCTTATTTTAATAAAAATGGATGTGCCAAAATGTGTGACCTCTAATTTATTCTAGATTCTATTAGCTCCTTTAGAAAATGAAATTTGAAAATAGATATTCCTAGTCATTGAACATAATAATGTATTGAATAAATTAAAGTTAAATTGATACTTTTGTTTTTCATGATTAGTGAATTGTCTTATTTCATTTTCAAAAATATTGTATTATCCAGTTAACATAACAAATCTATCCAAACTGGTATTGATAATAAAGGTCTGCATCCTATCTCTCTAGTATTCATAATCATTTCCATCAAATATTGGGGGTCTTTTATTTTTTAGGTTATATATTGATCCAATATTCTTTCCCACCATTCTATAAGAAAATAAAAAATATTATTTCTAAAAAAAATATTAGTAGAAAATATTGATACAAAATGAAAATATTTATGAAAATCATGAAAATTTAATGTTAAGAAAGAAAATTTGAGAGAGAGAACATATATGAAAGTATACGTATTTCAGTGACCTGCTCTGATACTAATTGTAGGATCAAAATGTAGATGTAGATTTCTCAATTACAAGAGGGGGTGAATTTTTGGTTTACAAAAATTCAATTATATCATTAAGAAAATATATGTTTAACAATGTTAAACAATATGGATTTAAAAAATCTTATTTAGTTATTAACAAAGAAACTAATTTTCTTAGGATCTAATAAAGAAACATAAGACAAGTTTACTTAGGGAAAGATTATACCTTAAAGCATATATAATTATATATATATATATGAGTATACATGTATAATAAAGTTTAAGAATGTTACACTTATAATATTTTACATAATGCATTGGAAATAAAACTTGTAACAAAATATGACAAGTATAATAAATCTTTTTACCCAAAGATAATGGTATCCAACAACTTTGGATAAAGGTCCCTTGATTTATACTTTAAATAAAGTTTTTCTAATCCACACTAGGGTAATACCTAGATATGATGATTGGTATCTTTCTTGTTATCCCGGAAAGCCATTGATCTCTAAGGTGATCAAAACCTTTGTCTTCCTATCCCTGGGATCCCTCGACTGATCTGCATTAATCTAAATCACACTAGGTAGGTTGAAAAATATATTATCCTCTTGAAAAAGTTGTTCAATAAATTTGCACAAAGAATATTTAAGGAGATCTTTCATAGAGTATCACTTAATTCCAGAGATCAATAGCTCCCCACAAAAGACTATAGATTTGAGCTCGTGGAAATGTATAGTTATTTATAGGTATTGATTCCAATGGTCGACTTACTCCGCCAATGGTCATATCATTCCTTGAATTTTGGAGGGACCTGTACATGTAGAAATCAGAAAATGGTTATGTTAAAATATATTGGACAACATAATTTTATATAACATAATATAAGAAACATTAATTTAACTAAGAGACATTAAAACATTTAGGATCCAATAAAATGAAATTTTACTTTATGGAAATCAAGTAACTATAAGAAAAAAATTAATCTGGTTCTTAAGATATAGAAAATCAGATTCTAGAAATATTGACTATTGGATTATAAAATAGTAGAGAATAAGATTCTGATTTATGAATAAATAGGATTCCTAATTTAGAAGAAATTTAAGAATGGTTTTAGAAGAAATCAGAGTCTTATTTCATAAGAAATCGATGTATGATTTCAGGAGAAATCAGATTATGATTTTAGAAGAAATCAGAATTTGATTTCAGAAGAAATCAATGAATGATTTAAAAAGAAATTAGAGTCATAGGAACTATAATGTTTAGATTTAGATAAGGATAATATTTTTCAACTTAATTAAAATATGGTTAGATTTGGTTTATTAAAACATTAGATAAGGTGTTGAAACCCATAGGTAAGGTCAAAAATATTTTTTGAGAAAGTAAAATTTCCTTAAGAAAATATTTCTTAGAGAAAGATAATTTTCCCTTAAGAAAATGTGTTTGTTATTTTTAAAACATATAGAAATGGAAGTTTCATAAGGGAATATATTTACTCAACAATATGATGATTAATCATTAGATAAATATTGATGATATTTAGATCATTTTGTCAGTTATTTGATAATCACGAACTTGGTTCATCATATAACATTAATATTATCTATATATGTTAATTCCATATCATACGAGAGTACTTATTATACACATTCAAATATTTTTCAACCATTAAAATGGGTTTACAAAATTATTTTTAGGAAATAAATTAAATTGAAGACACATTGTCAATGATGTTGGTAAATCGAGACATCACACATGATGTCTTAATTTTTAGAATTTGAGGGTGAGGGGAAGGATTATGATGATGAATTGTTCCATAAAAATGAAAAATACAGTGAAAATATATGATAAAAGAGATTTCATGGATCTTGTATAATAGGATGTGAATAGATTATAAGAAAAGAAAAATAATTGGAAGGAAAATACATGAAAATGAAAGAGGATTTTTACCTCTTGATCCCTTTTTCTTGAGATCATTCTTAAGGGATTTGTTTTTAGAGTTTTGGTGAGACCAAAAGGTATTAGATATGGGGAAGATATTTGGGAAGAATATTGGATATAATTCATACAATTCTCATTGGTTGATAGGTGTGAGGGGAAGAGGGTGGTGAGTGTGGTATTTATAGTGTAAGAGAGGAGGGGCTTTCCATTAGTTTAATATTTTATCTCAAGACTATGAATAATATTGATTATTGTGAACAAAAAGAGTAAAGAGAGAGTGTGAGTTTTAATTAGGTGTGATTATATTAGTCATGAGGTACATAATATATTATTTAACATATAATGTTTATATATGGTAAATTACCGCATTTCACTATTCAAAAAAATAACGTATTTCAGAAAAATTCCACAATTTCACCCAAACCATTTTAAACATGTAGAATTAAAAAATAAACACAATTTTTTCAAAATAATTTTCTAAATAAGAGAAATTTTAATTTTAATTAAAATCATAATTTATTTGAAAAATAATAATTTTTAAAAGATAAATGATTTCATAACACCATTAAAATTAATCAAGTTCTCATAAAATTATATTATAACCATAAAAAAATATTATTATATGATTATATTTTATGAAACTAATTTTTCTTGTAAACTATTAAATTAATTATAAAATTTTAATTAAATAATTATAACTTACAAAATACCAATACTTATACTATGGTCATATTGTCACTTATATGTTGCCTAAATTTTATTTATATATTCATGGGTGAGGTTTCTATTCATTTGGATAATTTACTATTCCTAAGGGTTATATCGCTATTCATAAGGGTAAGTTACTATTCATAAGATTATGTTACTATTCACCAAAAATTATGTTGGTTCAATCAGACGTCAAATAACTTATAGATCACAAATGTGATTGTCTATTTTTTGAAATTCAAAACACCAAAATGAGAAAATTAAGTTTAATGATAACTATTTTATAATTACCTGAATTATTACAGTGCTACATAGGCACTACATCAGCACTCATAGTAATTTTTATACTTGTCATGATTAGAATTTATTATTCATGTTCTAAGATATTTCAATATAATATTTATCCAATAATATCCTTATTTAATTATTAAATAAAATTAATTAATTATATATTCCAAATTTTTCTTTAGGATATAAAAAACATCATAATAAAAAAACTTTATTTTTTTAGTATTAACAAAAATTTAATCTTTTTTAGAAAATTCTCCAAAATTCATAATAAGATAATTTCAACATGACTAATTCAAAAATTAATTTTTTTTGTCAAATACAAGTGATCAAATTGAAAAATTTTTGTTTCCAAATAAATATCAATATAATAAATTATTTATTTTGAGAATTACTATTTAAATAAAGAATACTAATGAATATAAAAAATGTTATTTAATAAAATCCTGGGCTATTAAATTTGGGATATTTATTTAGTAAATGTTTCACAATCATTTAATTCATTAATTATAGACAATTTATAATTAATTAATTTATAAACACCTTTATAAATTAACAAATATCCCAAAATACATTTTTCATAATTTATAAACAATCTATAAATTATATTATTTTATTTATAATTGAAAATATAGAAAAATATTCCCTATATATATATTATATTAAACAATATAATCGGAAACACCTTCAATCACTATCAATCATAATATATAATTGACATTACAATATTTCTAGGGTTAACCCAGTGATGTATGAATAATGTGGTGAACAAACAACCATCTTGATATGAAAACTGTTATTAAGCATGTAACATAAGTATTATATCACTCAATATAAATCCATTTTATATAATTTGGCCAATATATGAGTTTATCTTGTCTATATAGCTTTAATTCACCATGCAAGTACCTACGTAAGGTGAGTTAGTGTACTTTGAAACAATAGATTATCTTGTCTATATAGCTTTGTATAGATTATGGCTCATCGGTCAACAATTTATTGTAAAAAAAGAAAAATTGGACAGTTCATTAGAATTTATCATATCGAATTACTAAGAACATGGTGTGTTATTATAGAACACACTCCATCTATATCATTAGCGAAATAAGGGTTGAATAAGATAATGATACATTATATTGTCCATTGGACATGTAGTTTGGGAATGTTGCGTACACAACTCAAGGTGTAGCCAAATGCATGACTAGATACCTTGGGTGAGGTACATGGAATGTAAATATATACTCCATGTCTTGTTATATCACCTAGCTTGAGCCATGGTATATGCCTCAATATCCATTAGGTCACACATTTCAACTATTCCTTGAGAAACTCCATCCATTTTGGAATATTTATTGAATCAGAAAAAGATACATACCTTGAGTTGGGTGTTTGGTTGTACATTCTATGTACCCTATGGTACAAACCATGTACCTTCCCCTCTAAGGATGTTGTTTATGTTTTCTCAATATAGAGCCAACTTTAGACAATTGAGTAGTAAATTACTAGTATATTTATTTATAGAACATGGTGGTGGGGTCCTTATCACTATTATAGGCCTTTGGATGAATGAATTTGGGTTGGTTGTCTATCTTAGCATAATGGTGATGGTGATGAGAACTATGTATCAAAATAGAACATGTATAGGGAAGGTAAACCCATACAAAGCATTTAGATATTAGAGCATGAAATCCTTAGACGTATTTATAGACTGGTAATCTATAAGATTATTTAAGGGATATAGTTTCCTCGAGGATAAAGTATTCATGTTCAAAGACCCAAACTAATCATATATGAATATCACATCTTAATAGATGAATATTCATTACACAACCTAAATATCCATTCTAGAATCATATAGGACTTATGCCTTTTAAAAATTGGATACATAAAAGTATAGTTCATAAGAAAAATATATCATCTATAACTTAGTTCTTCAAAACCATCACCCTTATTGTTCATGTCATACATAATACAATTATTCATATCATGGGGATAGAAAACATAATAAATGGTGCGCTCCAATGCTAAGTAAGGGTAAAAATGGATATATCAATATAATATGGGAATAATGGAATTATAATATGATAATAAAATTTGAAAACCATACCATGCATATCATATATCAAAAACTGGAGTCATGACATAAATCATGGAAGTTCATAAAATATGAATCATAAAGGAATCAGTGAACATGAGCCATTAGATCATAACATTGGCATAATACATAGATTTGTGTCTTACATATTAGCATAGATAGAATATTTCAAGGATACACACCAATAAATTCATAACATATAGGTCTAGGGATAAACACTTGTGTACCTACTTTAGGCTTGGGATAACCTCCAATGTACCCTCTTTTTTCAGGATTAAATTACCTCTTGTGCACTCTATTTTTTGGGATTAGGATAACCTCTTGTGTACCCTCTCACCTCAAAGAACATTAATCACTACCCAAGGAATTAGAGGGAGATATAGGTCCCACCCACCACATAATGCATAATTTTTTGAGATAGAATATCATAAAACATGCATCATATCAAAACCCATATAATGTAAATGGTCTTTATAAACATTTCCTCATAACATAACCCATAGAATGAAAATGGGTTTTATAATTATATCATACATTCATCAAAGAATAACCCATAGAGAAGGTCCTTGTTTTAAAAGAAAATATCATCATCATAATCATAAACCATACAGATAAATAATAAGGATTTTAGAATTGGATTATATCCCCAAAACCCTAAGAAACACCAATGTTTTTTTGTTTATTAATATAAATTCCATAAAAATATCATTAAAACATTCCTGAGGAAAATATCTTTTCCATTGTGAAAACACATCTTTAAAATATATATTTCTTAAATATAAAAAAATTATTTATTTTAAAATAACCTTGTAAAATTTTAAAGGATGATTTAAATATTGGATTGGTCATCTTGGTGGACAATACCATTCATTTTGGACACATTAAAATGAATATTCCTTTAACATTTTTTTTATAAAAATTCAAGAGATCCATATTTGAATAATGAAAGGAAGATTCCCTTCAAACCGTTTAATAAAAAAATATGTGTATGAATTTCCTTAAAAAATAATTTTAGTTTAATTAAAAATTAATTTAATATATTTTTAGAAAACATGGACATGAACAAAAAAGGATTTTTGACTGAAAAGAGAAATAAACTTGATTTTTCCTTAAACAAATCTTCTATGAAATTGAGTATGTAAAGAGAGTAAAATAAAATTATAACATTTAATTTATCTAAATAACCATAGTATAATAATATTTATGAGTTTCAAGAGAGTTATATGATATTATATCATCATTGGAAGCATAGTCACAAACAATCCTAATAAATAATGAGATTGAAACATAAAAATTTTACCACATTGGTAACATTTGAATCGAAACCCACATGAAATAAATATCCTTATATGGAAATGTGTATCCCATAATAATAATTATATTTATAATAAAATTAATTAATGGGTAGTATATACACAACACAAAATAAATTAGTGTTGAATTTGTCATGTGTCCCATGGAAATAAATGTGTGATGAAAATACTTTAACTTAAGTATCAACTTCCTTCCTACACATTTGAATATCCTGTATAATAAATATAGGTTTATTATCAATATATTAAATAATAATTATATATATGATTCAATATATGATTTAATTATGACCTTTTTACCCATTTATTAACAATTACTTGTTAAAATCACATTTCAAGAAATAAATTATTCATTTTTCATGTATATTTTAGTTTAGTATTTTAAATTATTTTAAATTGAACCCAATAAATCATATATATAATATTATATATGATATAAATATCTTATATATTCATTTCAGTCAAAAAAAATGAAAAACGTATCACATCGCTTTGTGGAGGTTGTTGTCCACACTTACACACGAACAATATTGTAATTTACCAAAATTGTAGAAGGTAATAAAGAATATGTGATATTATAAATTTATAAATATAATATTTTCATTAATATCATTAATTAACATGACATCCATAATTATCTCCAACATTGATATTCAGTGATGGAAAACAAATTACATCGGTTCATGAGGCGGTAGTCTACCGTACACATGATCGATGGTTTCGTTTCCCACTAGATGGAAGAGGGGTTATATATTGGTCATGAAAAAAATAATAATAATATATTAGTGTTTGTGAGGTAATTATGTTATTTTATTAGTGTGTTTTAGGAATATTATAAGTATTTTACGGAAAAAATTAAATGAAAACACATGGTTAAGGACTATACCTCTTCTTCAGAGAACTCCTTTAGGATTACACCTAAATCCTTACAAAGAGGGTTTAATAACAAAAATAATGCCTCTATGATGTGTTTAGGTAATAAATTAATGTATTTGGAATGTTATTGGAATAAATAAAGGGTTTTGGAAGTATGTATAGGAGAGAATCGGGGGGGGGGGCACTTTTATAAGTGGTGGAGGACAAACATGGATTCTTTGAAAAGAGAAATGTTTACCCCAGTTTTACAAACTAAAAAATCCAAAAAAATGGATCATTATAGAACTTTATATGAGATTAGGTTTAAATATTTCCATAAAATGGGATTTGGATAAGTTTCTAGGTCATTTACCCTATAACATTTTAGTTTTTTCCCCCAGTAAACCCATTTTTACCATAACTATGTGAATTAAATTTTAGTGTTTTTACTATTAAATTTGAAAATAAAAAATCCAAACTTATTATATTATATTAATTATTATTATTAAAAGTATTTAATTAATTTTAAAAAAAATCCATTCAAATAAGTGGGAAATTTTATTTTATTATTAAACCCACAAGGCGAAAAAAACACTTTCCAAAAGATAAACTTTTTATAAGTATATAAATTTATAATTTAAAATTTCATTATGAAATTGATTACAATGACATAAATTGGTTTAATGGATATATAATTTAACTAAAATTACTTTTATAAACATATTATATTAAAATTTATCTTGTAAATGTTTTAAATTAAAAGGTAGTTTTTAATTAAATAAGCATTTACTATTCATTTAAAAACTATTCATTAAATAATAATTTCAAAAATTCTATCAAAGATTATATTTACATGTATATTTCATAAAAAATGATTATTTTTTCAAATACTATTACAAAAATTGGAAAAATTACTTTTATTATTTTCTCACAAAAACCAATAACAACATTTTTTTTAGAAAATAGTATTTTTGAAACATATAAAGACATTACTAAAAATTAAGTAATTTTTTATCAATATGATTTATTTATATAAAACCATTATACTTAATTTTTTTAAAATTTTGTTATTATTATTATATCAACAATGATTAATGGTTAGATTATAGGGGTTATGTTTAAAAAATAATATCAATAGTATATTGTGGATCATTAAAACCTGGTGTTGTATGTAACCCAAGCTATTGAATAAATAAAATTCATTTTAGAAAAATCATAAAAACTCAGGTGTTCCATCTTCCCCCATAAAATGATTTTGTCCCACAAAATTCATTACTCTGATACACATAAATGTGGTTAATTATACATCATCTTATCTTCAAGTACCCATGTAGCTTCTTCAAATTGGTGGTTTCACCACAAAACATTTACCAGATGAGTGGCCTTTTTTGTAGTAGTTTCTCTCTCTGATATGGTGTCTCTGTTGGGTTTTCTTAGTATAAATTATCATGTTTTAGTGGTATTACCTATGAGTTTTTTCCATTTAATAGATTTTGTAAGTAATTACTTAGGAGAGATACAATGAACACATCGTATACATGAGAGAGGTTTGGTGGAAGTGTTAATTTATATAGTACCATACGGATAAGATCAATAATTTCAAAGGGACTGATATAATTGGGGATTAGATTTCCATTCTTTCCAAATATCATTACCTTCTTCCATGGAGAAATTTTTAGAATCAAATTTTCACTAACTTCAAATTTAATATCACACTGATGATTGCTAGTATAACGTTTTTATATAATTTTAGTGGGATTGAAATGATACTGAATTTTTCTAACATTCTATTCTATTTATCAGACTAGATCAGGTAAAAATATATTTTATTCTTTGACTTCATCCTAGTACGTTGGAGTTCAAAACTTATTTCCAAATAGGGATTCATAAGGGGCCATCTAAATTCTCTAGTGAATGTAATGTTTTTATGAAAATTCAACTAGAGGAAGGTTTTCATCCGAACCACCATCAAAATACAAGTAAAAAGATCTGAAAATATACTATAGGTTTCGAATTATTATCTCAGACTGACCATTAATATGAGTATGATACACATAGTTTAAATTCAACTATGCATCAAGAGTTTGATAAAAAAATTCCATAACTTTTGGATAATCCTCAAATCCAGATCAGATATAACAGAATGTGGTACTCCAGGAAACCTTATCACTTAATTAATCCATATCCTATAAAACTAATCTATAGTCAAATATTCTTTGATTTCAATGATGTATGTTTATTTTGAAAGTTGATTTACAACAACCCATATAAGTTTATTACATTCAGATGTTTTGGGGAGTCCAACAAGAAAATATATAGTGATATTTTTCCATTTCCATTATGTTATGGGTATTAATTATAACATCCCATTATAATCTTGTCTCTTAGACTTATCTTTGTGACATACCAAGCACTGAGATACATATTCTTCAATATCTCTCTTTATGTCATCCCACTAGAAACACTCCTTGAAATCTCTATACATCTTCCTACTTCCTGGATGAATAGAGAATGAAGAACTCTCAAACTACTCTAATAAATCCTTAAAATATGGTATAGATGGTACTCATATATGGTTACTGAACTACATCATTTAAACATAATAATGGTTAAACTGACAAACATTTCTAACAATTTTATTTAGCTTTATATCTTCCTTTTGTGCCTCTTTTAATCATTACATTGATAGATGGTTGAACAATCAATTTAGAGAGATAATATTTATCTATTTTCTTCAATATTTTTAAATCCATCCTTTGATAATCAGTAAATATTGGATATTTTGTGATCCCCATCATAGAGAAGAAAAAATGATCCTCTCAACTAAAAGCATCAGCCACCATGGTGACTTTCCCATGGTAGTAATTTATCGATTAGTCATAATCTATAATCATCTACAACCATCTTCCCTGGTGCATGCTTAGTTTTTCTTGAATATATACTTTATAATTTCATGATTAATATATATATCACATATTTCTTTGTTAAGATAATGTATCCATATTTTTAATGAAAAATTCACTAAAACTAACTTTAAATCATGATTTGGTTAAATTTTCTCAAGAACATAAAATTTTTATGAGCCATAAGCTATAACTATATCATTTTTACAAGAAAAAATCCCAATCCATTCTTTTATGCATAACTATATATTACTTATCCTTCTACACTATAGGGTAATTTAATCTTTGGCACATTGACTAATATTCTATTGATTTCCTTAAAATTTTCATCACTTTCATATATCTAGAGGATCTTGGCTCCCGTACGAGTAAACATTGTTAGTGGGTTGGATATCTCTATAAATTTTCAAAAAACATTAGATAATATACATATTAAGCAAAAAAACATTGCATCTTAGTCGCCGTGGTAGGTCTAGTCTAACATTCAATTGCATCCATATTTTTGGATCCACTGATATACCCTCCCATTATATTATACGACTCAAAAATAAAATCTTTTATTGAAAAAATGAACAATATGTCAATTTTCATATTGTTTCTCCTTCTTTAGTGTCTTTAGTACAATTATAAAGTGATATTCATGCTCTTCCTTTCAATTTTAATATATAATAGTATCATCTATAATTACTTCCACTAAAAAATCAAGGTAATCTATAAAGACTCTATTCCTTAAATCCATGATGATAGTGGGGAATTAATAATACCAAAAGACATTACTATATATTCATAGTTCCCATATATTTGACATAATGATATCATTGGTATATCCTCCTTATTAAAACACAATTGATGATATCCATAATGAATATAACTCCTGAAAAAAGTATTTATATCTATGTAGTTGGTTAAGGAAATAATCAATACAGGGTATTAGATGATTGTTCGTGATTATGTTGTTGTTCAGTTCTTGATAATCCATGTAAAGTCACATCAATCCATCTTTCTTCCTAAAAAAAGGAAATATTTACCCCAAGGTGACCCACATGACCAAATAAGTCCCATGTCAAGATTATCCTAGAGTTTCTTCTTCAATTCATGCAAATACATAAGGTCCATTCTATAAAGAGTCATTGAAATATGTGTGGCACCAGGTATGAGTTCTTTTAAGAACTCAACTTCTTGATTTGGTTGAATAATATTCAAATATATGGAAAATATATCAATAAAATCCCATAAAATAGGTATATCATCGATGTTGAGCATCTCCATAACCTTCTGATATAAATACCCATTTTGAAAAAGAATCAAGACCCATATAAAGGGTGAAATTTCCATTGGATGTTCATATTTATCGTTTCACTAGTAAATGATCATAGGTTAGTTATATAAATATCAATTGTGACATCCCTTCCTTGTAAATTAATGTGGGATTTATATAGATAATTCCAATATATTCCTAATATAACATTAAATTTATCCATAGGGAGAATAAAAAGATTCATATGAAAGGCATTCCCAAAAACATCATATAGGGAAGTGTCATAGACCTGATATGTTATAATCATTCCATTAAGTTTTTTTATAGATAATTTATTATCTAATCATAGAGGTGGTATTGTGATACCCTTAAAAAATTATTCAGATATAAAATAATGGGTATATCTTGAGTCAAATAGTACATTATTATCTTTATAGTGGATGGTAATTGTACATTTCACCACGTCGTCCTAATAACACTCATAAAAAATAGTGATCACATGAGATTTCCCTTCATCTCTTAGCTTAAAAGGTTACTAAAATTGATCAATGTCATTAAACTTAATATTTGATAAATTATTAGCATAATTCCCATACTCCTTGAGTTTGAAACACTTAGTGTGGGAGGTTAATTATTTTGATATCTTACTTTATTTATATCATTATCTAACTTCTTCCCTTTATTTTTGAATTGTACTGCTCAATGTACTTATTTTCCAAATATGTAACATTTATTAGTTCCCCTAAGAAATTTTCCTCTATGTTTCCTTCCACACTTTGATCATGAAATAAATATCATCTTCTTCTCTTCATAGTTTTTTTATTTTCCTTTGAATTCCATTTTTCTTTTTTTATTAAAACCATGATATTAATGGGTAAATCCAATATCTATTTACACCATGATTGCACACATAATGATTCCTTCTTATCTTTTGAAGTCCCTTATGAATAATTATCTTTATAGAGTAGGGTTTAAGCTACTAAAGAATAAATAATCCTCACTATCAGGTAGGATGATAATAACAATAGGGTACCTCACATGTCTTGAAAAGTATCCTTATAAGTAATACATATTCACCATCCTTAGGTTTTAGCTCAATAAATTCCATCTCCATTCTCATATTTCCAATACGATGACTGTAATTATTGAAAAATATTTTATTAAACTCATCCTTCTCTATAGAGTCAATTTCATTATTTTTTCTTGTATTCGGGATATGAGTACACCATTGATCAACCTAACTTTTCTGATTATAGACAACCAAAATGGATTTTTCATTCTCTAAACACTAGAGAACAAAAAATAAAATTTCAGTGGTATTGATCCATTTCATGAAAAATAGTGGATTAATATAACCACTAAAGGAAAGTGGAAGTTTCATCTGGAAGGACTGGATGCAATAATTTGCCATCATTTTATCGATTGGATGTACCGTATAATTCATAGCCCAAGAATATTATATAAGTAAAGAAAAACTATTTGTTATTTCAACTCCTATAACATTTGGTTACTCAAGAAGAAAATCATTTCATTTTATATTGCATTTAGATCTAAAATAATTCATTTAGGTTTCATCCATTTTCTATGAAAATATTATAGTGTGAGAAATAATATTCATCACAGTAAACCAGATAATCATGAAAAATCACTTATAAGATGTCAAAATGATGACACCTCTTTTTAATATATGACTCATTGGGATTAAACTAGGAAATTGATGGTCATTATTCAAATCCTTAATGATGGTTCATAAATATTTTGTGAATTTACAAATCATATCCCTTGGGAGTGTCAAACTAGGTGTGTATAAAGACACATTTTTGTGCACAAGGTGGAGATCGAGTCTAACTCAATGCAATTTTTCAGAGTTATTACCCCTAGGTTTAACTATTCTAGAGCCACATCCACCTTTAGTATCTAAACATGGATGTACTTTATTAGAAACCACTCACTATATCCTTCACCAAAATTCTAGTACATTTTCCAATAATTTGAATTAACCTTAAATATATCCTTTGGAATCTCACTAATTGTTTCTCATCCTACTATATAAAGGTTAACTAAACCATTCTCTAATACCAACTGTAAAGACCCACACTTATCATACATAGATATCACATCATTATTGTTGAATATACATTACATAAAATAATGATCCATTCCAGAATCGTATGGGTCTTGTGCCTTCCAAAACGTTGACACATAAACAACTAGTTCATGAGTGAAGTACATCATCTGACACTTAGTTATTCATAACTATAACCATTCATATACATATCATACATGATACCTTTATTTAAAACCTAAGAAAATGAAACATAAGAAGGGGTGAACCCAAATTCTCAATAAGGTTAAACAAGAGAGATATTAATATACAATGTGCATAAGAGTATTATAACATGATAAAAACATTTGAAAACCATGCCCTTCATATCATAGATTATAAAATTGAGTCACTTAGTAAATCATGGAAGTACATAAGACTTTAATCACAAAGGAATAAAATAAAATAAACTTATGTTAAGGATAAACAAAAAGACATTTACAACAAGTTAATATTGGTACAACCACCCTTGTAGCTTCTTCAAGCTTGGGATAATATATCTTCTACCCTATTTTTTCAAGCTTAGAATAACCTCCTGTGTACCCACTTTTTCTGTCTTGGGAGAACCTTCTATGTACACAATGATCTAATAGAACATTATTCATAAACCATTGCATTTGAGGGAGATATAGGTGTCACCCATAACATAATCCATACATTATTATTACACAATATCATAAAACATTCAACATATTAGATCCCGGGGGAAAGAAATGGGTTTCATTATCATTTTACGCTAGCATATCATATAGAAATAAAATATGTTTCATAATCATATCATCAATTCATTATAGAATAACCCATGGAAAAGGAATGAGATTCATAAAAATATATTCATTATAATCATAAACTATCTAGATAAAGAATAAGGATAGTAAAATTGGATCATATCCCCATAAAAACATAAACAACAACAAAGGTTATTATTTTCAATGAATATAAATTCATTAAAAATATAATTAAAAAATTATTTAGAAAAAGATAATTTCTATTTTGAAAATAATTATAGAAAATCTAAACATTAATCAATTGTTTAAGAAAAAATTTTTATTGAAAAATACATAGATAATTTTAAGGTAGTGTTTAAAAATTTAGTGATAATCACTTTGAAAAATACCATTTATTCTATACAAGTTAAAATGAATATTCCATTCAAGATTTTGGTAAAAAATAAAATGATCCTTATTCAGAAAAAGAAAAGATGATTCATATTAAACCATTTTAAAAAAAATAATTTTTAATAATGTATTTATAAAATAATTTTATAATATTTAAATATTTCTTAAAATCATTTTTATTAAACATAGACCTGAAAGAAAAAAGGCATTATATTGAAGAGTAAAATAAATTAGGTTTATACATAAAATAATTGTTTTCTATATTGAGTAAATAAAGAAAGTATAATGGAAGGTAAAAACTTAATTTAAATAATTAACCATAGTATAATAAACTTCATAAGTTTCATTGGAGGTATATCATAAAATCCCATCATTAGAAGCATAATCATAAACAATCCTGATAAACAATGGGATTTTAGCATAAACATTTTCAAATTTGGTAAATTTGGAATTATAATCCTCATGAAAGATAAAACCTTATACGAATATTTATATCCCATAGTTATCATTATAATAATCATAAAATTAATTCATGTGTATTATATCCACCTTATAAATTAAACTAGTTCTGAATACAACATGTGTCCAACAAAAATAAAAGTTATATTAAAATCCCTTACCTTAAGTCTCAACATTATTCACACATTTTATAATCTTATGTTTAATAAATATTGGTGTATTATAAATTTATTATAGAAAAATAATTATATATCATACCATATATGATTTACTTATGACCTTTTATTACCCATTTATTGTCAATTCCTTGTTAAAATCATGTTTCAGGTAATAACTGCTCCATTTTTCATGTATGTTTTCGTTTGGTATTTAGAGTCCTATTTATTTTATAATGGTATCGTCATATAATAAATTTTTACCATGATATAAATATAATACTTATTTTTTTATATAATTATTAAGAGTAATCTGTTAAATTTAGTGATATAAAATGAATTCCACCATTCATGGAGACAATAGGTTGTATGTATGCATGAATATTGTTTCCATTTTCTCAACAGATAGAATAAAAGAACATTATTTATTGATTGAAACTTTGAAAAATAATTTTTTCATTGTATGTATCATATATATATATTAATTTAATTAATCCTTATTATCGTCCATGAAACAATAAAATGGAAAATGTAACGTATAACATCCTGGAGGTGGTAAACCACATGTACACATGAGGGATGGTATTATTTCGAAAAATAATGGAATATAAGTAGTTAGATTCTATATAATATGTTCATAAGTATAATAATGTCATGAATATCATATATATATATATTTAATCCATCAATATCTCCAACTATGATAGGCAGTGATAGAAAAAAATTTACATCAGTTCGGGAGGTTGTAGTTTTCCATACACATGATTGACAGTTTCATTTCCCACTTGATAGAAGAGGAGATTTATGTAGATAATTACACTAAAAAAATAACATCTCACTATATTTTTTGTAATTATATTTATATATCATCATGGTTTAAGAATATTTAAAGGTGTTAGAGGAAGAAATAAAATGAAAAAACATGGTTAAGGATAATACATATTCTTGATATACAGAATGGGTTTGGGTAGGTATTGGCTGATCCAAAAGGGTTTTTCAATTGTGCAGAGGAGAGGATAGGGGTTCCCTTTTATAAGTGGGGGAGAGGACACACTTGGGATTTTTTAAAAGATAAAGGCGTACCCATGTTTTAATCATTAAAAAAGATTCAAAATAAATCATTATAGAAGCTTATATGGTAAATTCTTTCAATATGTCTACCCAATGGTATGTTTAAGAGTTTTTAGTTAATTTTACCTGTTATATTTTTAGTTTAACCATCGCTAAACCCGTTAAAACATTAACTGTGATAATTAATTTATACTATTTTACTATTAATTATAACCAAAAATTAAGTTTACCTTATTATATATTATTAATTATTATGATTAAAAACATTCAATACATTTTTCTAAATTTCATCCACACATGTGGAAAATTTTATTTTAAAATTAAACCTGTAAAGAGGATGAAATATCAATTTTCTAAAGACAAAAGTTTAAAGAGTTTGGAAAATTTTAATATAAAAATTCAATATGAAATTTATTACAACGAAATAAATTGGATTAATAAATATATAATTTTCATAATTTTACTTTTAAAATCATGTTATAATAAAATGGATCTATTAAATGATTTAAATGAAAAGGCAGTTTTTTTTATCAAAAATCAATATTTATTATTCATCAAAAAATTATTATGTGTAAAAAATTATCAAAAAATCACTCAAAGATAATTTTTAAAAGTGGATTTAAAAAATTATATTTTTTTAAAATAATTTTTCTAAATGTGAAAAATATTTATTATGTTATTTTTTCACAAAATGAATTAAAAACATTTTTTCGAGAAAATATTATTTTGGAATGAAATAGAGACTTTACCAAAAAATCAAGTAATTATTTAACCAATATGATTTTTATATAAAAAAATTAAAATTAATTATTTTTTTAAATTCAATTATTCATATTAATTCCACTTAGTTTAAAAGTTAGGTTATAATGGTCATGTTTAAATAATGATATTAATAATATATTGTTATTCATTAAAATAGAGTGATACTTATAACACAAGCTAACGAAAAAATTCCATTTATTTGTAGAAATATATTTCATAAAAATTCATGGTGTTACTTCAGGAATGTGGTAATTCAAGTTAGTATTTTATGGTGCCCATTATGTCAGATTGTGGCCCAATGAGACTTTAGTATGATTTTGAACTTTGGGAATTTCCCACCTTATACACCCCTCTGAAGGATGGGTGCATGTGGTTTGGATAAATGGTTTGGGAGTTAGTTGGAAACTCTCATTACACTATGATATTCATGGATAGTTTGTGTTTTGGGAAATATATGTTCTCTTTCCCCTATATAATCTTTTGACTTTCCCTGGGAGATGGAGTAGGTGATTATAGAGAACTATTATGGCATTATTCCATCAGACCACTAATTATGATTACCATGTGATGTTTGTAGTTTGGATATGATATTTGGGTACTCTACAAATATTATATCTTATGATGACATGTGGGTTTGACATTATTTTGATGGAGTTATTACACCCTTAGATATGTAGGGTGCATGTCCTCATTACAATGTGGTAGTTTTTCGTAGCTCCCTCTTTATGGTTCAAGATAAATAATATGTGGATGAAGAGAGAGGTATCATTGGTTGATCTTGCCATTTAGTGAGGATAAATATCCTCTGTGAGGTTGGTAACTCCATAAGATAAACTTTTCTCATTGATGAGTCACAATTCCCTCATTTAGTCATTGAACCAGTGGTATGATAATGATGGTATCTGTGCTTTATGGATAGTTTGGGTGTTTGAGGACTTAGGGTGTATAGAGTGCATGGGGTTTCTCCCCCAGGGTATTTCTCTATAATGGAGATAGGATGAGTTAAATGGGATTAAACATATGTATATTTGATATCCTTATTTGGGAATAACTAGGTTTATTCGATATTTTTGTCCAAGCATAGACAAGGAGGTGTCTTCCCTCTAGTACAATGAGGTAAGGAACTCCTCCATGTGATAGGGTGTAAGTCACTCATTAGTTGGGATAGAAACCCCCATCTATAATTCTATCATTCTTGTGTTGAAGTAACCATCTTCAGTTATATTGAGGATTCTATAACAAGTGAATGAGGGTGATTACATGGGCCATATGTGCCTCAATGTATTGTGTTTGGGAACAATGATTTTCCTATGGGTTCTCCCAGTTTCCCTGTGTGATGTATATCAGAATAGGTGAGTTTATAATGAGTTTCTCATGGATGATGATCTATTTGGTATGAGATTGTTCTAAATACTTCCCAGGGGTTTGATATAGTGATTTTGTTTGGGGTCATCTCATGTAGATGGAGGAGCAGGACATTATTTACCCTTGATGAATGTGATGTATCTATCATGGATAGGTAGAGGAAGTTTTACCATGTGGTTAATTAGTTGGGAAGTGTTTCTCCCAAGGTTATAGGATTTTTTAGGGAGTCCCCATTTAATAGTGAGATTTTATATTGGGGGTTATCCCTATTATAGTTCCATCATATTGTATCAGGGTCCAATTAGAAAGTATAGTTAGAGATTCTTCATTGACTGTTGTTACCCCCTCCCCCAATGATAGAGTTTAGAGGTTTTACAGTTAGAAACACTATAATATTCTAACATGTAGAAATTTTTTGTTTTTTATGGTATACCACTAAGGAATTTTTCACTCACTATTACACATGATTTGGGTCCACACTTATTTTGTTTGTGTAAAAGTGTATAGGTTTATGGTGATATTAGTGGCTATAGATGTAACACCCCAAGATTTTATGAAAAATATTCTTTTTAATTTCATTAATGTCTTGTGTTGTACTCTACAACAAAAGGATTTTGCACAACACTCATCCTTGACTTGCCTTTCATTACACACAATCATAGCGTGTGTAGTACGCAATACCGAATTTCACTAAACAACGATATGCTATTATTAAAACTAGCCGTTATGAATATTAATAACCACTTTTTGAAATTTTGTAAATTTTATTTTTCAAAATGGACTTCATTTTTGGATTCGGAATATCGAAATTATCTTAGGGTGAAATTTTTGGTACTTTTCGAATAACTTTCATATTCTGATGAATAGTGAAAATTACTAAATTTTAATTAAAAACATCATTTTTAATTGAAATAATTAATAGTGATAAATTATTAATTTGAGTGGTTTTAAAGTATATTTATAATATATTTTTACAATTTAATACAATGTTGGGCATTGGATGTAATTTCACATTTAAACCAATTATAAACAAGTGTCAATCTTTTGAAAGTTATTATCTCTTAAAAACACGCTATTTGTTTTGACGACGGGAATTAATTTTTCAATTAGTTAATGTAACTGATATTTTTTGAAATTGGTAAAATAGACATCATTTTTGAGTTCATAATATCAAATATAGATTAGGCCTAATTTTTGGTATTTTTCTGAAAACTTTCATTTTAGATTAATAGTGAAACCACTAAGTGGTAGTAAAAAAAATGAATTTTTCATAAAACTTAATTTTACCAATTCTGTGAGTGGAATTTCAAAAATCTGAGAGACACGGTTGATGTCAGTAAGTAATATGTGGTTCAATGAGATGATAATAATTTTTGGTGAATAGTAACTTTTTACTTTTTTTACCACGGTTAAAAGTAAATAGGGTAATTAAGGATATTATTATTACCCTAACACATCTACTAATTCTATTGGATGAGTGTAATTTGACCAAAAACAACCTTAGGAATAAAATATGACCATTTAGGCCCACTTGTATTAGATTAGGACATTTATTATTATTTAATTCAAAGAAGAGTTAAAAGAGTTAAAATCAATGTTTATTTACTAAACATTTTTAATATAGGGTTATACATAAGATAAATTCGATTGTAAATATTCATTAGAAATATAATAAGATTTACTACATAATTATATTTTATTTATAATTTTTAGACGCTAAATAAATTAATTTATTTATAAAACAATGATGATGCAGTAATTACCATAACAGTGAAAAAGTATAATAATTGATATTATAAATACCCAAATAAATATATTTTGAGACTTTTTATGAATTCCAATAATTTTATAGGTTATTATGTCATTTTAGTATTGATTTAATTAACTTTTTTCGAACTAATCATTCATCTATGTGTTTTACAAAAATCAATTACAAAATAGTGTCAAAATTGACATAAAATAGTTTATAAAAACAATATTATGTTATTAATTTTTATTTTATTCCTAAAAATCTAAGGTTCAGTCAAATGACTTAGATAAGGTTATATATATTAATAATAAACAACTTGGGGTTCTTTTGGCTTGCTATAGTAAGTTTATTAAGCTTATAGTTTAAGAACACAAGAAGACATGGTAAAAGTAAAATTATTTAACTTAATGTTAAATCTAAATGATAAGGTTACAATAGGAACCTAAACTTGTCTAAATTATATTGTATGAGAGGCTTTTTATCCATCCCCACATTAGCTTCAAAATAAATCAATTTGGAGCTATTTAAAACCGAATATGACTTTATAATAAAATAATATTTTCAGTTTTTCAAAGGAGCCCCTCTCCTCCCTTATAAAAGGGCACCTCCTCCCCCTCTTCCACACACCACTTTGAGCCTTCAAGCTCGGCCAAACCATGACCAATTCTCTTCTCCACTTACTTAGCAACATCCTAGAGGTTCTGGTATTCTTCAAAGACCAATTGTAGGGTCCTAAAAGGAGATCTCAAAGAGGCGCTTCAAAGAAGAGGTAATGTCTGTCACCGATTCATTCAACTTTATTTCTTCTTCCACTTATTCTACTTAGGTTGTTTAATTATGAACTAATAAAATCAGTATCACTAATATACTGATATGTTATTATAAGTATTAAACAACCCTATTTCACCATCTATCCATCCTACGGAAAACGAAATCACCACGCGTGCGTACGTACAGAATACCATCTCCACGCTGTGGTGAAATCTATTTTCCACCACCACCTTACTTGGATGGGTATAATGGTGTAAATAATAACTATATATGATTATTTTAAAGTGATATTGATTCTGAAATAGTATACATACAATCCAATACAGTCCCATGATCATGAGAATGATATCATCGCTCGTGCGTACGTACGGACTACCGTCTCCACGACGCGATGGGATTCATTCTCCACTTTAACCATTCATGAATGATTATAAAGTATTTATAATAAGTAATCATGAAATATATGACATAATAATGATACTGTATTTATGTGTATATATATTTATGTCATATACTTAATTCCATTCAACTCAATAAGGAAACAAAAACAGCGTTCATGCGTACGTACGGCCTACCGTCTCCATGAACGGTGTATTTCTTTCCATTTACTGATTTATTATATATATGTATATTCTGAATATATATTATATATAAATAATGTATTATATTCTGGAATTAAGTAATCATGATCTAAGTAATCATATGAATAATTACAAGTCAAAACATGGACGACAAATGAAACAATTTTACCCAAAATGCTCTTTAACATGGAATTTACAAAAGAACGGGTACTATAAAATCATAAGTAAACTATATATGATATCATAATAATCGGTATGATTCTATAATTAGTCAATGACAATATTTAAATCATTATACAGGAGGTTCGGTCACTTACGAAGCAAATCGGACCTATGGTAAGGGAAATATCACAATCTCATTTTTATCCGAGATTGTTTATAATTTGAAATTTACTGGGGTGTATTTTATCATCCAAATCCATGACTCCAAAATATGTAATATTTACATCATTATACAATAGTTTATATCCAATTTTACCCTTCGATGACTTTTTAATAAAAGATGTGAAAGGAATCTTTTGTCGTTTTTTGTACGAGGTAATTTTTGACTTTTCCGACAAAAGTACGAGAAGAACGTTTTCTTTTAACTTATACGGCAAGAATGGATTTTTAAAACATTATTTCCAAGAATCTTCCTTTATAAGTTTTCATGTTTATTGTTAATCAACTTCTTTTAGTTTAGAATTGTATGACATGTTAAGAAAGGAAAAGTGTTTTTGAAGTAGAAAGGATATTTTCCTCAAGAATGGAGTTCAAGTGTTTTATCAAAATTATTTTCCATATAAGATAATAAAGGTTTTTGTTTATATACCTATTTTTAAATTGATTTTATTGTGTTGTGATGGAATTATTTTTATGAATTCCTTTATCTTATATGAGTTGTTTTATGGTGTCATGATGTTTAAGATTTCCATTTTTATTGCATGGGTTATGCTATGATGTATGGTTTATGATTTTGTGGCACACATAATAATGGTATCATTATGAGATGGGTGGGACCTATATCTCCCTCCAATGCATTGGGTAAATATTTTATATCTCATGAGATAGACATGGCTGGAACGGCAGGTTAAACCGGTTCAGTGAAACAGGACTGAAACAAGGAGTGAACTCAGTTTAGAAATGGACTTTGTCCACTAAGATAGTCTTGGTAATGAGTCTTGACTAATAAGAAATGATTCTCTATGATTATGTGTGTTTGACACAAAGTTTCATGTTTTATGTTATGATTATTGGGATTTCATTTCACTACTATGATTTATCCCATGTTATGAAATTATGATCTCTTTTGCAGGTTAAGATTTCCAAAATGTTATGTTCTTCTGAATATGATGTGATTGATTTTTCTTTTGTTTACCCTTAATGAGAATTTGAGCTCACTCTTTTATGTTTTCTTTTCCCCAGGATATAAATAAAGTTTTTAGGTAAGAAAAAAAGGGAAGATCTTTATGGGAGATGTTGAAGATCTTTCACCATGATTAGAAGATTACGTTCCGAGTTTCCAAAGACACTAAACTATTACGGTCCTTGTGTTTGTGTTTTTGTTATGTTATAAGTATTCCGCAAAAGTAATGTAATGTCCTTGTACATAAAGATTCGGGTCTCTACAGTTGGTATCAGAGGGAGGTTTAGTCAACCTTTGGAAACTAGGATGCGAGATCTTTAGTGAGATCCCTAGATATATTTCTAACGTATGTCTAGGGATGTCCCTAAGGTTAAGTATAAGTATAGGTTATAGTCCTATAATTGTGCTAACGATCTTAGAATTAAACCTAAGATGTTAGATATTGAAGGTACTCCCCCTTTATTATGTTGTTTTCCCTAGCATGATTTTTTCCTCTCACACTATTCTTTTTGGGTTTTAGACGATGGCTGGAACCCGAAGGAACCGTGTTGATCAATGCAATGGACAATGCAATTATTGTCCTCCTGAACAAACAAATGTTATGGGATATGGAGTGAAAAATCTTATTGCTATACTTACACAAGCTATGAATCATTCTGGACTTCCAAATGAGCAGAGAAGGGAACAATATTCTATTGATTCCTTCATGAGGCAACATCCACCTTCTTTCAGTGGGTCTTCTGATCCACTTGTTGCTGAAAAATGGATCAGTACCACTGAAAGGATACTTTCAGTTCTTCAATGTTCTGAACATGATAATGTCATCTTAGCGGTATATCGTTTGGAAGGTGAAGCTGATCAATGGTGGAATCTTATCAGGAATACGAGGCAAATAGTTTAAATTGAGTCCATGGAATGGGACGAGTTCAAGAACTTATTTTTTAATAAGTACTTCCCTCGTATTCTTCGAACAAAGATGGAGAAAGAGTTTCTTGAACTAAAGAAAAAGGATGATGAATCTCTTGGTATATACGAAGCAAATTTTACAAGGCTTGTAAGGTATGCATCTGGATTTATCATCCAACCTGAAAGTAAAGTTGATCAATTCTTCAGTGGCTTAAAACCAAATCTTCGAAGGGAATTAGCTATAAGAGACTTCAGTAGATATGAAGAAATTGTGCGTTGTGCTATCAAGGTAGAAATGGAAGTTGGTGTTACTTATCCATATCATAGTTTTGACAAGAAACGAAAGATGGATTTCAAGGAGAAATCTCAAAATAATGGTGAAAAGAAGATGAATGTTTCCTTATGCTCAAAGTGTGGAAAGAAGCATGGTAGATATTGTCTTAAAGGGACAAGTAAATGTTTCAAATGTGGAAAGGAAGGTCATCGGGCATTTGAATGCCGCAATGATGGGAAGAAGATGTCTAATGATGAAAACAAAGGAAGGGATACACAGAATGAACCTACTACACTTCAATGCATCAAGTGCAAGGAAATGGGGAATTATGCTAATAAATGCCCTAATCCAAGGGTTAGTGATGATCGACATGAGAAACCACTTAAGGAAAAGGACAAAGGGAAGTCACATGCGATCACCATTGGCGATGTTGAATATGACAACGATGTGGTGGAATGATTAAGTGTTTTTTAATGGGATTCCAAAATAATGTTGTATATAGTATCGTGGAATATTGGAATATTTATGTATTGGTCTATTGTGGTTTTCAATAATTTTATGGTACTGGTAACCATGAAAAGTGATTGAGATATTTTTGAAAAAAAAAGATGATATGTGCATAATGAAGGGATAAGGAAAAAAATGAAATGTTTGACAGTATTCATGAGCTCATGATTGATATAAGGACTAAGTGATATCATGGTTTGAGTATATAGAATTTTGAGGATTTTGGTATTTGGAAAGTGTTAACTTTTAACTGCATACATGTATTCACTAAGGTTCAATGGGTATTCATTTTTCAAGAGAATACATGATTAAGGCCTTAGAATATTTAGAATGTGACCAAAAAGACATATCTTATGATATATGGGGATCAACGATGGTATTAACATGCTTGTTATATGAAATCTCTAGTAATCGTTTTCACTATATTATGAGAGTGGACTGCAGTATTTTGGATAAGCCTAAATATTGGAATGGATTATGTTGGAAATAAATTAGTATTGTTTAAGGATAGAAGTTTTTTTGATATTATTGATGTGATGTTATATTAATATAGTTTTAGAAAAAGGAGAACCTACAGGATGGGTGACAGCCCATCACGTCGGACAAGGCTGTGGGAATCGAACCCACAACCGAAGTGCGACTGGCCTTTATCGCCTACCACTAGCCTACAAGAAGTCCCTGTTTAGTAGAAAATAGTTTTATTATATTAATCTGTATGATATATGAAGTATAAGTCCATTTTAGGAGCCATATATGATTAATCTCACTATAGATGGACTTATGTATTTTTTGAGAACTTTTCTAAACTTTTTTTTGAGATAGATGGATTGACCCGTCATTCTATCACATGATCTACTAACACATCACGAATGACAAATTCAACTTCATTTATTTAAGAGATGAAGTGGAAATTGTCCAAAGAAAGACCAACGGTGAAACTATACCAAAATCACGAAAGTATTTCTTCTAATTCCAATTTCATCAACTTTAGGGAAATGATCTTGAAAACAAAAAATGTTGTCCTAGAGCTCTTATATCAGATGAATCAGATGGTACATTAGATCGTCACAAATTTATGGCTTTGTGATTGGTGAGTTTTTCATAACCATGCTCTCTACCACTCTCCATCAGAACATGATGGTTAGATTTCTCTTCCATATCCATATTTTCATCTATGTGGAAACCCAGTGATTAGTTTATTTGGCTACCCGTTACGTTTCATACGATTGTTTTTAGTGATTGGTTTTGGTATTCCTTTTTACGATGTGGGTTTCTATCAAAGAAACACTCTAATAGTAAACCATTTACAACCCCGACGAATTTCGAGGGTGAAATTCATTTTAAGGGGGGTAGAATGTAACACCCCGAGATTTTATGAAAAATATTCTTTTTAATTTCATTAATGTCTTGTGTTGTACGCTACACCAAAAGGAGTTTGCACAACACTCATCCTTGACTTGCCTTTCATTACACACAATCATAGCGTGTGTAGTACGCAATACCGAATTTCACTAAACAACGATATGCTATTATTAAAACTAGTCGTTATGAATAGTAATAACCACTTTTTGAAATTTTGAAAATTTTATTTTTCAAAATGGTCTTCATTTTTGGATTCGGAATATCGAAATTAGCTTAGGGTGAAATTTTGGTACTTTTCGAATAACTTTCATATTCTGATGAATAGTGAAAATTATTAAATTTTAATTAAAAACAAATTTTTTAATTGAAATAATTAACAGTGATAAATTATTAATTTGAGTGGTTTTAAAGTATATTTAGAATATATTTTTACAATTTAATACAATGTTGGTCATTGGATGTAATTTCACATTTAAACCAGTTATAAACAAGTGTCAATCTTTTGATAGTTATTATCTCTTAAAAACACGCTATTTGTTTTGACGATGGGAATTAATTTTTAAATTAGTTAATGTAACTGATATGTTTTGAATTTGATAAAATAGACATCATTTTTTAGTTCATAATATCAAATATATCTTAGCCCTAATTTTTGGTATTTTTCTGGAAACTTTCATTTTTGATGAATAGTGAAACCACTAAGTGGTACTAAAAAAAATGAATTTTTTATAAAACATAATTTTACCACTTCTGTGAGTGGAATTTCAAAATTCCGAGAGACACGGTTGATGTCAGTAAGTAAAATGTGGTTCAATGAGATGAAAATAATTTTTGGTGAATAGTAACTTTTT
Source organism: Viscum album (assembly GCA_963277665.1). Taxonomy (NCBI): domain Eukaryota; kingdom Viridiplantae; phylum Streptophyta; class Magnoliopsida; order Santalales; family Viscaceae; genus Viscum; species Viscum album. Next base: position 462,793,633 of record OY728165.1, on the reverse strand, counting down.
ACTTTTTTTTACCACGGTTAAAAGTAAATAGGGTAATTAAGGATATTATTATTACCCTAACACATGTCCTAATTCTATTTGATAAGTTTAATTCGACCAAAAACAACCTTAGGAATAAAATATGTCCATTTAGGCCCACTTGGATTAGATTAGGACATTTATTATTATTTAATTCAAAGAAGAGTTTAAAGAGTTAAAATCAAAGTTTATTTACTAAAACATTTTTAATATAGGGTTATACATAAGATAAATTTGATTGTAAATATTCATTAGAAAGATAATAAGATTTAATACATAATGATATTTTATTTATAATTTTTAGACATTAAATAAATTAATTTATTTATGACACAATGATGATGCAGTAAATACCATAATATTGAAAAATTATAATAATTGATATTATAAATACCAAAATAAATATAATTTGAGACTTTTTATGAATTAAACTAATTTTCTAGGTCATTATGACATGTTATTATTGATTTAATTAACTTTTTTAGAACTAATGATTCCGTTATGATTTTCACAAAAATCAATTACTAAATAGTGTCAAAATTGACATAAAATAGTTTTTAAAAAACAAATATTATATTATTAATTATTATTTTATTCCTAAAAATCTAAGGATTGGCCAAATGACTTAGATAAGGTTTTATATATTAATAATAAACAACTTGGGGTTCGTTTGGCTTGTTATAGTAAGTTTATTAACCTTATAGTGTAAGAACACAAGAAGACACGGTAAAAGTAAAATTATTTAACTTAATGTTAAATCTAAATGATAAGGTTAAAATAGGAATCTAAACTTGTCTAAATTCTATTTGATGAGAGGATTTCGATCCATCCCCACCTTAGTTTCCAAATAAATCAATTTGGAGCTATTTAAAATCGAATATGACTTTATAATAAAATAATATTTTTAGTTTTCTAAAGGAGCCCTTCTCCTCCCTTATAAAAGGGCACCTCCTCCCCCTCTTCCACACACCACTTTGAGCCTTCAATCTCGGCCAACCCCTGCCATATTCTCTTATCCACTTCCTTAGTAACATCCTATAGGTTCAGGTCTTCTTCAAAGACCAATTTTAGGGTCCTAAAAGGAGATCTCAAAGAGGCGCTTCAAAGAAGAGGTAATGTCCGTTACTGATTCTTTCAACTTTATTTCTTCTTCCACTTCTTCTTCTTAGGTTGTTTCATTCTGGACTAATAACATCCATATCAATCATATACTGATATGTTATTATAAGTATGAAACAACCCTATTTCACCATCTATCCATCCTACGGAAAACGAAATCACCGCGCGTGCGTACGTACGGAATACCGTCTCCACGCCATGGTGAAATCTATTTTCCACCACCACCTTACTTGGATGGGTATAATGGTGTAAATAATAACTATATATTATTATTTTAAAGTGATATTGATTCTGAAATAGTATACATACACTCCAATACAGTCCCACAATCATGAGAACGATATCATCGCTCGTGCCTACGTACGGACTACCGTCTCCACGACGCGATGAGATTCATTCTCCACTTTAACCATTCATGAATGATTATAAAGTATATATAATAAGTAATAATGAAATATATGACATAATAATGATACAGGATTTATGTGTATATATGTGTATGTCATCTACTTAATTCCATTCACCTCAATAAGGAAACGAAAACAGCGTTCATGCGTACGTACGACCTACCATCTCCATGAACGGTTTATTTCATTCCATTTACTTATTTATTATATATATGTATATTCTGAATATATATTATATATAAATAATGTTCTATATTCTGGAATTAAGTAATCATGATCTAAGTAATCATATAAATAATTACAAGTCAAAACACGGACGACAAATGAAACAATTTTACCCAAAACGCTCTTTATCATGGAATTTACAAAAGAACGGGTAATATAAAATCATAAGTAAACCATATATGATATCATAACAATGGTTATAATTCTAGAATTATTCAATGACATTATTTAAATCATTATACAGGAGTTTCGGACAGTTACGAAGCAAATCGGACCAAAGGTAAGGGAAATATCACAATCTCATTTTTATCCGAGATTGTTTATAATTTGAAATTTACTGGGGTGTATTTTATCATCCACATCCATGTTTCCTCAATATGTAATATTTACATCATTATACAATAGTTTATATCCAATTTTACCATTCGGTGACTTTTTAATAAAATATGTGAAAGGAATCTTTTGTCATTTTTCGTACGAGGTACTTTTTGACTTTTCCGATAAAAGTACGAGAAGAATGTTTTATTTTAACTTATACGGAATGAATGGATTTTTAAAAGATTATTTTCAAGAAGATTCCATTATAATTTTTTAAGTTTATTTTTAATCAACTTCTTTTAGTTTATAATTGTATGACATGTTAAGAAAGGAAAAGTGTTTTTGAAGTAGAAAGGATATTTTCCTCAAGAATGGAGTTCAAGTGTTTTATAAAAATTATTTTCCATCTAAGATAATAAAGGGTTTTGTTTCTATCCCTATTATTACATAGATTTTATTATGTTGTGATGGAATTTTTTTTTAATTCCTTTATCTTATATGAGTAGTTTTATGATGTCATGATATTTAAGATTCCCATTTTTATTACATGGGTTTTGCTATGATGTATGGTTTATGATTTTGTGGCACACATAAGAATGGTATCATTATGAGATGGGTGGGACCTATATATCCCTCCAATGCATTGGGTAAAGATTTTATATCTCATGAGATAGACATTGCTGGAACGGCAGGTTAAACCAGTTCAGTGAAACGAGACTGAAACGAGGAGTGAACTCGGTTCAGAAATGGACTTTGTCCAATAAGATAGTCTTGGCAATGAGTCTTGACTAATAAGAAATGATTCTCTATGATTATGTGTGTACACCACAATGTTTCGTGTTTTATGTTATGATTATTGGGATTTCATTTCACTACTATGATTTATCCCATGTTATGAAATTATGATCTCTTTTGCAGGTTAAGATTTACAAAATGTTATGTTATTATGAATATGATGTGATTGATTTTTCTTTTTTTTACCCATACTGAGCATTTGAGCTCACCATTTTATGTTTTCTTTTCCCCAGGATATAAAGAAAGGTTTTAGGTAAGAAAAAATGGAAGATCTTTATGGGAGATGTTGAAGATCTTTCACCATGATTAGAAGATTACGTTCCGAGTTTCCAAAGACACTAAACTATTATGGTCCTTGTGTGTGTGTTTTTATTATGTAATAAGTATTCCAAAAAAGTTATGTAATGTCCTTGTACGTCAAGCTTCGGGTCTCTACAGTTGAGAAAGTTGAGCTAGAGAAGATAGTGGAACTAGGGTATAATAGATTCATTAATATTCATATCCATACCCAGATAGAGTTAACATAACATGGTGATCCCAATATTCCCATGTGATCAAGTTCATGTGATGACTCGGGATATTGTACATTTTATAATTTTCCTCTTATATCAATGTTTATATAGTAAATCCCTAAGATGATTAGTAAATGTACGCATTCAAATTTTACTTTTAGTTAGATTTTTATATATTTCATGGTTTTGTATATTTTTTACTTAATAAGGATATTTATATTTACTTCAGGTTGTATTGGTTAGTTCCTCTCATATGTATATTACGCCATCATAGCATTGGTAACCATCCCTTTACTTATTCGGATTGGGATTCAGGTGTCACACTCAGCCTACTGTCATCCTTGGAAGGGACCCAATGGATTTGGTCATATCATAGTGGTCTTAAAGATGGTTTTTCCATGGGATTGAGTTTAAAGATAGGTTTTTATGGATTTGGAATGAGACTTATGGGGAAATTTTTTGAAGGTGCTCAAATTTGGCAGAAAGACTAGGGAATAGGTTTTTATGGATTTGGAATGAGTCTTATGGGGACTTTTTTTTAAAGGTGCTCAAATTTTGCTGAAAGACTAGGGAACTGAAATAGGGTATATAAACCAAATCATTCTAATGCCATAAATTTAATAATATTCAGACTAAGTTGAGTGCCTAGTGAATTTGTTTTGGGGTACAATTGTTAGGCCCTTTCATCATGTATAGGTCAACTCATTTTTCATATAACGGTGTAACATCATTTCAGGGAGATTTCATCATGGTACAAGAATATAATTTTTTCTCATGAAATTGATTTCCAAATAGGTGATATATGGATATTATATGGCTGATTATAGTGATAGGCCTACTCATAAAAATGTGATCTCTACAGGTTTTCTCTCTCTCAATAATCCTCCTGAAAACTTTGTGGATATTAGGGTGTGATCAGGATAGTATGTAGATAGTTTTGGTATGCCACCTAATACTAGGGGTGTGAGATCCTCTATCTCATTATATATATAGTTTTTGTATCCCATCCATATTCTTAAATAATACAATCCTTTAATTTTAGTTTATTTTATATGTAGTGTTGTTATCCCCCACAAACAAGGGACAAGAGATCCTTAACTTATGAAGCAAGTACCACACCCATCTAAGAGAATAGTCAGGGTGGGAGATCCTCTAATAAGATAAAAAATCCATTAAATGAGGTGTCTTATAGTGAGGCGTGAGTCCCTCATATGTGATCATGGATTTTGGTACTCCCTCATGGATATAAGGTTGGGAACTACCATATATGAGGATCGAGTTCTCCATTTGAGGATGGGGTTCAATAGTCATTTGGTCTTGATGAGGTTTTAACCAACTATACTATACATAGGTTGGAACTTCCCTACTGGAAATGGTGAGGGATATACATATATAATGGTTATGTTTTATATGAGATAGGATGTTGTTCTTCTATTTATGTGAGTTGTTACCCCCCCTAGTCAAGGGAGTATTGACTACCAGATTTGGGTTCATGAATTCTTTTCTTGGGCATGGGTTGGTAATCCCTCAGTCCCACAAAGGTGTGGGTCCCTTATACTATAGAGGAGTTATCATTCTACTTAGAAAAAATGCATGTACACATTTTTTTAGGTTGATGTAGTGTGAATTCACTGCTAATGGGATTGGTTACTCCCTCAATCGATTTATGGTAATATAGTGAGGTGAATGTCCCTCACTATAGTTCTGTAGTTGGAATGAGTTTAGTATATGCACTATATTTGGTCTCTATCTCTTGGTTGAGAGTTCTTCTTAAATACGGTCCAATGATAGGGGTTGGGGTAACCTATTGAGCTCTTTCATGCTTCGGGTGATAAGTGTGATGATACCAATGTCAGGCTGAGAATCCATGGTTGGATGGGATGTTCCTCTTCATGTACTTTAGACATCATTTTTGTAGAGATATTGACCGATGATTGGTGGAAATATATCTCATGATTACAACTAATATGATTTTTTATGAGTGTGATATATATATGGTAATTCTTGATACAACCCGAGGTTTGATCTATGTCATTTTTTTGGTGCCTTTTTTGTACCAGTGTTTCATTATCTTGAAATAGCATGGTAGGTTGTGAAATCAAAGGTCATAGTGGTGTCTTTGGACTAGCGAGTTATGAATGAAGACTCTTATATAGGAAACATCTATCCTAGCTGCTTCCATTTGTGTGAGATAACTTTAATAAATAGATTTTCTTGGGGCTCCTCTATGGAAATGTGGGGCCCATTGATGATATAGTTAGTGATGTATGGTCATAAATATCCAAGTTTAGGTGGATGAAGATATTTTCTCCTTTATTTTTCATCAATAAAATAGTTCATAGTCCACTATTGATGGGAAGTGGGACATAGTTGATAAGCATATCCAATCCTTAGGAATATGGAAATGAGTTTTAAATGGTTGGAGAGTGTAGATTCATGTACTATAGATATTCAAAAATATAATTTCAATAGTTATAGATTATAGGATGGTCCTTTTCCCTAGTTAATGTCCTCGATGAACTCAGGGGGGAGGGGGGGCTAGATTGTATGTTTATAGGAATGACATGATTCCAAAGTTTTCAAGGAGTTAAAGCATGAAGTTGAGGTTTTCTTTCAATTTTCGTTTCCCGAGGGAGGATCTACATGAAGATTACATTTTGGAGTCCTTATCATTGGTCCTTGATATGTTCTAATGTAATTATGGGATGGAATACAAATTTTCATCCATTGTGAGTATCTTAATGACTGGTAGTCAATTGCCAAGGATATATGGCCATCTGAGTAGTTTGATGAGATTTTTGATATTGATGATGCGGAAAAAACATGTTATGAGAGGAATCATGGAATGAATAGTATATTAAAAGAAAAATCGATAAAAAAACTCAAAAAATAAAGGTAAGGATCCATGTATAGGAAGTTCCAAACTGTTATGAATATATGATGACTCGAGAATGGTTCCATGATTCCATAGAATTCAATAAGGTACCTTCTATGTTGTGTACGCACATTCACGAAACTTCTCATAACAGTGAATACCTTCATGAAACATATATCATAGGCATTATTGTTTTGTGGAATAGACCACCCCACCTTCACGACACCTGTAAATATCTCCCTCTATCCAATTTTTGAAGCGAATGTGACATTGCACTTCGGATAAAGGCTTTGAATTGAAAAAACTCCAGCCTTTATGGGAAGAGGAAGAGATGTATTTCCACTAGAATATATATTTACTAAAACTGACTCCCATGGGTTCTGAAGAACCCTAAACTATCATGAGCCATCCCAAAGGGTCATGTTCCCTGAATAACCCAATCCCTCCTCAAATATGTCAGGGTTTGTTGACTAGCATCAAAAAGGCATATCCCATAAATGGGTGGAATTAGCCTAAATTACCTACACACAAACACACATATCTCTAAGACAAAACAAATCTGAAATGTAAATCAAATGAAAGTACGCATGCATATTTATAAGATCCCACAACATAGTAAGAACGTCAATGAACTGCAAAGTAAATAGAGCAATAAACAATCCCACCATAGAGAGTTTGTTCCAATGTCTATATAAAATTATAAAGAGTCCAACCTGATCCAAGGGAGAAAACTACATCCAATGAATTATAACAAAAAATACCACGGTCTACCTAGATCTATCTATGCTCCACCCACTCCTGGTCCTTTTAGGACACCATCAAAAGGGTCATTGTTTACACATGACACGACATGTGTAAGCAATGCCTATGCATGGGTGAGTATAAAAATACTCATAAGGACACCCCAAAGACACTAAACATGAGGAAACAAGTATATCCATCTCAATAAAAGATATAACACTATATAACAGATGCAATATGAATATAAAAACTTAGATATACGAAATAGAGACACCACAACATCATGTGGTCATAACCAACTTCCATCCATAGGATTCTTCTCGAAGCGTGCTTGTACTAGGAGAAATCATCACTCAAGACACGATATCATCAGGGACACTCGACGAAGAGGTATAGATCATTTGTCCCCCACCCAAATAGAACTCATTGGTCAAGGAAGATTTTGATATGTAGAGAGGGGATCACTCCTAAAACTACTAGGGGACACAATGAACCCACAATCTGGATGAACCCGCTATGAATGGGATCATATGCCAACGATTCCATAAACACTACTGATGCAAAACACTAGATGGAGGATCAATGTGATTCCCATGAAGTTTGTGCCAATTAAAAAAACTCCACTAGGGGTTAAAGAGGTTTTCACTCCAATATCAGAGAGAGATTCCATAACTCTATCTGAGACTCACCCCCAAGAGGGGATTAAAATATATTGATGTGGATGTAATGCCACACTGAACCATCAAGGAAAGTAAAAAATAATTATATAAACCTATAATTTTCAAAAATAAAAACCCAACATTGGTCTCAAAATGAATTCCACAAAATTAGGGTCCCAATGCCAGAGATGGGTTTTCAATTGGATGCTCAATTTCGGAGTTTATATCATTTGATTGAAACTGCTCGCAGACCTTTTGGGGTCTTGTGGACCTACCTCCATGGTCATCCTCCATGGTTGGTCCACCTACCACACTGAACAGTTGCACAAGGACTGACCAACATGGTCAATCCACCTACCATGCCAGACCAGCCACTGTGGTCGACCACTGTAGTCTAGTTGCGTGGCCGCTATGCACCACTCCATCTTGAGCTATCTTGACACCACTATCGATTGTCCACATCAACTATTGTAGTCGAACACAACCAGGCTCTGCCTGATTTCCCCAGATTTTACTTGGGTCTAAACCGAATCTAACCTAGGACCAAATCTCCTAGCCCAATCCAACATCATAACCTGACCCCCTGATCCAATCCGATCCTCCCAGCCCAACCCACTCCATGTCTGCCGCCACATCCCACCACCGACGCACCAGCCACATGCAACTCCACCGCCCACGGCACCGGCTACCACCACTGGCCACCCGTGCCACTATGCACTATCACCTTCATTCACCAATGCCCCCTTGTGCCTTTGGTCCCTTTTTTGAACCACTATCCCTCCACTGATTCCCAAAAAATTAAACGATTAATGTTCTGAACTCCTTGGGAACTGATATACACAGATCCAACTTCGATTTTCGATTGGCCTCAAATTCAGGAGTCTGATCAAATTTGGAACTTCCTAGAAATGTCAAACTAAGAAAAATAAGGTTCCAATTGTGTTGAATTATAATTAATGAAGGATGGGTGCATAAGAATGATGGTTTTTCATCATTGGAAATGACTTCTTCTCTAATGATCTATATCAAGGGATTTGGGTTAGAAAACCAGATTAAATCAATCCCAAGTCACAATATTCATGATATATGAATCAATCCATACATTTATTTATCCATGTTCATTGAATAATTAATGGATTTAGAATATTCCAATTAAATAAAAATCCCTACCTTGATTTGGATCAATCTCCAATGAATAAGGATGCTGCGTCTTTTCCATTTGCAAGATCGATCAAGATCAACTTTCGTCAATTACTGATTTGAAACTCCCCTATCACTTTCTCGAGATGATTCTATAGAGGTTTCTTCCCAAAATATCTAGATAATTCTATGTTTATAATACTAACCTTGGATCATGAAAAAAGGTCTTATTTAAAAAACTAAAAAACATGTAGGTGCATCAATGAAATAAAATTTTTTCCTTATCTTTTTATCCCGTTAAAACACCTGAAATTACTTTCCACAATCAACTCACACTGACCAATGTTAGGTTACACCTAGTGTAAATACATTATTATAAACTCAATAATAGGCAAAATTTATGTTTTGGGGAACCATTTAAGATTTATTCCACTTTTTTAGGAAAACCGCGCACGGTTGCAGTTAAATATTTTAATATTTTTCAAACATTGGTTCCTGACACATTGGGCCTCAGAATCACACTCCATATTAGTTCCTGGTCTCAAGAATAATCTATATAATAACTGAAAATAATACATGTAAAATCATAAACATTAAAATTTACCTACCTTGGGGTTTTACATACACAGAAATCCAAAACAAGGGCTACTCAAATAGATGATGGAACTAGGTAGCAATATCAGCCTCCTCCTCCCACGTGCTCTCCTAGAGATTCCCATGCTTTCACAAGACATGTACCAAAAGAATTGATCACCCACATAGGATCCCCTCATACCCATCCTTGATCTCTATTACTACTCTGCAAATGTTTCTCCATCCCCAATGTCCATCTCACCTTAGTCGATGACAATCAATGATTCATGCACATACCTCCTCAACTACGACACATAGAAGATTTCTTGTACCCGATCTGACTTCAGTGGTAGAACTAAGAAGTATGTCACCTCTCCAACTCTCATATTATCTATAAGGGGCCGATAAACATCATAGAGAGAATTCCGATACATCCAAATATCTATAATCCCTATAGAGGTGGAACACAATGGAATACATGGTCCCCTACATTTAACTCCAAAGGCCTCTGTTTCCTGTTAGCATCAAACTTCTGAAAGATATGCACTACCTTTATCTTATCTTGTATGATTTACACCTTCTTTGTAGTAGCTCATACCAACTCCGAGCCCATGAGTTCTAACACTCCAGAGTCAGTCCTGAAAAATAGATACCATTAGGGTTTCCCATAAAAACCTCGAATGGTTCCATATCAATGATGGAATGATAGTTTTTGGTTTATAAAAACACCACCAGTGGTAAGTGATCCTACCAAATATGGAAAAAGTCTAAAATGAAATCCCAGAACATGTCCTCTAGGTCAGGGATGGTCCGCTGAATCTGGCCATCTGTCTGTGGGTGAAACACTATTCTCAAGCGTAGTTGAGTCCCAAATGCCACCTGAAATCCCATACACAACCAGGATGTAAAATTAACATCATGATAAAAATCAACTATCTATGTAACTCCATGGATTAAAACTAAATTCTACACATATTGGTTCCCCAAGATCTATAATTAAATCTATTCATAGATAGCTAGGAAGTGGGATGACATTATAGGTCGGTCAACAATTACCCAGATGGAATCATGTCCCTTGAGTGTATGTGGTAAACCCATCATGAAGTCCATTGATATCCCATCCCACTTCCATTCAAGCACCTCAACTAGATGAGCTAAACCCAATGGAACCCAGTTATTAGCCTTCACTTGCTGACAAGTAAGGCATCGAGAAAAAAACATTTCAACTCCCTTATTCATTATGGGCCACCAAAACTAATGTCAGATTCCCACAACAAGATGTTCCACTAAATGGGATATATTAAACTCCCTCAGAACCTCCTCCCATAAAATCACAGGTAATATTGTGCACCATTTGATAGAAATGACGTGATCCCCACCTTTTAAATATCCTTCAAGAGTATGCCTTATGGACATTTGAGCACATATGGTCTCACAGTCGATATCTTTATGTTGTGCCTCCCTAAATCGCTAAAAGAGTGTAGGGGTGACAACCATCGACTAGAGGTAAGATGGTCTATATTCATCTATAAGGGATTATGCAACGAGGCTAACTGATCTGATGACTCGTTCAACAGCTACAAACTAGACCTTCTAATAAGAGCATCTTCCACCACGTTCCAATTTCTAGGAGTACATATAGTCTAAACGTTATTGTCTTGGAGTAGATTTAGAGATAACCTCTATCTCATGATTATATCCCTCTAAGAGAAGATATACTTGATACTTTTGTGATCAAAGTAGACAAAAAACTTCTCTCCCATCAGTTAGGGTCTCCACATCATCAATGGGAAGACTACCACTACTAACTCAAGGCCATGGGTCATGTAGTTCTTCTCATAAAAACTCAACTAGTTTGAACCATATGCAGCCACTTATTTCCTCTGTATCATGATAAAAAAAACTAGTACCTAATAAATTGTAGAATAAAACATACTCAAAACATTCCTCTAGTAACTTCAGGATGAGAGTGCTCATCAAACTCTACCTCATCTCTTGAATTCACTGCTGGAACTTTTCAATCCACACAAAAGGAATCCCCTTTAATGTTAAAGATTTCAAGGTTGATTCCACTCTAGAGAATTCCGGTACAAACCTCTGATAGTCCCTCTCTGATTCATGGAAACTTCTTACCTCAGTAACAGTCTTGGGTGGCTCCCAAACCAGAACCCCCTCAACATTCTCTAGATTTACTGAAACTATAGCCTCTGAGATGATGTAATCTAGAAAATGGACATATCAAATCCAAAATTGGAACATTGAGAGAATCCCATAAAGTTTGATCTCTTGAGGTGATCCAACAACCATCCTCCTGTGTGTCGCGTGATCCTCCTCAGGTGCCAAATAAACTAGGATGTCATTAATGAAAAACACCATGAATAGGTTTAAGTAAGGATAAAATATCCAATTCATGAGTTCAATGTACATTTATGGAGTGTTTTAGATGCCAAGAGACATCACCTGGTACTCATAATGACCATAACAACATCTGAAAACTTTATTTTGTATATAATCATCCGATACTCGTAGCTCGGGATAACCTCTTTTGAGGTCTATCTTTGAGAACCATCACACTCCTTTCAATTGATCAATGTGGTTGTCGATCCTTGGTAGTGGAAACTTGTACTTCATAGTCACTTGTTTTACAAACTATTAATCAAAACATAACTCAAGATCCCAGATTATTTCTTGGTAATCAAAACTAGAGATGCCCAAATCGAAACATTGGGTCTCACGAAGCCCTTCCTCTACTATTCCTCCAACTGAATCCTCATCTTATGAAGCACTATGAGATCCTTCCAATATGTAGGTGTAGGTATCCGTTTCATCCCGAGTTTTAGAGTGATTAAGAAGTTTATCTATCTATATAGAGGTAATCATCGAACATCATTAGGAAAGAAAACCTCATACTCCTCCAACACTACAGAAAACTAAGGACTCATATCATCCATTACACTGAGGATGAGAATATCCACTTAATGAGGAATTATCTACAACCTCCTATTTATGAATCCATCTTATGCTGTTTCTATTTAGCTTCACCAAAAAAGGAAAACCAAGTTCTGTCACTACAAACACCCCACACTCTTCACCTAAATAGTCAATCAGAACATGAACGGTGGATAGCCAGTCCATACCAGGAATGGCGTTGTAAGGAATCAGTGCTGATACCAAGAGATCCTGAATGATACTATCACCTCCAAGAGTCTGGTCATAATATTGGAACCATTTTATGATCATTGAGTCTTCTATAGTAGGAGTCCTTATATGTAATTTTCAAGTCAACGATTCAATCAAAATCTCCTAGTCTCGAACAAGATTCATGAAATAAACGGAATGACTTGAGCCTATGTCTATAAAAACTTCATCTTAGGTGGAAAAGAAAAATATAGTACCTCATATCATCCTTGGAGTTTCGGGGGTCATAAGACTTCATATCTTGTAGCTTGCCCCATCCCTACCCTCTAGCTCTATAAGCCTGGAGTGGACCACATGGGGGGTGGGGGTGGTAATAGGTAAAAACATAGATCACCTGCTACTGCTATCCCAACTCATCTTCCATGTTCTCCACCCTACAGACCACCCTTCTCCTATCTTTATATCTATCTAGGTTGGTTTTCAGCCATATCCCGATCAGTTGTATAATGGGTTAGGAAACCTAATGCCATATTTTCCCAATCATCGTATGAGTAACACCATTTATACCTTTGATGATTCGAGCTACCATGGGATCCCTGAACTATTGATCCAGAGTCCTGAGATCCCCTCCTGATGTGTCTGACCTGCTTGGTTCCCTATGACTACCATCAGCCACCTACTTTCGAGGTCTCATCTTTCAGGTTCCCACTCCTAGCTCCCTCTACCGATGGATACTTTTCAAGAAAATTCTCAACTAGTAGGGATCTATCATGTATCCCAACATGAGTAGAATTGTTAAGGGAGATCACTGAAGCCCTCATGTACCAAAATAATGATGGGTCAATTATCTGAGCACTGAAAAACTGGTTTGATACCTTGTCTATGGAGTATGACAAAAGATCAGTAAACATTACAGAATACTCCACCACGATCATACTACCCTACTGCATATGTATAACCTCCTATATGTGTACTGATCACAACTTGGTGGGATATAACTCTTCTTTGAAGAGGCACTTTATGTTTATCTATGAGATAGTTGTCTCATTATGTTAATGAGTCACCCATCTCCACCATCACCCCATGGAGCCTTGAAGAAGACTCGTGAGAAGGACTGCCATTTGGTCACAATGAGGAAAAAATGGGTGACTGCCTCTAACCAATCCTCATCCATCTGGGGGTCTGTCTCACCCCAAAACCAGGGAGGTTACTGCCTATGAAACATTTTTAGTGCACTCAGCTTGCATGAATCCTCATATAGTAATGATGGTATTAGCTTTTTCTAAATGGGATGTGGTATAGCTGGTAAAGCTCCTACAGGTGATGTCTTAGATACAAGCCCCTGCATCATTGCCTTTTCACTAGTTGAATTATCCTCATGATCATGCGGTGGAATCCTATATGTCTATCTATGTGGAGGTATCCTAAAATAAAACCAGATGTACCATGACCAATAGAGTATATCTAGAAAGCTGACTCAAGGACATGGAAGACACAACATTCCTATATGAATCATGTACCATTGATTTTCATAGAACCAAATGGTTTTATGAAGCAATTAGAAAAGAATGTAGTCAGAGTCCTTGTGTATGCATACATCAGCCACTGCACCAATTCTTGGGTCCCCAGCCTGAAAGACAAAATCAAACCACTTAACATTGTTTCCCGAAACAACCTCACATATTACTGTTCCTAGAGTAGAACTTACCCACTCTAATACCACTCTTTCATGAACTGTCCTAGGGGGTGTCATGTTTTGACTACCCCAAGCCTGCCTCTAATAGACTTGGTGATGGTGACTAGCACCGAGTAAGCTTATCCCACAAATGGGAAGAGGTAGGCTAAAGTACATGTACACACACACATCTCCAAGCCACAAAATGATGATATGTAAACAACTCAAAGCCTGAATGCATACATCTAAGATCCGACAATAGAGTACTATAGTGAAGGGACTAGAATATAAACATGAAAAAAAGCCCACCACAAATAGTTTGTACCCAATTCTATCTAAATCTTTAAAGAGTCCAACCTAATCCAAGTGATAGGACTTCATCAAAGGAATGCTCACATAAAAAACCTCAGTCTTCCCATCTCCATCTATTCTCTAGCCTCTTCTGGTCCTCCTAGGAAATCATAAAATGGGTCATCGTCTACACAAGATACAACACTTGTGGGAAAATCCAGTTCATGGGTGAGTGTAAAAATTTTCATTAGGACTCCTCGAAAAAACTAAACACAAAGAACCAAGTATAGTAACCTCAATAAAATTGGTAACTCTATATAATAGAAATACAAAGTCAAGAAAATCTCATATATAATTAGGAGAGACACCACTCAATCAGGTTCTCATAACCAACTGCTAGCCATAAGATTCTGCTCGAAGAATGCTTATTCCAGGAGAACTCACTCCTTGAGTCATGATAACTTTGGAGACACTCGATGAAGAGGTCTAGCTCATTTGGGCACTGCCCAAAGAGAAAGAACTGGTCAAAGAAGACAATAATAAAAAGAGTGGGAAGCATGCCCAGAACTGCTAGGGGACACCAGTTACCCAATATGGATCAACCCTCTATATATGAGATCATATTCCAATGATTCCCCAAACTAGACTGATGAGGCATACTAAATGGATGATCAATTATATACTCATGGAGGACACACCAATTCCAAAAAATCCACATGGGGTGACAGAGGATCACACTCCAGTCTCATAGATGGATTCCATAACTCTATTTGAGACTCAACCTCTAGAGGGGACTAAAATCATTTAATGTGGATGTAATGTTGCACTAAACCCTCAAGGAAAGAACCAAGGGAACACTCTAAAGTTATAATGGTAAAATCTAAAAACACACTGCTAGTATCAAAATAACTATCTCAATGCTAGGATCCTGATGCCATAGAATGATTTTTGATTGGATGCAATGTTAAGGAGTTATGTGAATTTGAAAAAACTGACCACAGATC